>OU426887.1:6332500-6932500 GCA_911387775.1 Thymelicus sylvestris | reverse complement strand
CTTTGCTATGACGTGTTTAATTTTAAAGTCGTCACCTGTTGTATAAGTAACTTTATTATTAGAGGGTCGGGTATATTATATAATTAAATATTTCAATGTCTTACTCTGTATTGCAAATAATTGACTGCCACTCCAACAGAACCAGGAACTGAGTTGGTATAATTGAAAGCAAGGCCCGAAATTTCTGTTAAACCATAAACATCACGCACTCTTGTATTCGGAATAGCTTGCTGAAAACAAATATCATCAGAACGCAATGTCAGAACCTTAAAAAACTTTCATTTATTTCACCTATGTAAGCTTATGCCAATATAAAATATTCCGTTTTATACAGTTCTTTGACTGTAATTTTTTAAATAAATGATACATTTTAGTTTTGGTATTGGACTGTGTTCATTTGATGTTTGATGTATTTCATTGAGTAGAAAAAATGACATCAGCCAAAAATGGCCGCTGCTAGAATTGATGACCATATGGGCCCGATATATGGCATTTAAAATTTTTCATCGCTCTTGCCAGAAATTCTGGTGATATATGATTCCTGCATTTATGACGGATATTCTCTTTGTGAGCTTCAAGAGTCGGAATTAAGCACCTGCCTAAACGTACTTTGTGGTACCTGATAAAAGGTTTAAGGTGACCATACGTCCCTCCTTTGGGCGGGATTGTCCCGCTTCGAGGTTGTCTGTCCCGCTGTCCCCCGCGAGATCGAAAAAGTCCCGCTTTGTACCAAATGTCCCGCTTTTTTCCGCTTTGGTATATATTTACTTACTTGTTTGTGGACATGAAATTCATTGAAACTACTAAAATGCCTGATGACATTTTTTTTCAGTCCGAGCGCTAATCAAATTCCGTGCACAATCAATCAATCAATAATGCTTCAAATGTTAACGATATTAAAGGTATCATAATATATCATGGTCTATTTTTGTCACCAAGAGTATATTTTCTACTTATCGAGATAATGTAGATTATAATTAATCTAAGGTTATTCATTTGTTAATTACCTGAATATTGTTCATTATCGTCGAAGGTACAGCATTGCCACCAATTAGAATAGCGTCGAAACAAGATAAATCACATTTTTTTAAATTGAAAACTTGAGTTATTAAAGATGGTGACATTACTGTATATGAAGGCTGCAAATGAAATTATTTTATTTCACAGTATTAAGAAAATTATGAAAAAAATAATTTTGAAATACCAACTTAAATTGGTTCCATATCTTTAAAACCAAATAATTAATTTTGACGAAATCTTTGCTACTTTTATTCATTTTCAAATATGGCTATAAAAGAAAATTTTAATCACATTTTTTAAAGGAAATTCTAAACGAAAGGGAAGAATATGTTACTTTATGATCGGTTAGCAAAAAAAGGAAACCTCAAACCAATTAGTAAAAAAATGCAAGAATTGTGTTATTGTTTGTTTTTGATATTGTAAATTTTATCGGAAAACATGTGTTAAAGTAAAATTATCGTTACGTTTCAAATTGATAAGAATAGCTTACTTTGTATGTCTTGATGAGTTCACCAATGCGTTCTGGAGTGATAGGCAATGAAAATTGCAATCGTGAGAACCTAAATATGGGGCTTAAGGAGAATACCACGTGTGAGGTGAGCCATTGGACTGGAGAAAGTAGTAATACCATGTCGAATGGAGTAGGGAATTTCGAGAACAGCATCCTGTATACATAAATAATAAATTTTAAGTATCTTTTCACTATAGATTGTAGATTTTGTCGTGAATAAAGTCTTTTAGTTACACAAGGATTTTTTCTTATAGAATAATTCTGATACAATGAAACTGTATTGTAAAAGTGAAATGAAACTGAAGCAAGAATGAAGAAATGATCTGAAAATATTGAAATATTGAATCTGAAAAGTGTGAAAATATTGAACAAATATTAAGTACATATTTACAATAAAGATGGTGCAGCGGATAGGAAGCTTTTATGAGAAGCAGCAACAAATTTTGGTAATCCAGTGCTACCGCTCGTCGCACCTAATATGGAAATTGTGGTTTCAGAATCAAATTCCGATGCCCTGGAAAGAGATTGCATCATTTAGTCATACATTTTTCATAACAACAATCATAATAAAAAAAACCCCACTGCGTAAAAAAAACAAGCCCAGTAGTTCAGAATATTGTTAAAAGTAATACTGAACAACTACACCATAGTAGAATTAACAGGAGACCCATTCAAATCTTGTTTGTTTTTTCCCAACCCAATCCTGTAAAATTTGAATGGGTCCCGACTTTTTTTATTTCACACTTTTTAGTTAGGATTCATTGACTTCTTTATTAGGAATTTTACCATTTTATTTCACAAGATGGTAAAATTCGAAATGATGTCATTTCATTAAGATATTTTAGATAGAGCAAAATACGTGACTTTACGCGTATGTTTATAAAGTTATCATTATTTATTTTGTGTACGTTGGTAAAATCATCAATGTACAAGTACATAGACAACCCTAAAGCAATAATACTTACTTAAAATCTTCTACAGGTATATCGTTTCCTCTTTCAAGAAGTAGTGATAATGTCAGCCAATTATCTGGATCTTCGAAAGTATATTTCTTTACTGAGTCGAAAATAACAATCTGTGCTTTATGATTTATATTTGTCAGTGCTTGATGAACTTCAGCTGCTTTTACATCTTGACAAAATATAACTTTTGGTAATATGGTTTTAAAAGATTTTTCAAGTTCCACTGCAATTCAAGATAAATAATTGTTGTCGATTTATGGTGAACATCAATATATTCTTATACCTACTATTGAATGACATTAATGTATTTCTAAAACTGCACAGATGATTTTTATGGAAATTGCAGGTGTTTTTTAGGTGAGGGGATGTTATAATTTTCAGAATTATCATATATTGGAAAATACAGCTGGGGGCTATCTGTGATCCATTATTCTTAGACTGTAACACGAACAGTTTATGCAATTGATTTAGTTCGATTTTATGTTGCGCTGACTGAAAAAAGCACCATCATTTAGCTCAGATTTGTTTTATCAGAAATAATAATGATTGCTTACTACCTACTACCTAAGTTACCTAATCTACGTACCCGGCAAAGCTCTCTCAATGTTTACGCCCAACAACATTGAATTTTTTTTGTGATCTTCTCTGACTTTTTGACCTTTGATAATCTTTAAGTTCTTACCTATTTTTGATGTAACGTCAACACCTGCGACAGCTACTCCAAGATAAAATCCAGCATAAATCGGTGTCGTTAATTGTATATGGTTTGGAGCCATGATCACCATTGTGTCGTGGGTCTCAAGACCCATCTTTCGTAAAGCATTTGCACATTGCACTGTCCTCTTTAGACTATATTTGAATGTTTCAGTTTCACCAGTTGCACCATCAATCTTGAACGAAACAAAAATTTGATTATTTTATTTAACTAAAATTAACATGATTTGAACGTGGATGGTATTAAAATATATGGGAGTACCTAATGCACCACTTCGTAATTCTCATTCAAAACGACTAATTTTACTCTAAACTTGTGCCTTTTAATCTTGCTACACTTGGGAAAACCCAACATTACTCTATGTAAGTACGAACCTGTAGTATAAACTCCGGTGCATCTTTAAAGCCTTGAAGGATGAGCTTGCCCATGTGGTACCTATCTGAAGCCCTCCCAGTCTGCGCTACCATGCGTGAACCGACCAAATTCATATACCTGTCTACTGCTTCACTAGACTGAACGTTATTCATCTTTCACTGAATCTAATATAATTTCCGAGCAATATCCTAATTGTCTGCAAGATAAATGCGTTCAGAAGATTAACCGTAATATCAACGTTAGTAACGATTCCTTTAGCTTCTTTAGAATTTCTTCAACGACTAAGTAGTAGGTACACATAAGATTATCTTAAGTAATATTATATTTTTTACTAGATTAGGACATTTATCTTAACAACTGTTTCTGTTATCTTATCATCACCCTAGGAAATCCGAAGATCAACGAAGCACTCATAGCACGGCGTAGCGGCTAGTGTCGATCCCAAGTGATCGACAAAGTTGGGCAGCAGCGGGTGCGGTCGGTAGTTAGATGGATGATTTTTTGAGCGTTTCCGTGCTTCGGAGGGCATGTTAAGCCGTCGGTCCCGTTTGTTATCGTAAGATAACAGTCGTTAAGCTATGTCGGAGGCCCTCGGGCGGCATGCATACTTCGACACTTGGGTTGGCCACTAACCTGGCCACCAATCCGCACGGGAGCAGCGTGGCGCAGTACGCTCTGGGCCTCCTCAAGACTTTCAAGAGGAGAGATCCGTGCTCAATAGTGGGCCATTCATGGGTTGAATTCAATCAATCTATCCGTTTAACCAGGACTACGGGAAAACATTTGCTCTGCACTGCAGTACAGTATAGCTTATCGCCTATCGGTGCAGTAGATACCTTATCAAAGCTTGCAACTATAACTGACTTCAACCCATGAATGGCCCACTACTGGGCACGGGTCTCTCCCCTTGAGGAGGCCTAAAGGATAGAGCCACGCTGCTTCTGTCATATACATCGTCATATACATCCGATGGTCAACAGAACCATTTTGTAATTTCATGTTTAGCCCTATAACTGATAATAACAGGATAATACAAGCACACTAAACATCAAATGGCTATTGTTGCTCACTAACTTTCGTAAGGCGTTTAAAAATATTTATTAAATTTTACTCAATTACAAAAACATTTGAATAACAAAAAAAAAACAAATATTATCTGAATTTAGTAAGTAATAGTTTACCACCGGACACCAAAACTTTTTAATAAAAAATTAAAACGCCTTCAAAATGACTTTAAAAAGTGAAAAATAACTTGAAAAAATGAACTTCCAACTTCTACTATACGAGTAACTAGGTTATTAAATATTGACCTACTACACGAGGATCAAAAACGTTTTTATTTTTTTCTATTTCAATATTAAATTTTGTAAAAATTTAATTATTTCAGGATTCAGACGGAGTAGAAAATATTAAATTTCTTCCTATTATTAGATAATTTAACAAAACTATGTTTCTTGTTTGATAAATAAAATGTAAGTAGGTAGATAGATAGGATTTTCTCAATCAATTAGTTTATAGTTACAAGTTATAGTAAAATTCTTAAGTATTACGTATTTATTTACTCAAGTGGTAAATCATATCGTATTAAAATATTACATAACATTGAACATTACAAATTTTAATAACGTTGATGGAAAATCACTCATATAAACATGAATTATGGAGGTTTTAGTTCGTGAGTAATGCAATTTATTGTGATTTAATTATCTTGTGTCATTTGCGGTAGAGAAACCGACAATGCTATTGGAAAATCGCTCTGTTATGTTCTCTATATAATGGCAATATTACAAAATAATTTTTAAAATCAATTAATAAATGACGCAGTTCTAAGTTAACAAATAAAAAAAATATAACCGAATTGAGAAAATGCCCTTTTTTAAGTCGGTTAAAAATAAACACATACTGCCGCACTCAGAGTCACTTAAGGGTTACTTAAATCGCTCCCTGGTACAAAATGTGTACCTTCTAAGTGACTCTGAGTATGGCGGTAATTTACCAAATTAATTAAAAAATTACACAGTTCTGAGGCAACAAATATTAAAATAAACGAAATGTGTCCTGGGATACATAGTATAAGTGAAACTTCAACGGACAAGTGGAATTCAATAAAATTTTGTTTAAAAAAAAATATTCAAAATAATATTATACATATTATAAATTTATAATATAGAAGTTTCACTTCAAAAATATAATCGAATTGATTAAATCGTCCTTTTTTAAATCGGTTAATGGCCTTTAGGTATCTAATTTCTAAAATGGGTTAGGTAATTAGTAAAATTATTTTATCAAAATTGACTATTATATGTAATAAAAATTGCAGAGAGTTTCCCTGCTTACTTCGGATCATAGGAAATAATAATTATATAGGTTTGCTATCTCTTTCTTTTTATCAAGAAGTGAGAGGAACCAAGGCAAACACGTGTTAAATGTAGTGGAATAGCCACCGGACAATGTTAGCTGTTATTATAGTCTGTTCGCCTTGAACTTCTGACGCATTAACTGTGAAATAGTGGAAGTAGTGTAAAACATCCCAATAATGGAACAGTTTGTTGGAAAAAAATACAAACTCAAATCATCGGAGAATTTTGAGGAGTACCTGAAATATATTGGTGAGTTTTTACTAGTGTTTTTTGTTAGAATTGTATCTTTAACACCATTAAAATCCAAACTATGCGCCCGCAGTTTTCCTCATTACATCGTTTCATGCAAGAAAAACAGTTATATAAGTAGTTATGATTCTTAGAATTTGACTTGCATTATTGTTTACAATAGCAGAAGAAGCATAATAATGTTGGAAAGTCAGACTCGCACGAACGGGGATCCGCGTTCGATTCCTACACGCACGTCTAATTTTAAATGGTAATGTTTTGTACGTACCTACATATTATGTCGCAGGGAAATGACAAAAAGAAACATTTGTTCAAATCACTATTCAAAACTAAGCCACTAGAGCAAATACTGCAACAGTATATCGGGCGACCATTCAGTGTAAATACAAAAAACAAACAAAACAAAAATACTTTCATTTCTTTCAGATATTTTACATTTTGTTTTTACAAATTTTGTAAATACGGGTTTTTTTTATGGAAATACCCGACTAACGAGTGGATGATACATCTGATGGCACTGATGGCAGTGATGGTAAGTGGCTATCGTTGCCCATGGACATCAGCGAAACCAAAAACATCACTGTTATTATTGATTGGTGGGTATCACTTGGGTATGTGATGGTCAGTGACCGTTTTCGTTCTTGCACATTCATGTCTGTGAAGTCAGAGGTGGCAACACAGGTCGAGAAAGAAATGGAAAACTTGTTTGTTATCTAGCTTTCCAACATTGCAACTAGGTACGAGTAAAACACATAAATGCGAGTAAGACCGTCTGGTGGAACAGACCTTATTATTCAATCAAGCACCATTCCGCCCTTAACGACCCCTTGCGACACCCCTTACGACCTACGAGCTATATTGAGCAATGGAGAGCTCAAGAAACAGTAACTAGGGCCTGTATTAATGAAACAATCTTAAAATCTCTGCGATCTCAAGATTCGGTTTGAGACACTGATGTCAGAATTATGTAAAATTTACATTTTGTAAGAGCTGAGATCGCGCCCTTGAGCCGAGATCAGTTATCTGATACGGAACAAGAAATCCATCCAAATTACTACCGACGCGACCCCAACGTTATTTTTGTTGATGTAAATCGTCGCATAAGTCTCCATACTGGTTATTTGGTATGTACATAATAATTAAAGCAAAATAAAATAAAATGTTAATAACGAGTTTTAATGTAGACTGACTTGTTCTGCTAGATAATTATGTGGAAAAAATATAGTTTAATGTCCAATAAATATTACAACATGTTTTTAAATGTTAATGTAACCCATGTTTAGTGGCTTCATGAAGTATCTACTTTGGCATTTTATTTTATTTTTATTTTCTTTATTAGGCTTACCAACGATTGTTACATTTTAACTATGCAACCATAGTGAGGTCTCCAAACTACAGAACAATATTCAAGTATACTTCGCACCAAGGTGTTACATAAAAGGATTCTAGACTGTGTTTTCTTAAAGATTTTGCTGTTTCTAATAATGAAACCTAACTGTTAAACCAAAATGTTAGACGCACGTTTGACAGTATTCTTTAAATGAGGCAAAAAAGTTAACTTTTTGTCCAGTATAACTCCCAAATCTCTAATATTATCTACCTCTTCTAAACGCGTTTCTTTAATGTAATATTTGGAATTAATAGTATTGTGCTTTCTTGTGAATTTTATGAAAAAGCATTTGTCTGTGTTTAGGCTCATTCCGTTTACGCAACACCATTGGCTAAGCCTATCCAGATCTTGTTGAAGCATGGATACATCCGACTGAGATATAATTTTTCGGGTAAATTTTAAATCATCGGCAAATAAAAATGGAGTAGACGAAAGAAAGCACTCGGGAATATCGTTTACAAATATATTAAATAGGATTGGTCCTAAATGGGAACCCTGGGGAATCCCTGATGTTATTTTATTTAATTTAGAGCTGTATCCATTAGCTACAACAAAGTAAGTGCGATTTAACAAGTATGATCGAATCCAATTTATTATGTTTCCTGTAAACCCGTAAATTACTAGTTTATTAACAAGCAACGAATGTGGTATACTGTCGAAGGCCTTGCTGAAGTCAGTGTAAATGACATATACTATTGCTTCAGCAAGTCCCTCGACAAATGAAACCAAATTCGTGTTTGTAGATTTAGCTTTAACAAATCCATGTTGATGTATATTGAGATATAATGTTGAAAGTGAATAGATATTGGGCATACAACAGATTGAAAAACTTTAGCCATTGTTGATAGGATTGATATCGGCCTATAATTTTTAACAGAATTCCTATCGCCATGTATAGAGATGGAAACTATTTTTGCTATTTTCCATTCATTTGGAAATGTCCCAGAACTTATAGATTTTTTAAATATGAGATATATGTACATAAGGGCGTTGCTAGTTGGTTCGAACAATTCTTTATAAAAATAGGTGGTATGCCATCATGACCCGAGCCTTTCGATACGTCAAGAGTTTTTAGTTTTTTTAATATAGCTTCTCTAGATATGTCCAAGTCCCCAAAGCTTGAGCTATTCTGTGCTATGTCATCTAAGTACCTTGATATTGTGTTTTTCGTATTTTGCTTGATACAGTTTGATGCGTTATATGTATTTAAAAAATAGTCTGCGAATAAGTTACAAAGGAGGTGGCCAATATTTACCCCGGGTATGGTTAAAATACGTTTTTTGTACAAGGTTTTATTCCTCTGAAAAGACATATTTTCCATTTATTATAACATAACTAGAATTTTAATTTTCTTCTGAACTCCGCCGTGAGTAGTTATAATAAATTAACAATAATAATAAGTTGTATTGTATACAAATATAATTTTACTACCTCCATTGCTATCACCCCGGTCACTCACATGCGCGCAAATGTTTGACATTTTTACGAATGTTTGCACATATGTGAAGGGCGGTCAGGCATGGGTTCGCATATGAGTATACAAGATACAAGCACATTTCCGCTTTCTCCTACACTTTGTTCACGAATGTTCAATCTTGCTGTTGTGGTCATTCAAATCCATTTTCAATACAGAAAATAAATGGTAGTACGATTAGACGCCACGAACCACGAAAAATTAGGAGATACATCACCTTTTTAGTCGTGTGCGCAACTGGTCGCACGAATGTTTGGGAGACTACACGAAGGTTCGAGGTTCGCGCGCTTTGATGTGCGACAAAAAAACCGACACAGCTTGGAAAACCCCGAATGCCTCCAAAACTTTGCATAATCATTCGCGAAGGTCGTCCCATACTTGTGGGTTCGCGTATTCGCGCGAATGTGAGTGACCGGCATCACTGGAGTTTGACAATTGGCTGACAGAAGTGCGAATGTCTACTATATTGTCAAAATAATATTTTTCAGTTTCATTTCTGCAAAATATTAATTGTATTTGATTTTTTGCCATGAGGTGCATTAATTGCGCGGTTGATATTGAGCGCATGGCACGTCACTCCATATCTTCCTTAGCAAGAAACCTGCAATCCATATTGGTAGAATGGATCACTGCAGTACAGGTAGGTATAGCATTTTTCTTTACTATTAAGTAGTGCTTACTACGACTAGGTTCACGCGGCAATGTACAATATTCCTGTTTTTTTTGCAATACGTTTAGAAAATAAGTTCTATTTTATAATAGGCTCCTAACATTTTTTCTTTCAACTTTTAGGCTACTATACTGTAGATGAGTACATAAATGACAAAGACGCATGGAAATGACCAGCTCTGCAACCAGTTCTGTACAAGCTGTATATTTTTTTGTAATAAATATATCAATGTATTTTTATTTTAAAAAGATGTGTTGAGGAGATTTTTTACAGCTTTTCTTGTCCTCCATGACAAAGCACCTTTGCGAAAAACTGGTTGATTAAAAAAATACGTGCTTATGTGTATCAATGATACCTAAACGAATAAATGATTTTGAATTTGAAAAAAAATTGAATGCATCACCTTATTTGCCTTATTTGGTACTATTGTTATATTTTATTCCTTAATTTTTACATATGTGTACCTAAATGTATATAATGAAACAATAATATCAATATGCAGTTTTATTTATATTACGTTTGCTTGTGAATATTTACAGATAGGTAGGTGACAAGTTAATACGTATATTTTATTTAGTACTGCTGGTACTTCTTTTTGTAGGAATAAGGTCATTAAGTCATAATTAAAGTAAAAGACATATATTAATTAATTATCCAAAAGATAAATAGTATTTATTTAATACAAAAATTGCTCTTTAAAACACTTTTTCACGATTTGCATATGTTTTGCAGAATGTCAAACTACAAAAGCTAAAACTGCCCGTAAAAGGAGAATCCCGAGTTCTAGAGATTTTTATTGATAAAATTATCAAAGTAGATATTGTAAGCTTTAATGTAAGGTTAAAATAATATGTGTACATTATACTTCACAAATGGGGCAAATGCCCATACAGATGTTGGCCACCTCCTTTCAGTCCCGTCTGTTTTTTGAGTTACACCATCCGTCATAATACTAGGATAAGAATTGCTTTCCTCTCTTTTTGATTTGATGAAAGACCAAAAATATTTGGGGTTATCACATATTCTATTGAGCTACCCTGTCTATGGACAGGTCCTTTCTGGAGGTCTTGGCTTTGAAAAAATCTCCAAAATTTTTTTAAGTCTTTTTTTAATAATATGTACACCGCATATCTATGCTAAATTACAGCTTTCTAGCAATAAGGACTCTGAGGTTAGCTGCGGACAGACGGACCGATGGATACCTATGACAAATTAAAAGGGTTCCATTTTTAACCGATTTCAAAAAAGGAGGAGGTATTCAATTCGACTGTATTTTTATGTTTGTTACCTCAAAACTTGCGACTAAGTGAACCGATTTTGATGATTCTTTTTTTGATCGAAAGCTGGTGCTTGTCATGTGGTCCCAATTAAATTTGAGTGAGATCTTGATTGAAGAGTTTTTGAGTTAAAATATCCCTAATTTTGAAGTCGGTTATTTTTTGTTAAGAATTATTACTACGGGAGGTCCCTAAAAGAGGCTCCATCAGTACATTTTGAGACGCTGCTTAAAACGTGAATTATTCGATTACCGGCCAGGGTAGATATTTAAAATAATCATTTCTGTCATTCCAGGCATTGGTTTTGTGACCCGCAAAGCAGCCCTAGCAATATCACCGACTGTCATAATCACAAAGAACCAGGATGGCAGTTACACATTTACCATGAGTTCTACCTTCCGAAACACTGTTACCACCTTCAGATTGGACGAGGAGTTCCTTGAGGAACGAGCTGATGGTGTAAAAGTAATTGCACTGATAGTATACCAAATAGTGATAGTACCTATAACAAGACCCCGCTGTCGGTCCGTCTACCTGTGCTTTTGTATCTCTCCGTATGCCTGTCTGTCTATCTTTATGTAGATATACCTATCCGTCCGAATGTCTGACACAGTCCACATGGCTCTTTCTCTCGATTCGTAATAGATGCATACATGAAATGTTTACAGGGTCGCTATAATAACTAAATAAACTTTTTTTTGCGTAAATATTACATAGTGGTACGGAACCCTTTGTTTGCGATTCTGATTCACATTTGGCCGTTTTTTATATTATATTGTCTTTCTAATCTAATTTCAGGTTAAATCAATAGTAAGCTTAGATGGAAATAAATTAAATCAAGTTCAGATAGAAGACAATGGAAGGAAGTCAGTGCACTTAAGAGAATACACCGGTGACTTACTAATAGTGGTAAGGATATGGAATAATATTATTGAAAATAATATTCAATCCAACATGGTTTCTTTATAATATCTATCCATAATGGTTGACTGGCTTTCTATTACTATAAATAGCCCAATGAGCACAAACTCAAGGGGTTTACCAATAGCCGACGAAGAGTTCCACTATTCAGGTCCTGACTCCATCATCAGATCAGTTCCAAGAAACCAAATTATTGTATTGTCGTCTAAATTACGTATTATAGGGTAAATACAAACATTTTGATACGACAATTAGAAGTAGGTTAACATTCTCTTCCAAGATTTTTTTACATTTACATTGTTATATAAAAAGTAACAATTGAATTCATTTCTTTTTCAGACATCAACCGCCGAAGGATGGGAAGGAAAGTCTGTTAGAATATACGAATTAGTTAAATAATAAATATAATCACTACTTATTATAAGAATAAGTCCCCCGCTGCGTCAATTTCGATCTTGCGTCAGGTACAGCAAGATCTCAGAAACTACTAAGTATATAGATTTTCATTATTTGCTACTAAGTACTATAATTGAAGCTCTGTCGCCTCTAGGCAAATGAAAGAATCCGTGATTTGATCAATTCCCTAAGGGAATCCGTTGGGTCCTTTCACTAGAGAATTTCAGTCAAAATCATTAAGCTGTCAGGGAAAAATCGAAATAAACTGGTAACGACGCTAGCTGTTGCAAGTTTCTCGTGTTACCGCATTATTTAGTTATCAAATTTAATAATTTATTAAACCGTTTGGGCTCATTAGATAGCCTCGTCTTTGTTAACTGACAAAGATCAACACCACTGTAAAGAACTGGAATGCGGAAAAGGAAACCCTGGAATGCATTCTGTCATCTTGCAGGATATCATCAAATCATGGATTCCTTCATGTCCTTTTGATAACTAAGTATTTAATTGAATGGTAGCAGAAGTTATCACAAAATTAAAATTTCGCGCGGAAAAATTATTTTACGGTCGCCGCGTTGGTCAAGCCCAGCAGGATAAGCCTGAGGCATTGGAGTTAAGAAACCAATATTATTATGAAAGTATCGATCATACATACATACATACATAGAAGTTGGTTAAAAAGTACTCCAAATAGGATGAACAAATCAGTTACATTCTCAGCGGCCTTTACAGTTTCATGCTTATATTTTATGAAATAAATGAATTGAGGACGAAATTAATAAGTACCTACTTAAAAGGAATAAGTTCTTATACCTACTGTGCTAGGGGATACAATATTATATCATAGAATCTAGCTTAGTTATTTAGAAAAACTTAGAAAACTTACAAAAAGAAAAAAAAAATGTAAGTAAGAATACGAAATTAGGTAAAATTGCTAGTAAAGGATAGATACAGTAAGTAATTCTTTATTAGTGATCGAATACTAAATACAGTAAAATTAACAAGATATGCCTTTCTACCTGCGTGCATAAATCGGCGCACGTGTAAGTAGACCTATTCATAATGCACATTTCATGTTTGTACTACGAACCACTGTGTATAATAAAAATAAATCATTATTAAAAATACATTTTTTTTATTTACTGACCTTTGCTATTCACATCTTTTTTTTATTCTATTTTAGCAGCAGACTGTATGACGCAAAGATCACTGAATAAATGTTTTACTTGACATTTCCTATCCCATATTGTGGGATATTTAAGTAACATACTCTGTATCGGAATTACCGGAGTAAATAAATCTATTCCCGCAGTATCTGGATAATTTATATAGATAAACTCTGTATTGGATGTACACCATAGAATTAAACATAAAAACCGAGCAAGTGCGTGTCAGGCCACGCGCTATGTAGGATTCCGAAGTAATAAGTTTATCGACTATTACTCATTAACTACTTATGCTAACATAGCCGTGATAGTTTTCATTGTAAATTCATTATATAAACCTATTTTTGACAACTTTTTTCACTTATCCAACTCCAACCGTTTAGCGGGCAGGGGGGGGGGGTCACTTGACTCTAACCAAAATTAGCACTTTAAAGCCAATTACTTCGCAAATGAACCCCTAAATTCAAAAATGGTCTTAAAAGACCCATAATATTTTTGGAAGACCTTTTCAACGATACCCCACATTATAGGATACGTAACGAATAAAAAATTCATCCTCACGTTACCTGTAGGGGAGGTACCCCGAAAAAAAATGTTTTTTAATATTTTATTCTGCGATTCTAGAGTTTTGATAAATATGTATGTATATCCATGCCAAATTAGAGCTTTCTAGCACTAATGGTTTCGGCGCATTGCTTCGGACAGACGGACGGACATGACGAAACTATAAGGGTTCCGATTTTTCTTCAGAACTCTAAAAACAAAACAACCAACTGCGTAAAAAAAACTAAAACGAAAAAAACAAGCCGAGTAGTTTAGAATTTTGATAAAAGTAATACTGAACAAGTACACCATAGAAGGATTAACAGTCGGGACCGATTTAAATTTTACAGGGTTGCTTGAGAAATAAATAATAGTTAAAAAAAAAACTAAAAAACACGCTTTTGTAGAAAATCCAACGAAAAATAAAAAATAATTTTGAATTAAGAATCGTGTAATTGTAATAAAAGCATGGGATGCTTTTTAAGATAATATCTGTTCTACTCATTGACGCCATGCACCCCAACCCTTCCTCCGAGTCCGACTACTGTACAAATAATAATAAATTGTTCGTACGATACCCGTATAAATAGACTCAGCCAATCTTATTCAATGTGAAATGTAACATTGATCCCACCACTACCCAGGTAGCCAGGTATTGTAAGTATGTAAGAAAATGGTTTTTTTTTCACGACGGAGCAGTAGCTTTGAACAGCCTGTTAAACTTATGCCGGGTCATCATGATTCATGACTGCACGTCGTCTATCATATTTTTACAATCATGATACTATTAGTACGAGTATTAAGTCATAAAACAAGTCTTATTAAAAATATCAAGGAAAATTATTATATATAAATGGTCCCGTAGACTTGTTAACTTGACCATGCTACGTTATTAATGGTTCTCAGAAATCGATAATAAGGAAGGAATCATTTTTTTAAAGGTAGCTGTAGTGTTAACTGATTCAATGGTTGATTTTTACAAAAACCGACCTACCATATCATAGGCCGGGAAAAAAACCAAAAAAACTGCAAGGAAGCGAAATTTTGAGAATATTGAAATTCGTCAATGAATTAGAATTTTGCTTTTGTAGAAAGCTAATCCAATTAGGGTTTATTAAATAGTTTATGGAATGCTGAATTTCTTGAAACATTTCCTATCGCATAGAAGATATAAAGAGTGGCTTCCAGTAAATTTATCGATTCGATTAGATTCTTCATTCGCTTCCACTGGATACATTATATTACACCCAAAATGGCGTTCATTGGCAAGACGTATAAACACGAGAAAGATGAAAATTTTGACGGCTTCGTCGAGGCTCTGGGTATGTCATTTCCTCGTATACATGAGCTGTGAGAAATACTGTGTGTGATAGAGATCATGTTTATTATTATTACCGCAATCCTTTGCCGATAATCCAGGAAGATTTAAGGTAGAAAACGGTCGGCTTGGGGGTAGGGCACTTCATATGGATTATAATTATTATGAATATTACGATATTAGTAATATTATTCCTGGTATTATTCTCTTTCTGTGAAGTGGCTGTTACGCTACCATCCTTTTGCTTGATTCTGGACTCTGGAATCTTGATTTTGAATTAAAGGGCTTAGTGAGTCTTGCAAACCTATACACATGGATTGTTTAGTGGAATTATTTTATAGATTCTGTTCATCGAATCCGTCTAATGATTTCACAATTATTGTAATGAAGTGAGTGACTAGATAACTCACGACATTCATTTTTAAACGCTTTATATTAGCTTCACCTGTATGCTTGTTTGTTGGTTTGTTTGTTTGTAACTTCTCTTTGGACTTGATTTTGACTCACTTCAAACGATCAGATTTCTTTCAAACTTCGTGTACTTATTGAGGACCGATGACAATTCAATATTTAAAGAAAAAAAGAAAGAAAAAAAAACCTAATTACACGTTTTATATTAGCTTTAAACGGTCAGATTTCTTTCATACTTCGTAGATTTATCGAGAATCGATGAAAATTCAATATTTAAAGAAATAAATATTTAAAGTAATAAATTTGAATTAAGAATCGTGTAAGTAATTGTAATAAAAGCGTGGGGTGCATGGTGTCAATGAGTACGAGTAGAAAAGATAATATCTTTAAAAGCACCCCACGCTTTTATTACAATTACACGATTCTTAATTCAAAATTACATACCCATGTACTTGTATTAGCACTTACAGATATAAATTGTAGTTTTGATCCAGTCTATAAAAATATTATCCGAAAATAATTTGTAATTTTATTGTAGGTACAGATAAAATAACATTATCAAAGCAAATTAGTTCACATCGGGCCATTCCCTTAATGATAAGGTCTGCTATCAGTGTGAGCGATAACATGCGCTTGCACACTTGCAGTGCTTTTAGCAAGTTTACATTTTGTTGCTAAGCGATTTTTGCACAAATGATATTTGGGTTATCCTTGTTGTTTATAGATGCGTTTTTATAGAAGATGAACTTCGTGATGGTAAGTGATCATCGTTGCCCGTGGACATCATCAAAACAACTTGCACTCATATCGCTAGTCAAATAACCAAATACAAAAAAGAAATAACCGACTTGAAGAAAACTAAATTTCCATATAACTTTTAACGTTTGAGGAGTTTTTCGATTCCTCATGGATCCCATCTTCAGAACTGAATTTTGAAGAAAATGAGACCAATCTGGAAAAAATCTACATCCTTTTAAATAAGAAAAGAATGTTCCAAATCGGTTGGTAAATGTCGGAGTCCGGAAAAAGTAAAAGAAAAACACTATATTATCCATAGTACTAGTACTCACAAACATGTATTCCATACTCCATCTTTTCGATTCCTATTTGTTAACCAATTGACAGTATTTTTATCGTAATTTGTAATTTAAAAATAAGTATGACTTAAACTGAAAAGAACTTTAAGACAAATAAATCATTTAATTCCAAAACCAATTTTTAAACTAATTTAAATTAATATTCCAATAAAAATGTATGCCACGATAGTTTACCAGTTACCAAATAAGTCTAAAAACCGGGCAAGTGCGTGCCTGGCCACGCGCAATGTAGAGTTCCGAAGTAGTAATTTTATCGACTGTTACTCAGCTAGGATAGCCGTGATAGATTTCCTTATAAATTCTTCATACTTATAATCCACTTGACACTTGACTCTAACCAATATTAGCACTTTAAAGCCAAATATTTCACAAACGGACCCATAATTCTAAAAATGGTCTTACAAGATAGGGTACGCAATCAATAAAAAAATCATTCTCACATTACCTGTAGGGTAGGTATAACCTTGAAAAAATGTTTTTCAATATTTTATTCTACGATTCTGGAGTTTTAATAAATATGTATATCCATACCAAATTACAGCTTTCTAGCACTAAGGGTTTTGGCGCAATGCTTCGGACAAACAGACGGACAGACGGACAGATGGACGGACATGACGAAACTATAAAGGTTCCGATTTTACTTCGGAACCCTAAAAAATGTAGTAAATATTTTTAGCGTCGACAAGTAGGTACTTATGAGGAAACCCTTAGCTGGTATTACGAACCCTTATTGGCTTTCAGAGAATGTTTAGCTGTGTTTACCTCCAGTTAAATGAAGAATAAATATCATTTATAATATCGATAATAATGTGAAAAATAAATAATAATATCTGTTCCAATCTTCCAAAGTTCATAAAGATAGGATAATCACAGGACAAGATTGTTGCTTATCTAAATGTCAAATTAAATAATCAGATAATAATTATGAAGATACATATTGTTACATAAAAATAATCACATTTTTTTTCAGTCTAGAACTTTCGGATAAAGTTATATTTTAATATATAAAAATTAATTTATTGTTTTTAAAAAATTGCATAGTTTTCATCATGCTAAAAAGGAAAATGCTAAACGGATTTGATTTAGACGAAATGTGGCACACAGTTATCTTAATTAAATTAATTATAGAACTCGCTCCTTAGTAAAGAATCACCATACAAATTCTGTACTAAGGAATGATATAAGTAACCATTAGTGACTCTGAGTTGGGGCGTCATACTTTTATCTCAAGAAATGGATCCCTTCCTGTGGTACAAGTAACAATAATTATTATCTTTCCGTGAAGCCTGCTTGGCTAACTACCAGTAGTGGATCCCCAGGTCCATTGCTTAAGGGAGGGATAATACAGGGTGCAATATGGTTCACTACCTATTGGTTTTTCATGGTTTTTCTTGTATTATCCAGGCATCTCAGCTGAACGCGTCGCACTCTTCAAGAGTTTCAAGCCGACCCACCAGCTCAAGAAAGATGGCGACAACTACACTATGTTCTCCAACAATAAAGACATTAATTTCAAGAGTGGCGTCGAATTCGATACTACAGCACCCGGTGGAAGCGAACACGTAAGTGATGAAATTTATCATCATCATCATCACATCAATCCATTGCTGGGCGCAAGTCTCTTCTTATCAGAGGGGCTAAGGCCCACCTCAGTGCCAAGTCCGGATTGGATTACTTCACACAATATCTTTGAAGACAGTAGACACAGACTCACATATACATTGTCCGTCCTGTCCGTAGCTCCCCCCCCCCCCCCCCCCCCTCCCTCCCTAGCTTCAAGCAAGGGGTTCAAATGGAATGCATGCTCCTTGCGATGTTTTCCATCGCTGAAGCATTAATGATAAAACAATTTTTTAATACACGCATGAATTCTGAACTCAAACTTTTATTTATTCCAATCCCTAAGTATAATAATTATATTAATAGATACTTTATTTTGTAGATTTACGACGTCAGAAGGCTAAAGGAAATCTTTACCAGTGTTTCTGCACTCTTAGTGTAATTTGTCTCATGTGTTTGGTTTTCTACAGATCAAAACAGTTATCACTGTCGATGGGAACACCTCCACCCAAGTCGAGAAGTTCGATGATGGACGCATCATCACTTTTAAGAGGGAATATTCAGACGATAAGCTTGTTGTGGTAAGAGTCGTTTAATAGAATTAAGTAACTAAATTCGCCTGCAAGAAACAGTTGACAGTTTTTCAGGTTTTTAGTTTTAGGTCCTTTGTACATTAAGTATACCTAGTATTAGTTATTTTGTGTTAATTAAATTTATTTGAGGTTTATTTGTTAGCACAGCTTGTTGACAACTAAGTGAAGAATTACATTCAAAGATGATTCTTCCATTAAGGAACTCCTCAGTAATACATTTTATAGTCGTTATTTAAGTGAGATAGACCTCTGAAATTTTTTATCCCTCGGATCTGACCAACGGTGATAAGGATGAAAAATTATTAAATTATAAAAATTTTCGGCAATTGATTAACCAAAAAGGACAAAAAGTAATTAATATTTGAATTGAATTACCTTCAATTTTATTCTGTTTTATTTTCAGACAATCACCGCCAGTTTTTGGGATGGTACAGCAACCAGATACTACACTGTCGTTTAAGTTTTAGATGTTTTCCAATTATTTATGAATAAATTTTTCATATAAAACTAATGTTTTTGTACTACGTGGGTCACACTGAAAATGTTTAGAACTGGCCAGTTAGAAACATAGCTAATGAAAACTTTTTTTGAATTTAAATTTTAGAACTCTTTGGTAACTTATTGTAGTATATTGCATTCATTTGTCATTTGTTTTTGAGAATTGGCGGCAAATCTAAAACTTTTGTTACACGTGAAAATGAACCTAACGCGAGAAAATTTTCGGTCAATGATTTATTATGACTTTCGTTGTGGGCTTACTCAACAACAAAGCTATGATAGGCTGCGATTAGCATTTCTTAATGAAGCCCCATCTCGTGCCACTATTTACAATTGGTTTAACGAGTTTAAGTGTGGACGTAGCAATCTCAATGATGATCCGCGTGAGTGACGTCCTTTAACAGCGACTACTGAAGATAATATCAGTGCTGTGCGACGCATTATAGAGGAAGATAAGAGAGTGACCTATCAGCAGATACGGGCAAGCCTAGGCATTGGTATGAGTCAAGTTCAAAAAATATTACACGAACATTTAGGCGTCAGGAAGCTTTGTACCAGATGGATTCCCCATACTTTAACCGACGACCAGAAACACCTTCGCATGGATTGGTGTCGTCAAATGTTAGATAAGTTCAACGGCGGTGACTCAAATGCTGTATTTGACATCGTCACAGGTGATGAAAGCTGGATATATTGCTACGAACCCGAAACCAAAAGACAACCAGCTCAGTGGGTGTTTCCTTTCGAGGATCGGCCAACTAAGGTAAAGAAAGGAAGAAGTCAAGGAAAAAAGATGATTGCTTCATTCTTTGGTCGGAAAGGTCATTTCGCGACAGTTGTGTTAGAAGATGGAAGGACAGTTACTGCAGACTGGTATGTCAATCGCTGTTTGCCTGTAGTCTTGTAAAAAATTCGACAGCAGCGCCCTCGAAGCAGGATCCTCCTTCACCACGACAATGCTTCAGCGCACTCCGCAAAACGGACTGTTGAATATTTGACTATGGCAGGTGTCGAGATAATGAGTCATCCGCCATACAGTCCTGACCTGGCACCCTGCGACTTTTATTTATTCCCAAGAACTAAAGATAAAATTCGAGGTATTCGCTTTACGAGCCCTGAAGATGCGGTGAAAGCGTACGAAAATGCCATAGAAGAGACCCCTAAGGAAGAATGGGCCCACTGCTTTTCTCAGTGGTTCCATCGAATGGGACGATGTGTAGAGAGGAACGGAGATTACTTCGAAAAACAATAAAAGCATTGGCAACTTTCTACATTAAGCCGTTTTTCATATTCTAAACACTTTCAGTGTTACCCAGGTACATGTAGTTACACTGCGAGTAGTAACCTAGCTACTAGCTACCTTATTCATATATATGAAAATACCGGCCCAAATTTCGCACAGGGACGGTAACAAAATAATACCATTGAGATAATCTATGTAGGTACTGTACGTACATCTCATTCTATTCTTGTAAGTTTTATAGTTCTACTAGCTGCCCGGACAGACTTCGTTCTGTAAAAAGTTTTTTATTTTGAGATGTAAACTATCCTATCTTTCAAGTTGGATCAAACTGCACATGGTATGCAAATTTGATTAAAATCGGTTAAGTAGTTTAAGAGTCCATCGCGGACAAACAACGTGACACGTAATTTATATATATTAAGATGAAGGGGAACATTATTTTTTATTTTACATTACGGTAGTATGTATAACTAAAAAGTTTAATCATTGTAGTCTCTCTCTAGGCACCTACCATCCGCAAATTATTATAATTTCCAATATTAAGGATGTTTGTTGTTCTTTCACTCACTTTACACACGGTAGACTACGATCTGTAATAAGACATAGGGTATTGGGTATTTATTATCCCGGAAAGCACGGGTAAAGGCAAGGACACAGCGCTAGTAATAATAATTTTTATCTGTGTTGAGCCAAAAATGTCCTGCAATTTCCCCCATCTCAATACTTTTCCATGACATGGTACTTATGATCTACAAACACAGTCTACAAAAGAGTTCATTGATAACAATGTCGATGCACACAACATACTCGTAGATTGTTAGACAGTGACGATTTCATTGATAACAAATTTTGTAGATAGAGAACGACAAGGTCGACAAGGGTAAACTTCGCCTCGCTATGATTGCTTTAAACATTATGTACTAGACAAGGATATAACTAAGAGCTCTTAGTCTCTTACACACGAGCAGCACGTTGCAGTCAACATGTCGACTGCAGCAGTCGACCTATGCAGTTGTAAGATGATGTTGTAGAATCATGTCGCGGCCAATGGTATGTCTTACGAGAAAAATCAGGACCGACGGCTTTACGTGCCATCCGATGCATGGAAGCGCTCAAGAAATTGCCAGTAGCGGTCACTCATCTGACCGCGCCCGTTATAACTTCCAACAAGACAAGGGTTATTAAAACATTATTTTATTATGCTACAGACAATGTAATTGTACAGACGAATAGAATTAAATGATAAAATCGCTTGGAACCAGTTCTACTGGTTACATGCTCACTGCTCAGTTTACGGAATATTTTTGTAATAAATATATTATGTTTTATAATCTTTCGGCTTCAAGTTTGACGAAATTCACTAGAATGTCACTCAAATTTGACGAGCTATGTCAGAGGGGAGCTATCAAGCCGGGCCAGTATAGCACCCGGACAGGAAGAAAAAAAACCTAACCTAACCTAACCTTTTGAAAAAAAAAACCTAACCTAACCTTTTGAAAAAAAAAACCTAACCTAACCTAACCTTTTTTTAAAAAAAAAACCTAACCTAACCTTTTTTTAAAAAAAAAAAAAACCTAACCTAACCCAACCTAAAGATTTACACCTCTAAATTTATCAAATTTTCGGCAAAAACCGCCAAAAAAACTATTTTCAAAATTATTTTTCCGAATTACTTTCTACATTTAATTTTATTTAAATTCTGCATAGTGCTCGTTAAGTCCGATCTTTTGACACCCAGTGCGCCCCGATCCGACCACTAAAACGCAGAAAAATCTAGTAGAACTATTGACAAAATTCAAAAGATGTGCTGAAGAGTTCTCTGTGTTGTTAACGGATAAGGAGTTTTCTTTTCCATAGCCAGACCTGAAGTATTAGGTCATGCGTATCTCGTATACTTATTGGTTTTTCCAATAATGAATTTAAAACAATGAAAAATACAGAAAAATTGCCCAAAATTTTGTAAACTCTGTCTCTCATCACCTGTATCTTAATACCAATTAAAATACAACAAGAAAGAAAAGTGAAATTTAAAAACACAAATTTTCAAACAAGAACAAAATTATTTACAGACGAATTAACACCTATTGAGCATTATGATTTTTAAACGTATTGTTGATATTCCTCTATTGGACGTCTAAAATGTCCTTTTTATGGTGTTTGGACAATGATATTGTATGTGTAAAAAGAGGTATTTGGATAATCCTGCAACTGCATAAAAGTATTTTAAGAGCTTAGAGGACATGTGAATGTCAATTGTCAATGAATGCATATCAGATATCCTATTCAATTGTTTTGGTTCTGTAGAACCGCTGAAGAAACGGAAGTTCTGTTCTGTTTCATACAATTTTCTCAGAATCTTCTGAACAAGGAAGTTGGAAAATGAAAACGTACCTAATTAATTCTAAATTACGTTAAATAAGAAAATCAAATAAACTAAAAAACAAAAGGAAAATAATATGTCATCCTTCGTAGTTTAAAAGAAAACCTATTTAAAAATGCTAAATCCCTTAGATACCTATACAATAATTAACATACGTCTCTACTAAAAACTTAACTATTAGGTAGGGGTACCCCCTTAGACCCCTCGGAGCGATTATATTGGTAATATTGATATTGGTAATATTGATTTTAAGATAATTAATAACATTATGTTGTTTACCTGTTGCTTGAGTCAGCCGCCAAACGACTCATCGTGTTTTGGCTGGGGGTTTGAGACCCAGTTCTTTCTTTCCTTTTTTTCTTTCTTAGCCAGTAACACATCGGTGATGCGTTTGGTGTTTCTTACCATGAGGTGGATCGTTACTTGTTTGTCGGCTATTTCCATAAAAAATATTCCTTAAAACATTTATTATACGGAACTTTCTTCCGCAAATTTTCTCACAACATTTTCTCTTATCTTAACTCTGCTACTCTTCAATGGAAAAATATAGTTTCAGTACAAAATAAATACACTGCAACAAAACACTTTTCTTGACAATTGTTTATAAACTTGTGAACAAATAGTTAAAATGTCTTACTCAGTGACGGATTAAGACTACTTGATGCCCTAAGCAATCCACGCTTGTGGGCCCCCCTATCCGTATGCCAACGTGGTTTTTTGTGCTTTTTTGTGCTTCTTCTGGTGCCCCCCCAGACGTGATGCCCTAGGCAATTGCTTAATTTGATTAAGGGTTAATCCGTCACTGGTCTTACTTCGGAAAAGTATTTAAATATCAAAGCTCTGAAAATTTTGATGCTTTCCTCAATTCACTCGGTAATTATATTTTTTGTTATTTATATTTATTCTTGTGTTCAAATCTTGGAAGATTCCGATTTTTGTCGGTGATGATAAAGATGTTCCATGGTGTGTAACGAGGTGTAATAAATACCTCGTTCAATACTCCTTGGCTGGCAGATGCATTTTACTTTTAAATTTTTAAATATTGACATTTGGCTTGAAAATAAAAATCATCTGTCAGCTGGGTTCCCTTCGGGAACGATGTACATACGTTTTATTTTTGAATACTTTTATAAATTTTCTAACAGTCCTTATTTAATTTATTTTGATACTGTGTTTTAAGGCTATTGCTTTATCAATATACCTAATACTTTGAAGAGTCAGTGTTGTGCCTCATTAATAGATTACGTACCCCGCCCTGAAAACCTACCTACCCTTACTACATATTATTACTGTCGAGGATCTGCACCCTCGCAGGTGTTTTAGCAAGTTATTGAGCTTACAATCGCGTACTCGTCTCGATTTATGATTTTGTGAAAAATATTCGTTTACTAATGACTAAAATTATGTGTTGTTAATGTATGCATCAGTGAAAACGTTGATATTTTCAGTCAGCTGATTGTACTACATAAGTGGTCACGATGATGAACATCATGAACACCAAATAGCATACGGCGACCCGCAATATTACTGGCTCTAAAGGCCAATGCATACGTAAAATAACGTAAAACATCGTCGCGCGCGTCGGCGACGTGCCACGTCCCGTACGGCCCCGTCCGCATACACTATCGTATACATTTTCCATAAAACGTTCGTTTCATAAAACGATGTTTCCAAAACTTAACGTCCCGTCCCGTCCCGTACAGGAAAAAACCCTTTAACGTATGGATTGGGCTTAACACTGTTCTCAATCATGTATAACATTTACAATCGATTTTTGAAGGAAGTTAGTACCTAGACTAGACACTTAGCTACTGCTGACTGCCACCATGTCAGTTATAAATACCAAATCATATATCAGGAATATGCTGGCTGGTACAAAGCACATGACCACATATAGCGCCCTGACTTGAAGAATCCGTTGTTCAGTTAAGCCATAAAGTCTCAGATGAAAGAAAAAAAGGCATAAAGTGTACTCTATGAAAAATTTCTTCAAGGTACACATAATATGTACATAAATATTATACATATGAAGATGATTTTAATAAAACGTCCGCCTTTGCAGAAAAGACAACAAAAATCTTGCTAAGCGCTCCTCATTGTATCTCTGTTGATGTAATTACATGTACCTAAAGAATTACAAGAAATAATTTCGTTATATTGTGTAAAAAAATAATATATATAAGATAATCATATTATAATTTTTATCTAATAAAAAAACATACTAAACATAGCAATGTAAAAAAAAATACAGGTTAAGTGCTGGTATAGGATAATAATATCCTTATCTGTTTGTAATTTGTCGTATCATAGTTATCTGTTTGAATCCACGTATAACAGTAGATATAATTGTAAATCATCACTCCTCATGTACCTACAGCTAGGTACAAGTCTGAGGTTCCAAGTAAATTAATGAAATCATTTGTTTTTTCAGGAAATGATTAATAGCAACTGGAACGGGGTGGCTTATTTAACATATTAGCTACGCTTAAGATTCAATAAATTTTTTGAAGACAATAAAAGTTAATACTTGTATTAACTTCTTCTTGTTTTTTATTTCTGGCAACTGACATGATTCCTCTCACAGATTAACGATTCCTCTTTGTATACTTATCTCATTTACCTACTTTTCTTTGGATCCACATAATACTGGCGATATAATTGATCTCTACTGGATTTAAATGTTCAGTTTATCTACAGCCATGTACCTAATGTCATGAAAGTTTGAAACACAAGAAACCTGCCAAGTGCGTGTTAGGTCACGCGCAATGTAGAGTTCCGAAGTTCATCGACTCACTAACAGTGCTAAATCTCCAAAGTTATTGGCCGGGCTGAAGTTAGGCGCGAGACGATGCGCAGAACGTAAAATAAGGTATCATCGGAGGTCCTGGGGTCATCGACTACGATGGACTAAGATCACCCGCGCGCTCCCTTCGCGCATCTGTGCCAACTTCAGCACGGCCAATTAGTTTGGAGATTACTATAGCTAATCTGGTCATGATAATTTTTCTTTTCAATTCATCATTTTAACATACCTACTGCTGTGAATTTTTTCACATTTCTAACACCTACTTAATTTAGCTGACAGGGGGTGGGCTGGCATTTGACTCGCCGACTCTAACCAAAATGACCACCAATGTAATTAGGTACCACCCTTTACTTCGTCTGCGACACATTTTAAGATCATTAATTGTTTTCTACTAGCAATACGAATAATAAATTAATTGACCCAACATATTGCTATAATTAATTCTATGTAAATGAATT
The DNA here is from genome assembly GCA_911387775.1 of Thymelicus sylvestris. Taxonomy (NCBI): domain Eukaryota; kingdom Metazoa; phylum Arthropoda; class Insecta; order Lepidoptera; family Hesperiidae; genus Thymelicus; species Thymelicus sylvestris. Next base: position 6,906,107 of record OU426887.1, on the reverse strand, counting down.
TCAACTTCATACCTACTTAGTTACAGGTACAATATTACCGTCTACGTCCCATAACTCGTTTCGTAAGTATTATCAAATTTCGAATTTGTCATTCTTATCATATCATGAGTAAACGATTAGCCGCCGAATAAATAATGCTGAAAGTGGATTTGAGTATTTCAAATACGTTTGGACGTGTCGTTGTGTGCACTGATTTGAATACAACTGCAGCTTAAACATGTCTTTCTATGGTAAAGTTTACAAACTTGAAAAAGAAGAAAATTATGAAACGTTTGTTGAAGCCTTCGGTAAGTAATTCGGTGAAGTTACTCCATGGATAGTAATTCTTAGTAATGTACAAATTAATTAATTAATACTACAACAGTGGCGCAGCGGTTTGAAAGTTGGTTTCTCGTACGCAGGGGCCCGAGTTCGATTCTGATTTCTGGCACGCACCTCTAATTTTCAAAAAATATGTGCGCTTTAGAAGATAGGTAATTTACTGTTTGACTTACTAAACTTACTGACTTACTTAACTTGAAGGGTTAGGGCAAGCGACTTACAAAATAGGTAAGGGATGAAATAAAAATATTTAAGTTGGTACCAATATTAAAAAATAAAACTCTGAAGTACCTACCTACCCACATGTAGTTCTGCATAAACTTATCTGATATATTATTTTATAGTCTTGGAAAGTGGGGATGATACTTCATGGCGATATATCGCCATGAAGCCATTATAATGGGTTTAATAACGTTAAAAGGTAGTTTATTGTCACGCCACATCCAATCTAGATTCATAGGTTTTTATTTCTTCGTTATTTAATGGTCTCCACTCATCCTCTAACAGGTCTCCCAGAAGAGAAGAAAACCTTCCTTCTTAATTACAAACCCAATCAGAAGTTTCTGAAAGACGGCGACAATTACACACACGTCATTTACCTCGGCGACATAGAAAGACCAGTGCAGTTCAAACTTGGAGAAGAATTTGAGAGCACAATGAAGACTACAAACGTAAGCTATCATAAATTACACACATTTTTAACAGACTTCAAAAAAGGAGGACAATATTCAATTCGACTGTATTTTTTATGTTTGTTACTTCAGAATTTTGGACTGGGTTAACCGATTTTAATGATTCTTTTTTAATCGAAAGCTGGTGCTTGTCATGTAGTCCCACTTAAAGAGCGAGATCTGACGACTAGTTTTTGAGTTCTCCCTAATTTTGAAGCCGTTTTTTTGTCAAGAATTATAAATTAACAACCATAAGGCAGCTTCTGTATGTTTCTTCGGAACCGGCCAAAATATTTAGATACTCTGACCACAAACCAAAGGTTCAGATTCCTACACACATGGCATCGGCAAACACTACATAAATTCAAATTCGTAAGGGGATTCCTTTGAGAGTCCTGTATTTAGTAGATATTCAGTACCTACTTAAAAATATCTCTTTTTAGGTCAAGAACCTGTATACTATTGAAGGGAACGTGCTCACACAGCTGTTTAAATTCGGTGTGGATGGCGAAATTGTCACCACTGTCAAAAAAGAATTTACCGATGACAAAATGGTAGAGGTAAGTTATGACCGTAATTGACCTAAGCTAGTTACAAGATAAAATATTATCTTGTCTTAATCGAAGGTGATAAGAAAGCCTGCCTGACTTATAGCCGCCTGTATACATATTGGCCAACGTTTGCCGAGTGATGATAAGTTGGCAAGCAAGACTGATGCCAACGTAGGGATCGCTTGCGATGACTTGCCGTCGCTTGATATTGCCCGCGTTCGCCTTGCATACTGAGCAAGCGGAATCACAAAATATTAGAACGTCAAAACCAGGGGAGTAGCTACTGCCGTATCAATTATACGGGACCCCCAGCGTATAGGGGCCCCCATTAACACTCCTAAAAAAGCTCGCCAGCGGCCTACGACCACTACAGTTGGCACTCCTTTTATATTTAACAGCTGACGTTGAGGGGCCCCTACAACAAATATTGTTATGGAGCCTCCGGCTTGCTACGCCACTGGTGAAAACCATTCTCCAGTCCACCTTACCGCCCCTGTTTGTTGTGCAGTGCTGAACAACGGATAAAGTGATATCTAGCATCATCTCATAACGGATGTTCTTCGGTTTTGTACAAGCCTGGATAATTCCCGTGTCAGTTCTATACCTAACCGCCTGCGATTGTTAATCTAATTAGCATTTTAATCTAGCACGAAAAAAGAAGAAAAGATAGTAGGTTCACTTTGTTACAAACGTGTCTCCTTACCTATGCGAACTTTTCTTTAATAACTTCTATTAAATTTTAATGTTTTCTTTTCAGACCATCACAAGCAACGTACATGACGTTACAGCAAAACGGTTCTACAGCGTCTAATAACATAGTACCTACCTACCTTAAAATATTTTCATAGATCTACGCTACTGATAATTATAAAAGTACCTAGTAGGTATAGGTAGTAGTAGGTACCTACTTTACAAGTCATAATAAACGATTGTGTTCATGAGAAGTAGCAAGGGTAGGACTTTTGTATTTTCGGTACCTACTTAGATAAATACCTACAAAGTACAAAATAATTTAAGGCTAATTTTTGTGAATTTTTCTCAAAAATTAAAACTACTAAGCTAACATAATATTATGAGCTTAAGGTTTTTTAATAAAAGTATATTACTTAATTACACACTGTCATTTTTATATAATTTATCCTTGGTAGGTAGGAACATTTTTTATTAAACACAATAGCTTGACTTGCTTTTAAATAAATTGAGTAAGTATCATGGGCGTAGCCAGGTTTTAGTTTCGGGGGGGGGGGTTCAAGTTTCGGGGGGTTTCAAGAAAATAAACGACTAAAAGTACACGATAATAACCCAATAATAAATACTTTTTTTTTCTCACGACGTATGTAGTGCCATCTATTATTAGTCTAGTCAAAAACTTCAAAAACGTGTTTAATAGAAATAAAGCTCCCAAAAATATGTGCGATAGCTCATTCCATTCGGAATGACGTCTAGAAAAATGTTTTTAAGGGTTAATTAGCACATAAAAATGTCAGTCCTTAACATTTCGGGGGGGGTTTGAACCCCCGAAACCCCCCCCCCCTGGCTACGCCCATGGTAAGTATGGAGCTAGTATAAGTTTAAACCAGGGTATTATATATATACGATAGGGCTCGGGGCTCTTATGGTCACATTCTGAATTAAAAACATGGCGATGACGCGAGAGGTGGGCCGTGGGGGGTCCTAGCCCTTGTTCAGGCGAGATTATCTTACAGCGCCCTTTTATGGACGTCCTTCACTTCGGCTATTTACATACGAAAAATAGCTCTGAAGTAATGTTTTTTTTATGGAAATAGCCGGCAAACGAGCTGACGATCCACCTGATGGTAAATATAGTAAGTGGCTATCGTCGCCGATGGACATTAGCAACACCAAAGGCATTACTGATGCGTTGCCAGCCAAGAAAGAGTAGAAAAAGAAAGAAAGAACTGGCTCTTAAGCCCCCAGCCGGTACACGACGAGTCGTTTCGCGGATGACTCACGTTCAAGGGTGGTAGCTATCCAGGCGAACCCCATGGAGAAATAATAATAGAAATAATGGTATTAATTAACAATTAATATCAATATTATCAATATAATTCCTCGAGCGGGCCGGATTTAGTCGCTTCTTACGACACCCATCCGGCATGGGATTGGGGTTAGTATAAGTTATATAGTAAGCTGCCCCAATACGGCTAAGAATGAATCATTATTTTGGAAACCTAGTAGTAAAACTGCAATAAGAATTTTATACAATGCCTATATTTATGAAGGTAGGTAACAATTACATAAATAAATGTCGCAGAATACACATTTAGGCTTATCTAAAAATATTTCTAATGTTGCAGTGGCTCCACAGCCTCTGCAAACTAAATAATCATTAGATTCAATTAGGGTAAAAGTTAATGAACAAAATGAGTTTAAATGATCATCTTTACAAGCAAACCCTTTTAATGTGTTATCACACCATTGGCAGATATATTTACAATCTTTTACATTGTGTAATTGTTTTATAATATTAGAAGGTAGTAATTCATTTAATTTTCTTTTATTTTTAATACAAAATTCTTTTAAATATGTCTCTGCCATATGCAAACATTGAAACACAAATTTATTTGCATTTTCTGCTATGTTTTCACTGGTTTCACACAATTCCTTTATGAGCTCTACAGCATGACATGCAAGAATATTACTTTTAACAACATCAATCGATGTTTCTGGTAATAATCCCCTCGAACCATTTTGAACTATGGTTTCCAAATTATTGTACAAAATCAGTAAAATTAAATACACTTTTCCATAAAAAATGTCTGTTTTAGAATCCAAATATAACTTATCATAATCTAATTTAGGTAGCTCTTTTAATTTTAAAGTTTTACATCTTAATGCTTCTATAACATCCCATAAATAGGTCAATGTTCTAGAAGGACTTTTGATGATTGTGTTAATTTCTAAGTCTGGGCTATCTTTTGTATATAAAACTATCTCTAGTTTGAATGGCAACTTTCTGCATAATATTGTTCTATCAAGTAAAGCATATGCTAAAAATATACCATTGGTAGAAAAGGCAGCGCTATACAATTCAAAAACTGATGGTAAACCCTTTACTTTAATTAATTCTAAATGTACATCTAAGGTTTCATTATCAATGACAAATTTTACTTCATACAATTCTCTATTTACTGTTGATATATAGAATCTTGAGTTTTTTTTTACAACAGATGTTATTCTCTGATCATTGACATTTTTTACATTTTGGAACAACACTCGGCAAGAACCATCAATTATTAAGGATAGTAAATGTCTATGTTTATTACATGCTATGACAATATTATCATTTAAACATTCATATTCTATATACTGAGCTATCATTTTATCTTTGTAGGCCCATAAGGGGTGGATACTTAAAATTTCAAAATTAGTAACACCTATTTGACACTGGTAGGCAAGGATCTGGCCTAGTACATTAGAAATAAGAAGAATAAATTTGTTAACAGAAGTAGGAATCCATTTCATTGTAACTACTTCATCCTTATTCTCATTTGTATGATGGATAAGCTGTGCGTCAACACAGTTATCCCCATACTTAAGCAACCAAAATAAGATACAACCATTTTTTTGTGCTGTTACAAAATAACATGATTTATCTTGATTCAAGACTGGACACCAACAAATTGAACTAGTTTCGAGGGCATATGCTGCTTCTTTGGCTATTTTGAAATTTATTTTACCATGATATGAAATTTGTGGGATTAAATTTGGGATTTTCGACTGCATTTCCTGTTTAAGTTTCAATGACAGATTTTCTAGTTTATTCCACTTATGTCTTTCTTGAGCGTATAAGTCTACATTACCAGCACTATTGACGGTAGCTATTACACTTTCATTGTTGTGAATGAAATCAACCGGAGACCATTCAAAAGTGACAATAATAGCCACCTCCATTAGTTGTTTGTTATGTGGCCACAAGGAAGGATCCAGTACCATTTCAGATAATTCCATGTTCTTCATACCACGCTCAATAACACTGGTCGGAAACAACTCGGTCGCTGGACTACATCTTGAAGTCAATATCTTCGACTCATAGAAGTCAATGGTTTTGTCTAAACATTTTAAGTTGTAGGAAAAATCGAATAAATGTAATCCACTATCGCACCGAACGGTGAGTACATTGTTATGCCATACTAAGTCTATATCTTCATATTTCGTCAGATGAACGATTCTTCGTGAGATTTCGTGTAACATGCTGCCGGCTCAGTTGATATCAGGATATATGGGGCGATATCAAAGCACACTGAAGTTTCATACCCAAAATTACAATGTAGAATACTTTCAATATTATGTGATGATTGTCAACAAACTAAAAAATATTAAGAACAAATTAAAATTTAAAACTTCCAAGTTTTTCATCTTTTGATCTTTTGATTAAAAAATAAAAATAATTTTTGACTTTAAAACTTCAAAGATAGTTGACACTTGACAGCAGAGCACAGCACAGAAAACTTATAGATCACAGAGTACTTAAACAAGTAGATTTTTTAAAGCGCCCATTCACGAATCCATAATTCAACGGACCACTTTCTCAACTCAAATGTATAAATGTTGCCAGGAAATAGGCATTGCTGTTCTTTTCGACATTATGAAAATTTTGTAATCAATAATTTGCGCGACTTTGAAAATCAAATTAAGTCTATTTATGCATTTTTTTTTAGTAAAATGTAACTAAATTTTGTTTAAATACATAATTTATATAATTAATGAAATTAAATTAAATGGAAGGTATTTTAACTAGAGAAGAAGCACAAACACATTAATCAAACACTATTTAAAACAACGTTTTCCATTGCACGAACAAACAAAACGTTTTTTCACCGCTCACTTTCTCGGTTAATCAAGCGACGACCCTGAAATTATCGAACCTTACCCCACACAATAATTTTTTTGGAACAGATAGCAACACTCTATTTATTTTGTGAAAGTGGTCCGTCAAATTATGGATTCAACTATAGGTAGTCCTGCTGGCTGCTGTAAAGGACGGTGTTCTCTGCCTTGCAAGAATGCAGGATGGTGAATGGCCCTTTATTAAGTGGTATGTGGTATGTTATGTCTATATTTATAACTTTGTGAATTTATTATCTATAGACTTAAAGTGACATGCCCTACGTTCCACTAGACGATCACAACGACCACGCTCACGACCGCGATTTTTCCGTTCCACTAGCTTGTGAGCGTTACAATCACCCAAGTGGAACGGGTATAGTGAGCGACGTGAGCGTTCAAGCCACAGAGTACTTACACGTTTTAGCCGTTGATACAAAATGTACTCTATGATGTTGAGAATAAGACAAGTCTGAAACTTAGATTAGAGGTTATGTTATAATTTTTAAGCTATAAATAAACGTTACATAATTAATTATCAATTTTATTTTTTATACTAGCAAAAAGGTATATTATCTACAAACAAAACATTTTTTTTTATGAAAAGACAAATTAATTTAATAAAAAATTGCATATTAATCATGTTAATGATATTGACCGACGAGGAAAAAAAAATGTATACATTGCTTTAAGTATAGTGAATTAAACATTAAAATTATTTACATAATTTAACATATTTATATCAACTTGTGACCCCACGTCGAGCATCTGCTGGAGAAACTACTATAATCCACTAAAGTATCTCTTGTCGAATCGTATACAGTAATTTTTTCCATCACCATCCTTATCTTTTATAAAATTGCGCCAAATTTCTATCACCATCCATTTCTACCCAGTGTTGCCAGGTCTATAAACTGGCGAGAGTAACTTCGTCATATCTGGCAACACTGCAATTCGACCACTTCGACCCACCCCGTGAGGTGGGTTGTTTTGAGCGTGCCGTGAGCGAAATTAATGACGTCATCAATGACGTTTACACCGCGACCATGACGACCGTGGTCGCCATGTGGAACGCGTTTTGATCGTTGTGAGACTTGTGAGCGATGTGAGCGTCTACTGGAACGCAGCCATGTTGGGTTGTCATTGTCAATGTCATTTATGTCATAGAGTAAGTCATAACAAAAGCACGTTTGATCGCATTGATGAATTTATATTAAATCCAAAAGTTCTAAAACTAATTTCAGTCACATGCTGTTTGTGTACGAATCATGGGTAAAAGAAGTTATAATGCGAAAGCACGCCAAGTCGTTAAAACAAGTATTGATAATTCGAAAACAATCGAGGTATGATTACCTACATTAAAATCATAATATAACTTTTGTAGAAAATATGTTGTAATATACTATACGTAGACTATTCAAGTTTATAATGAGGTAGAATTAATGATTTTTCTCCGTTCATGTCTCGTGTGGGATATAAAGCTATTTACAAAAGTGTAACATTTGGCCTTTGCAGATTAAAGTAGAATTTGGATCTAATGAATATGGCTCCTCAGACGCAAGCAACTTACTCGCTCTGCCGTCAAAAAAGAGAGAAACAAAGGTTATTACTGAGAAAAAGGAAAAGACTAGGTTTCTTTCAAAGGCACACAGAAAACGATTAGAGAAAATTGTTGATAAAAAGAAAAAGAAAGAAAATGTGAGTATGTCTTCTTGTATCTTTTTGTGAAGCCTGCAGGACTAACTACTTCTTGCCAGCAACGCATCAGTGATACCTTTGGTATTGCTGATGTCTATGGGAGACGATAGCCACTTACCAGCAGATGGATCATGAGTTTGTTTGTCGACTATTTTTATAAAAAGAAAATGTTCCAAAAAGTTTTGTTACAGAACATTGTGCACCATACAATATTTCCAGTTAGGAAGGTTTTTCTTCTGGGCCAGCAACATTGTTATCTAATATATAAAATTCTCGTGTTACGCTTTTTTGAAGTTGAACTCCTCCGAAACGGCTCGACCGATTTTCGTGAATCTTTGCGTGCATATCGGCTACGGTGGAGAATCGGACATCTATTTTTCATCCCCCTACCCCTAAAATTTATTTGGCAGAACAAGATATTATGTTTTATTAATTACCTTAAAGTATATAAAGCTATAATGATTTACTATCAGGTAGTCAATTTGCTTGTTTTGCAGGATATGAATAAAAAAATTGAGATAAAAACTACAGTTGACGATATGAAGTGACAGTTTATTTTCTACTTATAAAGATCATAATTACATTCATAGCACCAGTACTAGCATTCATGTTATAGATTTTTTTAATATATTGATAACAAAAATAACATTCACTATTACAGAGAGCAGCGCTTCTTGAATCTCTTTCACAAGTTCAAGCAACTGCAGATGAAGTGAAACAGCTCACAACTATCTCATCCATGCAAACAATTGGTTTGAGAAAGCTGAATGAATATAAAGTAACAGCTACTCAGAATAATATTGAAAACAATGAACAGAAGAAATTTAGTAGCATTGCTGGTAAGTAATAAAGGGCCATTCATTTATTATGTAAGGACAATTTTAGCCATTTTTGACCCCCTATCACCATGCCTTACATGGTACACACATAACATTTCTCGGACCCCCTTACATAAGATTATATCTGGTTTTAGAAAAAATCTATTGCACTAAAATTCATAATTTGACATAAATTTTTCATCTTAATTACCTCAAAAATCCTTAAAATCAATGTTATTATTAGTAATGGGAATATAGCATCCATAGGCCATGCAAAGCAAGTGTGTGTTTTATAAATAAAAGTCATCAACTCATAAAAAAAATATCTTTAAATGTCTGTTACAAATTGATTAACAATCATATTTTAACTTACAGCTTAAAATGTTTTTGTGGTTTTTGCTCATAAGAAAAAAACTTGAATTAATTACTTGTTACAGGAGCCAAGAAGCGCCTTCGCCTTTTGAGGATGGAGAATTCAGATAATGTTAAAAAGAAGAAATATGACCCTAATGTAGTAGGACTAGAATCGTCATCAGAGGATGAATCAGAATCGGATGATGAGGCACCAGAATTAGTAGAGGTTAGCAATAATGAAACTCAAAGTGACAATGTACGAGATTGCCCAAGCAATAATGAATTAAAAACTGATGAAAATAAGGCTCCATGTGAAACGGTAACAACTGAAAAAAATACAATTTGTAATGATATCAAAATTGATCAAACTATAAACATAAAGGAGAAAGAAGTAAAAAAACCATTGTTAGATCACCCAAAAATGCATGTAGAAGTGAAAAGGGACCCTAAGATTCAGGTGGCAAGATTGAAATTGCCAATACTTGGAGAGGAACAGAGGATTATGGAATTGATTAATGAGAATGAATTCTTGATTGTGGCTGGTGAAACTGGTAAAGTTTATAATATTAATTAAAGACCCACTCGAAATTTGACTTTCATTGATACTGTCAAAGAGTTTCTTCATATTGACAATATTTAATATTTTTTTCCTTTGAACCAATTATGTTGTAACATATTTTATGCATAAAATATCTTTCTGTGCTTCTCTGTGCAAATTTTACCTATACCAAATCTCAGATGTATGTGCAATAAACAAAAAAATTGTAAATTTTAGGGAGTGGAAAAACTACACAAATACCCCAGTTTTTGTACGAGGCAGGGTACGCGGAACGTCAGATGATAGCAGTTACTGAGCCCCGACGAGTTGCTACTGTAGCTATGTCGATGCGTGTGGCCTACGAGTTGGGTTTGAGTAATAAGGTGGTGTCATACCTGATGAGATTTGAAGGCAATGTTACTAAGGAAACGAAAATAAAATTCATGACTGATGGTGAGTAATTTTGAATCAGAAAAATTATGTTGCATTTGAATAAATTGAATAACAATTAATAAGGTACATTGTATAATATTATTATGATACAATAGTAACCTTGCAACTAATTATAAACGCTTTTCTATTTCTTTCCTAAACAATTTAACAATGCAAATTATTTACAGGTGTTTTATTAAAGGAGATCCAATCAGATTTTCTCTTAAGTAAATACTCAGTGGTAATTATTGATGAGGCTCATGAAAGAAGCGTATATACTGACATTCTCCTGGGACTTTTATCCAGGATTGTGCCTCTCAGACGGAAGAGAGGCAGTCCGCTGAGACTTATCATAATGTCAGCTACATTGAGAGTAGAGGATTTTACGGATAATACAAGACTGTTTAAAGAATCACCACCCTTAGTTAAGGTAATTCATTGAAACATCAACGGTTGTGTGAATTGGAAACGTGTAGGAAGTGGACGATGTCATTGATTAAATGTTGTTTTGGGAACTTACAGGTAGAAGGCAGACAGTTCCCAGTAACGATACATTTCAACAAGCAAACACCCAGTGATTATTTGAAGGAGGCGTATAAGAAGACAGTCAAAATACACACTCGGCTTCCAGATGGAGGGATTCTTATTTTTGTCACTGGACAGCAAGAAGTGATTATAATCAGTACTAAGCTATTTGATTAGAATAACCTTTTTTTTTTTGAAAATTTTAACTGACTATGTAAGCTCCCATCATCTGTTAATGTCAAGTTATATGGACTAATTAACTAATAAACATTTAAATAGAAAGCAAATCGATAAATACAATCTTAAAATTGTCCACTCTGAAAAGAGATAATTGCCTTGTGTTGACCATGACAAATTACATCCTTCTTTAATCTTCACGTCACCTATATACATAATACTTATTACATTATTTCCTCAGGTTAGATATTTAGTACGTAAACTGAAAGCAGCGTTTCCGTACCGGAAAGACGTGGACTATTCGAAGCTGATCAAGAAAAAGACCACCACTGACGTAGACCAGGCCTTAGACTCCGAGCCCGAGGATATTGAATCTGATGATGACGAGGTATGCATCTATATACTGCATTTTTGCAGAAACTGACATATCCCCGTAAAGTGGTTACAGAGAGACATATATCTCATAGATAATTTTGGATAAGTGTTTTACATAAGTTAAAAAGGTACTATTTTTTTTTATTGCTTATTTAACAATTATCAATTTTTAAAATAACAGTAAGTAAAACATAATGAAAAAAAAAAACAATATTGTTGTTGTAACATCAAAAGTTCCCTACTTTCTCTTCCCTCTAAACAAGTGTTACCAAAGCAGATCTATTCACAGCGTCATTCCAATTCGTCATTCCCAGGTGGAGCGAGAAATGAAGAGAGCTCGTAAAGCGAGAAGGAAAGCTAAGCAGAAGTCCAAGGCGTTACCAAAGGTCAACCTGGATGACTACGACATGCCCGAAGACGATGGCCAGGCGGATTTGGTTGGTGATGATGACGATAGTGATGGCCATCTCACTGATTCAGGTTAATTTTGGGTTATTTATATTGTAAATCAGATCATTTTAAGCATCCGGACTAGAAACATAAAACTAAAAATATTTCTTGCTCTCATTAAAAGCTCCATTTCAAAAAGGTGGACTTTGAATTTTAGTGTAATTTTTTGTATAAATTATGTCTTTTTCATGAGCCTAAAATTCCTAAAAAGTAGCACATCAAAAACAAAATGCTACTTCCCTTTTGGTTTCTGCTTGGTCCTTATAAAATACGCTCTTATTCATTTCCTTTTATGTCCTACGGTAAAACTACTGTGTTACTACGGTAAAAAAATCTGCTTAATGTAATATTTTAGTTGTCTAACATCTTTGCATGTGCCTTTCAAATGAAACTGGTTTGGGCACATCGGTTGGTTGGTTTCAGAATCTATAACGTACATAGGAAGAAACATATTTAGCTTTATACACATACACCTATTTTTTTATGCTTTGAGCAGGCAAACGAGCAGACGGGTCACCTGATGGTAAGTGATCACCGCCGCCCGTGAACATAAGAAACACTGGAGGCGTCACCAACGCGTTGCCGGCCAAGAAGATGACGATAGACCTGCTTCTTGTAGGACACCATGTCATAGCTTAGTGTAACTTAGTGGGCACACCGATGCAGGAAGTTCGGTTTACTTGGATGAACGTGACGTGAATTAACGTGACGTTTCAGACACGGAGATAGACTACCTCTCCCCTGAGATCAAAGCCTGTCGTCAGCCGCTGTGGGTGCTACCATTGTACTCGATGTTACCGGCTGGGAAGCAATCACGTGTGTTTGCGTCGCCTCCAGTGGGCGCGCGGTTGTGCGTCGTTAGCACGGACGCGGCGGAAACGGCGCTTACTATACCCGCTGTTAGGTATATTGTTGATACGGGCAAGAAGAAGATGCGGTGAGTGTTGTTACACGCTTTATATTAGCTTCACCTGTATGTTTGTTTGTTTGTAACTTCTCTTTTTTTTAATGCTTTTTGGCTTACCCTTTGTTTGGGCCAAATCTTGCAAACTTAATTAGATCTACTTCTTTTGTTGGTTTATTTTAAATTAATTTGCAAAAAATAATCTAGAGTTAAATTGATAACCGGCTGAAGCGCCACCTGTGTTTTTAACTTTACTTTATGCTTTCTGTTCAAACAGACTTTGCAAATGGCCATTCATTTAGTATCATGCTCTGCTTTTTGATATCTTCTTGGTAGGATACAGACATAATTCTTCTTTAAAAGTCCTAAATCTGACTTTTTCTTTACGGGCGTAAACTTGACGTAAACTCAACCTTGTTTCCTATATCCTTCTTATTCTAAAGCCCAATGCATACGTAACGGGTTTTTTCCCCGTACGGAACGGGGACGGGGCATAAATATACGTGCCTGCCCCGTTCCCGTCCCGCATGGGATTCCGCTGCGTATGCACTATCGTATACATTTTCTATGAAACGATGTTTCCAAAACTTCATGTCCCGTACAGGATGGGAAAAAACCCCGTTACGTATGCATTGGACTTAAGGTGTTGTCAGATTGCTTAGTTCTGATAATAAAAAGTCATTCAAATATAAAATTATTATTTATTATATTATAACTAACCAATCACCCCCCCAGGCTGTACGACCACGTGACGGGCGCGAGCACGTGGCGCGTGGTGTGGACGTCGCAGGCGAGCGCGGCGCAGCGGGCGGGGCGCGCGGGGCGGGTCGCCAGCGGGCACGCCTACCGCCTGTACAGTAGCGCGGTGTTCCAACACGACTGCCCCGAACACCACCCGCCCGACCTGTGTCGCCGGCCGGTCGACGAGCTGGTGCTGCAGATGAAATGCATGGGGATTGATAAGGTTGGTTGTGTTACAAGTTAGAGCTTCGTATTAAGGTAGAATTTGTCGGATAAATGTGCAGACGTGTCAAATTTTAACAAACTTTTAAAAATCAAATAGTACGGCCCACCTTACTCTATTACAAGATGTTTCCCTATCATATTTTTTAATATTTATTAAAATTTATCCGACTCACTTTAAAATGTTTAAATCACACTAATAAAACGGTAACTGTTACTGTAGTGAAAGGTAAAGCATAACCTAAACCAATGGACCTAAGTTTATTAGGACCTATGTTATTTATATGATGTAAAGGAGCACTAAGGGATTTTCTTAAAATCATCCCCTAATTGTAAAATGGGGATTAAAAGTTTGTATGAACATATAAACATTAAATCGCATTTATTTATTATTAAATTTATTTTCAGGTTGTTAATTTTCCATATCCCACTGCGCCGGATAGAATGCAGTTACGGTTAGCTGAGAAACGTCTAGAAGTTCTCGGTATATTGGAGAAGGCAGAAAATGTAAAACGGAAGAACGATGACGAAGAGGTAAATGATTTACTTTAACCCTAAAGCGTTCGAATTGTGACCCTATTAACTTTAATAGTCTTTGTTTGGGTGTAAATTTCAATTCGTATTTTTAGTATTAGTATTAGTATATTTACCTACATATCCTGGGTTTCCATCAGACGTGTGCAAGGTAGCTAGGCGGTGTGCGAAGGAAAAATCCACCAATGGAATAAGTGCGTTATGCGAAGCTAGGAAAATAGGGTCTCCATATGTAATTAACCTTATTTTTTCGAATACGAAATACTGGTGGATTCGCAGGTCGCAGCCTTATCTTATCATACACTATGACGTGGAGTCCTTCAAGAAGCGGGTCTATCATTTCCTTCTAGGCCGGCAACGCATTGGTGACGCCGACTTCTTGCTAATATCCATGACCGGGGGTGATCACTTACCATCAGGTGATCCGTCTGCTCGTTTGCCTGTTCAAGGCATTTAAAAAAAATGTTGATGTAATCGCAAGCAATCATAAGTTATTTTTATTTCAGGTACTAAAGGTGACTCCACTGGGCAAGGCGGTGGCAGCGTTCCCCCTGCTGCCTCGGTACGGCAAGATGCTGGCTCTCAGTCACCAGCAGAACCTACTGCCGTACACCATAGCACTTGTGTCGGCTTTGACTGTACCGGAGGTAGGGATTTCTTTTATTTTTTACGCGTAATCGCCCTCGCTTTGCTTCGGTTTTCTTATTTTTTTTTTTACACCTTGAGTTACATTATTGGAGTTTTATTAAGGATCCTTAATCTTTTCGAAAATATAAAATATCCTATGTCAACCGCGGATAGTGTAGCTTTCCAACAGTGAAAGAATTTTTCAAATCGGTTCAGTAGTTTCGGAGCCTATTCAATGCAAACAATCAAATCTTTCCTCTTTATAATATTAGTAGAGACTACTAACTCAGGGTGGATTTTGCTAGACTTATTTTTTTGTTTGATGGGATTCTTCGAATTGCCATATCAGTTTATTTGCGAACTGTGTTTACATGCGAACACACAAATGTCACCGCCAAAAACTGACGAAAGCAAAAAGGCATAAGTGGCGTCCACGAACGAAGCGGAGAAACTATACAAATTGTAGTGTGATATTTAATGCAAAACACGTCACGGTTGGTCAATAAGTAAAGGGCACATAGTTTTTTTACCCGGTTTGTACCTATGTTCATTTGTTCTCTTGTGACTTTGGGATTTGTTAACTGGGACACAGTCAGGATCAAAATAAAATTAACGATGTATTGTTGGGTATCAAATGAAAGAGCTTACTTACAAAGATCTACAGATAAAACAATATTTTCCAGGTCATGAGTGGTAAATCAGATTGTTGGCCGGCCACTGGCAACACCTTGCTGTTGGGCGACCCGGGCGTGTTGCTGCGGGCGGTCGGCGCCGCGGAGTACGCTTATGTGAACGGAGAGGAAGAACTGTTCTGTGCTAAATTCGGCTTGAGGGAGAAGGTATGTGTAGAAGAAGAAGAATTTATAATTACTACAGACATATTAGATTTAAAAAATACCCCGACAACGTTTTATTTTCTCCAAACATAACTAATAACCTTTATAACCATATACCTTTTAAACAAAATATAAACGGCATCAAAATCGGTTTATTCGTTAGGAACCACGATGCCACAGATATACACAGAGACATGTCAAACGTATAACACCTCTCTTTTTGGGTCTGGGGTTAAAGATGTCAACTATTAAAAAAATAACTGACTTCAAAATAACTCAAAAACTACTTGTCAGATCTCTCTCAAATTTATGTGGGACCACATGACAAGCACCAGCTTTCGATTGAAAAAAATTCATCAAAATCGGTTTACCCAGTCGAAAGTTCTGAGGTAACAAACATAAAAAAATACAGTCGAATTCAATACCTCCTCCTTTTTTGAAGTCGGTAAAAATTACGCAATAGCCGCGACTTAAACCGTGGAAATACTGTTTCTATCCTCTATTTGTAATCCATTCTTAGTGCTTCCCTAAATTACATGTATTGAAGTATGTAAGGAATAGACATGTGACACGTTAGCGTCTAGTAGGTGATATCACATAAGGCTTAACTCTACTTGCTTTCAGGCCATCAAAGAGATCCGCAAGCTCCGCAAGCAACTGACATCTGAAATCAACCTCAGTGTGTCCGGAGTGAACGTGAGAGTGGATCCGGAGATGAAGCCCCCTGACGACAACCAGGCTCGCTTGTTGCGGCAGCTCATGTTGAGTGGCTTGGGAGACCAGGTCGGAAGGAAGATTGGGCTGCATGAGGTTAAGGAAGGTATGATGTTTCTATAGTAAGACCCTGTACCCTGTACGCGGACCCTGCGAAGCGAGGGGTCCTGGTTCGATACCCGGCCGGGGCAGATATTTATGTGACAGATAAATATTTGAACTCGGGTCATGGGTGAGATTGTGATGTGTTTGTATGTGTCGTCCATGCCACCCGCGACACAGGTAAAAACCTGTGGGGGTATAAGTGTGTAAGCGTTATTTCTTTATAGTAATCTAGGAAGAGCTTCACTTCGGGAACCTAAACGTAGTAACTTATGAAAAAATGTTTAGGCGTGATTTTTGTAATAGATATTATGAATCTTTTTTATTTGATGATTGATTTCATTTGAGGTGATTGTAATAAAATAAACACTAAATGTTACACTAAGCTTACGAAAGTAAGACTACCCTTTCGTATGCGCTTCATCAAATGTAAAAATTGTTTGCTGCAAATACTATCTATTAATCTTTTTGTAACTATGTAGATATCTCGTCTATTGAATTATTATTATTTTTTAAATTCAATTAGCCAGCAAACAAGCTGACGATCCACCGATGGTAAGTGACTATCGTCACCTATGGACATCAGCAATACCAAAGGCATCACTAATGTGTTGCCGGAAACAAGAAAGAGAGAAAAAAAAGAAAGAAATGTGTAGCATAAAAAATTAAAAAAAAAACCGTTTATAGGTGAAGACAAGCGCAAATACAAATACGCATACCACTGCGGCGACCTAGACGAGCCGGTGCACCTGCACTCGGGCAGCGTGCTCCGCAAGACGATCCCCGAGTGGGTGGTGTACAAGGAGCTGTACGAGGCGGGGGAGGGGCGCATGGTGATGCGTGACGTCACCGCCATCGAGCCCGAATGGCTGCCGATCTTCGTGCCACACTCCTGTCAGCTAGGTTGGTAAGACAGATATGGCGACACGAACATGCTAACGTGTGACTGAGACACGTCGGGTACCGAGCATTGACGAATTGTGTTAGGCTGTTTTTAATATCGTGCGGATTTCATCACGCACGCGGGATTGCCCCGTATGCGTGACACCCGCACGTATCCTTTTCATACAAGTATTTATTGTGATGCGTGAAATACGCACACGGGACGCGCCAACAATCCGCGCGAGTACCCCGCGTGCGTGAGCGCTTCTATGACAAATAGTGTGAAAACTGCAGACCCGCAGAAAACTAGATCGTGGGCTAGCGTGGGCTAGCACTGCGTGAAACTTTCCGCGTGCGGGGCAATCCCGCGTGCGTGATGAAATCCGCACGGTATTAAAAACACCCTTATTGCGCAGCCTTCTGCACGAAGTTCAAGAAGTGCCAAGATACGTCGGCCGTACTATATACAATTATGTTGTATGTATGTTGTACTGCGAGCCGGTGCACTTGCACTCGGGCAGTGCGCTCCGCATGTCGATCCCCGAGTGGGTGGTGAACAAGAAAAAGTTCGTCGTAAAGACGAGGCGGGTATAATTAAAAAAACACTTTGTGGGTATTATGTTGTGAGTAAATACGATATTGGTTCATAATTTTATGCAGTTCTCTTTTTATTTTTAAGCATAATAGAAAAATAGGAATTGTGAACCAAATACGCGTACTTATTTCTAGTTGGATTGGCTGTAGTTCTATGTATGGTTATAATAAAAAAAAATACCTATCAGTTACTGAATTTTATTATTAATTCATCACATTGAATATTGTTTTCGTATTTTTAATAAAAGTTTACCGAAATATCTCTATTTGATATAGGTGAGCCCCTGTCAGACCCAGAGCCAAGGTTCGATGAGAAATCAGGACGTGTGAAGTGCCATTTCAAAGGCACCTTCGGCAAAGCGTGTTGGGAGCTGCCTACTGTTGAAATTGACTTCCCGGACAAGATTGAGAGATACAAGTAAGTGTGCTTTATAATGACAGAGATAGAAAATTCATCATAAGTGGATTAGTGCTTAAAGAAGAAGAAGTTTCTAAAAAAATTTGGACGACACTTTAATTAGATTTATTTTTTTATCCGCCAAAGGAGGGTTATTGTTTCGAGTCCGTTTATCTGTTCCTGCAGAACTTCTCAACTAGTAATCTATGACTACTTATCACAATTCGTTGAATGACGTATAAGCCCTGGCGCGCACTATGGTGAGACTAAACGCCGATGCGGAAAATTGTCGCAACTCAGCAATAAAACATTGCGATTTCTCGCCGCATAGTGCGCTTAATGAAATTTAAAACTATGTGTTACTATGTGGGCTTTTACCGCAGCGGTGAAAAAAAAATTCGCGCCTAAGCTTAGAAATGTCTTTGTCGTGTGGTTACAGACCATGAGACAACCATGTGATGTTATAGGCCGTGTGAGGAAATAAATATATCACATAATAATTTCTTCCTAGATGGTTCGCGCGGTTTCTCCTAGAAGGCGTAGTTTTCCCGAAGCTACGTAAATACGCGTCGTCGCTGCTCTCCCCGCCGTCGACGATGATCAAGAGCTGGGCGAAACTGCAGCCGCGGACTGAGGTGATACTGAAGGCGTTGATCGCGCGGCGAGTCGGGACTCGGGACCAGCTGAGAGCGGCGTGGGAGACGCAGTCCAATTGTAAGTGATATCTAGTATTTTTTTAAATGTGATCAATTTTAGCTTCCTTTAGCTATATTTGGGATGTGGTCTAAGAAAGACCTTCCAAAAAATTTTACAAAAAAAAATATTTTTATTAACCGGTCCTCCGCCATTTTTTATTTATTTGCAGCACAAAAATATAATATTCTCATTGTTATCTTTACCATATTTTTGACTTCAACCCATTAATGGCCCGTTGCTGGGTCCTCCACGCTTCTCCATTGCGGATTGGTGGAGGGGTTAGTGGCCAACTCAAGTGTTGTAGGTTTTCAATCCGCCCAAAGGCCTCCGAAGCACGAAAACGCTCAACAAATTGCTACTATCGGTTACCCATCCAACATAGATTGGGGGGTAATCTATGCCATCCAACTACCGAACGGGTCCGCTGTTGCTTAACTCATAATGTCACGTCTATTGCATAACGTCATATATTAGTACAGTGATACTTTAGGTGTACCATATTGTTCGTTTTTATGTGCGCCGTAGCTTGAAAGAAAATGGCGGAAGGTGGCCTTACCGCTAAGGTCCCAATTCCTAAGATAAGCATTTGTTACTGTAACAATGAGATTTAATTAATTTTTTATGCTTTTGCTAACGATAAAGAGATCGGATTAATTGTGAGAGAAAAAGTGGTATTTTACATCTGTATAAATTTAAAAGGTAAATGATACCAATATAGAAATATAACTGTTTTGCATTACAACAAAACAATTATTATGTGTCGGATAAAACACAGTGTTGTGTGAAGAAGCAGTCTGTGACTTTTGCCATATATATACTCTATGGTATCAAAAACTTACCAAATTGTCTCTGATTTGTTGTACCTTGATCTGTCAGCAGCTGGCGCCAATTTAAAATAAATATTGGCGTGTCAAAATCCTTCGAATTTTGAATTCATAGTCTTCCATCACCAGCAAGCCCTTGCTGCAACACTGTGTTTTATCCGACACATAATAATTGTTTTGTTGTAATGCAAAACAGTTATATTATGTGTCTTTCTAAAACACAGTGTTGTGTGAAGACCTGTTTGTTATCTGCTGGTGTCAAGCACAAACGCTATGATTGATTAAGTTATACTAAGTGGTTATTGTAAACAAGAAACGAAATTTTCGTGGTTAAACAAGAAACCGTTGCTTATCAGAAAATAATAATAAGTAACAAATAATAATGATATGAATCTTTCCTGAGATATTAGATATTATAGATTAGATAGTATATATCTATACATCTAATTTTTAAGTTTTAAAGTTTCATTTTAAACCTTTTCTGTCTAAATCAACATTTATCTTAAAAATTAATATTTTATTGACATCTTGAATGACATATTGGAATGAAATACATACTTGGAAAATACATCAAAAAGTAAATCAGCACAAGGGTTATGATTGATCACTACCTTATGCGGCACTTAACCTCTATAAGTTCTTTAGTTTCCAAATTTCCTCGGAATTAGATCTCATCCAATGGTCTATATTTTTTAATTACTCTAGGAATGCGCTACCGCAGACCAGAAATTTCCTGCTAGAGCATCTATACCTACCGTTCTAAGAATAATTCTTATCAAAATAACAATAATAGGTCTAGGCTAGCCTTACTTAGCCCATAATAGAAATAAGAATTAATAAACTTGTAATGTTACCGTCTGTTCCTCTTTCACTTCAAAGTTTAATGAGTCTGTCAATGTGACCCACGGAACGTATCTGTCTGTTAGCGTGTTTGACAACAGATTAACTAATTTACCTGTGGATACCGGAATTCGTTTTACATCCGAACCTTGGCAACAAGGTAATCTTATGTCTGATTTCTCTAAAAGGTATTCCTGATATATGTCTTATGCAAGTAAAAGATTAAGAGCAGTTCATCAAGAAACGTAAAAAAGTACCTATACAAGGCATTGTTTGTGGCCAGTCAAACAACAATTTTATGTCAAAACAGGAGGCTTTCGCACAGCAGCCTTACAAAGAGAAATGGTATTTGCGGGTAAAAGAATTATTTCCTCTGGCACAACTGATTTGTGTAGAAGATGAAAAATCTTGCTACAGCATTACCTAATGGTGATTTAGGAATTATGTTGTTATGTGGCTTAAACACAAATAAACTGATCTCCTAAAGGGTGTCTTATATGTAAGTAATGTAGAATTACCCAATCATGCTTTACCAATCCTCTCTCCTCTGTGGCCCAGTGGGATATTTATTATGCCCATCCCCAACTTACCATGTCAGAAGAGGCTATGCTAGGCATGTCAGCTTCTCTACATGCAAAGGGGCAATGGCCCATTGTTTGATCTACCACCGATCTCTCAAGGTCTTCCGCAGACCCTTTATGTTCTCCTGGTAATGAGTCCTCTAGAACTCTGGCCCCGAGATCTGGAAGCTTAAAGCATTGGGGCCAATAGGACTATTATGATAAACAGTCCTCTGGAAAAATTAATGTGATCTGTTAAAGGGGATTGTGTTGAGAGGTGGAAACACCCATTCCAACTGAAGTCCCAGGGACGACTAAAGGCGTTGCAAGAAATTGCGCACCCTTCTGTCAAGACCAGAATAATATAGTTTTGAAGGACCGTTGTCTCACTGGTAGCGAATACATCTATGTATGTCTGTAATGCCTTATACGGCCTCCGCGGCCGGGTGCAACGAATGTTACTTGGGAATTACACGACCCCTGCACAGGCAGTCTACAATCCCGTTGAGATTTCCTAGTAGATAACCTGCCGAAAGTGTATCGCGAGCTGTTCAGTGAGCTGCATGAACTTGTTGGTCAAATTTAGAAGGGCAAGAGACTGTGAGCCTCCTTCGTTTCTGAAATACACTATCAGTGTCCTGTCGTTGAATTGTATCAGAATGTGATTTGTTCTTTTACTATAATTTGTTGCTCTAGAATACCTTCGTACACAGCGTACATCTCCTTGACGCTAGAGTGCCAACGCTTTTTAACAACTCTGTTCTCCTTGAGAGACACAGGTCGTTCAGTTAAGCACCTCACCCCGCATCCGCTGCGTGAGTGGTCAGGAAGTGTGTCACTTCGCGTCGGGGTAACGGCCTTGTTCTGCAGTTTATAGCACTTAGCCACCAGATCAGATCTTTGAGCTTAAGGAGAGGAAGCACTCTCCTGTCCCTCAATCGTCCTCTTTGGAACCCTCTCCGAAACAGTTGCATCCTACGATAGTGAAGACGTCCTTGGGGGGTCGTCAAAGCAAGGTTAGGCAGCCCCAAAAAGCTCTGGGTTTAATAAACAAGTCAGCTGTATTTATTAATTAATTTATTAATTAATTTATTAATTAATTTATTTATTGGGATAACTTTGTTTACATTGACATGCTAGTGTTTCTGAGAGAATTACAATTTATGCCTGGACATTCCAACTCCTGAGAGTCTTTGGGACTATACTGGACCTTGGGTAGTTGACCTGCCCCATAAAGTCTCTAGCAATCTCAGGGTCTCCGCAACCTGAGTGTCTAGAACAGTCCGGTCCTGGTGAGCCAGTAGTCGTCTAGCTAGACCGACATATGAACGCCTCTTGGCGCTAAGAGTTTCCGCAACCCAACTTGACACCACTGAGAGAAACTGTGGTGCCGAAGACAGACCAAAGGGCTAAGCTCTTAGCAACAAAAACTCTTAATTGTAAACTACTCTTAAGAACCGTCAGTGGACCGATTCCGAGGCAGTGACACAAGACTCTCATCCCCGAGGATAAGAAAGAGGATTCCGATTCCCTAGAATCGGCTCGAGGACGTCCCCCATCCGAGGCAACAGAACTCGACCTCTCAGCGTCACCCCTCATCTATGGCACACGGGTCTCTCCTCTTAAGGAGGCCTAGCGCATACTCCACCACGCTGCTTCAGTGCAGACCAGTGGAAAGGTTAGTGGCCAACCCAACTATTGGAAGTTCTCATGCCCGCTGAGGGCCTCCGAAATGTCTTAACTACTGTTATCTAACGATAACAACCGAAATCGACGGCTTTACGTGCTCTCCGAAGCACGGCAACGCTTAAGAAATTTTTGCCACTAGCGGTCATCCATCTAACAACCGACCGCGCCCGCTATTGCTTAAAGTAGATCACTTAGGATCGACACCAGCCGCTGGGCTATGAGCGCTTCGCCGTCATCGGCTTCACCTGTGAGCCTACGCTAAAAATAGGCATTTAGTAAATAAAAATAGACATCTGGAAGATTGATCTTTACTAACCAGTATTAAACAGTCATTGTGTGTAGGAAGTCCGCTACATCTGACTGAGAAACCAGGTGAAAATGCTTTGTTGCTACGTAAGCATTGATGCGAAGGAGGCCGAATATGGCCTTCAACTTCAACACTCTCAACCCACCATCTGCAACTAGAAACATTTTCGCGAGGGACCCTGCGGCCTGCACTCAGAGATGATGGTGGTTCTAATAAGTTGTTAACTTTAATTTTGTCATATCTACTGATATTTTGGTTGAGAATTTTCTCTAAAGATTTTTCAAGGAAACTGCAATGGAGGTTTTGACTTAGTGGTATTCACAAAATAATTTTATTCGTCTGAACCCCCACTGCTGCCAACTATCTGATTGACCTATCAGACACTTTCCTCGAAATTTCCTTTCTGATAAAAACAATCTTGTTTTAGATTCGTCTCTGAGTGGACTTGGTGTTTGTTGAGCCGAAAGGGTCTCTCTGAAAGATATCTAGGTTTACGATTATACCCTAAGTCAGTACTTCTGCCTTAATATAATATTTTGTGTGAGTGCGAGTGAGTCTGTTCAACATAATTGTATAGTTCCTCAGACTACTTTTGTGGTCTGTCCAAGGAATAAATGACCGATTGGAGGGCTTCACAACTGAACAAATATTCTGTATTTCTTTCAAAATCACTCCCTCTTAATTCTATACACCATGTACACAGGTGCATTAAAAGAAAAACGCATGTTGCGAATTAGTACTGGGCAGTTTAAAAGACAGTAATAGACAATTATGTCTTAAGTTATAAAATTTTAAATATAACTTACCTAGGTTATTAACACATCCACTCGTGAATTGTAAAATTGGAATGCTGTGTATACGTACGACTCTTTATTTGGAGACGGTGACGAATATCTGTCCTCTGAGGATGAAGAGCAAACCGACACTGATGAATCGGCCCGAGGGCTAATCCCGTTCGGGGCAACAAAACTCGAGCTCGAGTGTCACGTCACTTCTCCAATTATACTTATTTCGTATTATATTACTGTGTTTTATCACCTTTTTTAGTAATTAAAATATAATTGAAAAAATTTTTGCAGTCTTGACAGCAAAAATCACAACGCTATGAATTCAAAATTCGAAGGATTTTGACACGCCAATATTTATTTTAAATTGGCGCCAGCTGCTGACAGATCAAGGTACAACAAATCAGAGACAATTTGGTAAGTTTTTGATACCATAGAGTATATATATGGCAAAAGTCACAGACTGCTTCTTCACACAACACTGTGTTTTAGAAAGACACATAATGTATGATTTTTAGTTACATAGGTAGTTAATTTGATATTTGACAAGTTTAATTGTGTAGTTTTACCTCTACAGATGTCAGATGTTTTATTTGTATGTATTGTATGTTTTTAGTTGTACCCTTTCTATCCATACATTTGCAAGTTTGATTTAAATAATATTCCATTTTCAGATTTGTTGGACGAATATTTGAAATGGTTGCCAGAATCCGCCCACAACGAAGTTACTTTGTATTGGCCGCCTATTTAGTGTACTGATTATGAATGATCGTATTATTTAACATTATGTAAATACAAATAAAATTATAATTATATTGTTTTCTCTCTTTTATTTGAATATCTTTTTATATAATAGTCAGTCATTTTCAGTTCTATAATCTATTTTTGACGGATGGAAGGTATACCTACCTACTTAATATCCAATGAAAGAGGAATTTGCTACGAGTTTATGAGACTATGAAAATTGTGAAAAAATAGTAGACAATTATAATTGGAAATGTATTTCTTTTGAGATAGAAAAGCCGAAATGAATTGATTTTTTTTACGCGTTTTGTACTTTAAGAAATCATTGATAGAAGTTTGATAGCGTCGCGTGATTACCAAAAGCACAGTATAAGAATATATATTTTTCTATGAGAATCACGAATCTACCACGTCTTGGAGATAAGGTTTATTGAAGCGCAAGGAATCTGCCTCTCATGTTAAGATAAATATATGATTGTAATCGCTCTAAAGATCACGTATTAAACGTTATCAAGTGCGGCATTGAATAAGACGAGACGAAGTAGGTAAAAGGAGGTATTTTATATCTACTGTTACTACTACTATACTATATCTATTCTATACTATAGGTATGTTAATATGTAGAAGTAGGTAACGGAGGGGATTTCCGTAAAAAACAAGATTTACATAAAATAACGGGGGGATTATCACAGACTGGTACTGCTACGGTGTTCTACTATGGTCTGAACTTTACACTGAATGACTGTCGAGGGGATTTTTGTTTGAGTTCAAGGTCACTGACTTTCCTATTCAGAGTTTGATGGCATGATACATAATATAATAATATATCGGCGTGGTGTTTTGGATGTTCACAGGCGGAGGTGACTACTGATTACTTACCATTGTAGTTTAGATACCATACCTGAGTTCTGCTTGTTTCAAAACTTCGTACTGATAAATAATTAATCAACTTATATGTTTATATGCAGCTTTTAACGTAAAAAAAACATCTCAACACCAGTTAGTTAGCAGACTTTGTTTAAATGTATGTGTTTGAATAGCATAATAATTTTCAGTAATGCAAAATAATTTCGTTGTTTATACTTAAAAACGATTAAACAGCTGTTTTGTCACGCACAATGACTCGAATCCATCGCGCGGTTCCAAGTTTTATTATATCATTCGTGACTTTATCACTCGATAGTCTCAATACAATTCTCTCTGTCAGTGACTGTACGTCGGTCGGATGATGTGGACAGTGAAGTTGTTACAGAGACAATGTGTACAATCATGATTAAAAGTTTAATATTTACGATCATAGCGTTAGAGTTCGTTTGTTGTTTCGCGTTGCCGTACGAGGGATTGTACAAATTGGACATCATACATTACAATGACTTCCACGCAAGGTTTGTATCGATTCCATTCATTATTCGATGTCGTTTTACTTTTAAATCGACATTGTACCTATGTACATAAAAAATATGACATTGAATTATTGAGAGCATTTCTTATTCGTACATGTACGCGGACGACACATGCATTGTGTATAGCGATAAGGACCAGAACACCATCCAGCAAGTGATGCAACAAGATTTCGACAATGTAGTTAAATGGTCACATGACAATGGAATTATAATTAATTTGAATAAAACTAAATGCATGACCATAATATCCCCCTATAGTAAAGATAAAAATATCAATATTAGAATAAAAGGGCACACGTACGATTGTTTGCATGATAAAAATAATAACAGTAACTGTACATGTGCATATATTGAAGAGGTTTCCACGTATAAGTACTTAGGACTGACCATAGATAATAATTTCAGATGGCATAAACATGTTAATAATGTATGTAATAAATTGCGATCAATCCTTTGTAAAATGAAACATTTAAAATATGTACTTAGTAAGGGTCTGATGTACTTAATTTACTATGCACTTGCAGATGCGGTAATATCCTACGGATTGGGTGCGTATGGTCTCACTTTTCCTGTACACTTAAATAAAATAAAAAATTTGCAAATTAGACTCTTAAAAATTATAGTAGATAATAAAATAAAAATAAAACTTAATAAAGAATATGAAAAATTGTTTAAAATATGTGGTGTTTTGCCGATAGAACTAAAACTTAAACAAAACCTATTAATGGAACAACATGGTAATTTTGAGCACAAACGCAAGAGAGACCATACATATCCAACCCGCGCGGCAAGACATCCAAAATTAGCTGTACCGAAGGTAAATAATTATTATGGCAAAAGAGCAAGACGGTGGGTAATACCAGTTTTAATAAACGAACTGCCACGTCATGTATATAATGAAGACATAGCACAGTATAGCAAAAATGCACTTAAAAATATTTTAAGAAAACATTACCTGTCCCAATGTCCGTAGTAATTATTGATCTAACAAATATGTTTCGTTCAGAATAACACACGTGCTCATCCGTAACCACTCATACGCTAGCAGACAAACACATACACACACACACACACACACATACACACACACACATACACACACACACACAAACACACATACACAACTTTACAAGCAAACATATTAAAATATAAAATAAAAATAATTTACTTACATAATATTTTGTATAGAACATTAGTTTATTTTGCTTATTATAAGCTTTAACAATAAGTATAATTTTATTATAATATATTGTGATCCACGAGAACTACTGCCGACAAACTGCTTTGCAGTTTGGCAGACATGTAAAGCATGAAATTGTACTTGTTTGTTTTAATAAATAAATAAAAAAAAAAAAATATTATTTAAATACGATTTTTGTTTATAATAATCTGCCAATGAGGTATAATTTGTGTATGAAATTATAATATTAACCTGCGAAGCGGCAAGCATGTTATCATTTGACTGAAGTTATCTATTATCAGGGGGCCTTACCTTATAAGAAAATCTTGACCTTTTGTAAACTGTCGAAATGGCCACCCGATAGGCCTTTATTTATTAGATTCTATCGTAGAACTAGTGGGAACAAAACGTAGATACGGTTTTTGTTCCCACTAGTTCTACGGTAGAACTAGTGAGAAAAAAAAATCCCACTAGTTCTACGATAGAACTAAGCAGTAGAACTAGTGGGAATGAACGGAAGTAGGTACCTATTTCTTAGCTAGGTATTAATATTTTTTATTAATGAGTTCTGAGGATTTTATATTGTTTAGAGAGGATCAATCCACATTGTGGAGTGTAGGTAGGTGGGGATTTACTTAAGTAATAAGACGTAAGAAACTCGGAACACAAATAAACAAACTTGCTGTAGATGTTTTCGGAAGTTGGAAAATTATAATTGGTTATGATTGGTTGAAAACATATTGATCCTTTCTCCATGTAAGTACTAATTTAGCGGAAAATAAATTAATCTCTCCTGCCACTCTCTACAATATCTAAGTACAGCCTCCTGTATATTGAGAGGATACTGTCGCGGGGTGTTCAAGGGATTAATCAGTAAAACTTTATTTCTATGCATTATTATTTAAACACCCAATTAGGGGTTATTTACCTGTCGCTTGTATCAATATAATAATTTATTCACAAAAACATCGCATACTTTTCTGTAAACACGCGTTGATTAACATAGGTAAGAAAAAATTATCGTTATGTCGAAACATTTTTGCAAATATTTGTACACGTTACAAAAGTCTAAATATTTCGTTTCAAATTTTTTTCATTTCAAAATCGACATTATTTCTTACAACATAGGGTGCAGTTTTATACAGTAAGAAGTAGGATTATATAATGATTGCCTTGTTCCTGCAGTAAATTGTAATTCGAACGAATGTTCATGTTTCACTGTAAAATATTTCACTTGTAGTCAACAATGGTTTGTCTTATTACTGGTAATATTCTTAGAATGCATTTCAAAGTCTGAAAATTTAGAAAACTAGGCAATTAGCCTTTAAAAACACAATAGGATTGACAAGTTTCTTGTCTATTGAAACGCAATACTCTTTTATTTATAGAAATTGCCGACAAACGAACCGACGATCCTCGTAATGGTAAATGGCTATCGTCGTCCATGGACATCAGCGACACCAAAGGCATCACTAATGTGTTGCCGACGAAGAAAGAGAGAAGAAAAAGAAATAAAGAAGTGGCTCTCAAGCAACACGACGAGTCGTTTGGCGGCTGACTCAAGCTGTCGAGCAAAAGGGTGGTAGCACTGGAAGCTATACGGGTGGATCCCAAGTAGAAATACTAAAAGAAATAATAGTAAAATCAATTTTACCAGTATAATCCCTCCACCAGCCGGCCGGATTAATGGTGGTCACTCACGGTCATTCCATCGCGTCATTTTTGGAGCCACGCCAAATGACATATGTCAAAATGGCGCGATTGGACATACAAATTTTTTATATCACTCCATCAGTTTTTCACATTCACGATCAAATTTTGGCTGTATATCACGCCATTTGACGCGATGGACTGACCGTGAGTGGCCACCATAACGCCTTCTACGACACTCATCCGGCATAGGATTAAGATTAGATTCTAACGCAGATTCACTAAAGGCTACTTTCATCGCTTCTTAGTAAAGAATCACCATACCGTAAGCCGATCCAATACAGCCTGTTTATTACCAGACAAGCAAAGACAATACTGGGGAACAAATTAATATAGGTAGGTACCTACGTCAATAGATAGGTAATAGTTAATATTGGTACGTCATGTAGCGCAGATTTCCCAAGCCATGATTGAAATGCGTCGTATACTTCATGGATAGCTTCAGCACAATACCAAAGTATTTTTTTCATTTCGAAGATCTTGTATTCCATATACCTTTTTCATATCTTGATAATCTGTTGTTTCCTACGACCTCCGATGCCCTACTCTCGTTCAATTGACCAATAAGTAGATGGTAGAGTCGTAAAACAACTGTTGCTAGGGATGCTACACATCTAAATTGTGGACGTGGGTAAAAATTTTCAGAACCCTGTACACATCTCTGGAAATCGAAGTTGTTTAAAAACTATCTCCTTTTTTTAAAAAAAATTTAACAGACTTAAAAAAAAGGAGGAGGTTCTCAATTCGACTGTAATTTTTGTTTGTTACCTCAGAACTTTCGACTGGGTGAACCGATTTTGATGATTCTTTTTTTAATCGAAATCTTGTCATGTGGTCCCACATAAATGTGAACGAGATCTGACAAGTACTTTTTGAGTAATTTTGAAGTCGGTTATTTTTTGTTAGTAAAATTGAGATTATATTAATTTTAAGTATTATAAAGATAAAATCATCCTGGATGTGACCTGTAATTCCGAATATTTTTGACTTAGATCATGCGTTTTTGACCTTAAGAGTATCCACCATAAACCTATAAACCATTTGTTTAAAATATTTAGCTTTTAATTTAGCTTTGTTTATTATTATTATCACTTTTTTATCGTGCTTATCTTGATTTTATGTCACTCGATTTCCGGTTTCATCTGAACATTTTTTCATGAGCTCTCAGCTGCACGACTGCATTTTGGGAAAAGCCGAAGAATTAATGACAGCCCTAACTACTTGACGTTATTTTGCAACAGCCTTGATGGATTGATCGCTTGAATGCTTTCATTAGTCAAAGTAATTCATCTACACCATCTACACTATATAGTTTCCTACTTACTGATGTTTTCTACTGTAGAATATTATGTGACTTAATTACCTATACGCTTTACGCTTTCACCTGTGTCGCGGGTGGCATGGATGACTCATATAAATATATGATAACACATCACAATAACATCCATGACCCGAGTAGGTACACATTATTTATTTGTCACATAAATACCTGCCCCGACCAGGAATCGAACCCGGGACCCGTCGCTTCACAGGCAGGGTCGCTACCAACCAGGCTACAGGGTCGTCAATTATATAAAATCTAATGACACCTATTGTATCAGATTCGAAGAAACGTCAGTAGAAACGCCGACATGCCGTTTCAACAACAACTCGTGTCTCGGCGGGTTTCCGCGCCTGTACCACGAGATACAAGTGTTGAGACGTGAGAAGCCGGACTCCATACTGCTGAACGCCGGTGACAGCTTCCAAGGCACCTACTGGTACTCGCTGCTCAAGTGGAACATCACGCAGCAGTTTATGAATCTGCTTCCACATGACGCTCATGTAAGTATATTGTAATTCACTTGCGAAATGCGAGGAGAAATACGGTTGTAATTAAGAGCAATTTACATCACGTCGGAAGACTCGGAAGTATCTCCTGACACGCACTTGCCCGGTTTTTGAAGAGAAAACTTCTTTAGTACGGGGGTGACTTGAAATTTTATGAAACGAAACTGTCCAGTGGAGACTAGAGATGAGTGGAGACTATAGATGAGTGTAGACTAGAGATGAGTGGAGACTAGAGATGAGTGGAGACTAGAGATGAGTGGAGACTAGAGATGAGTGGAGACTAGAGATGAGTGGAGACTAGAGATGAGTGGAGACTAGAGATGAGTGGAGACTAGAGATGAGTGGAGACTAGAGATGAGTGGAGACTAGAGATGAGTGGAGACTAGAGATGAGTGGAGACTAGAGATGAGTGGAGACTAGAGATGAGTGGAGACTAGAGATGAGTGGAGACTAGAGATGAGTGGAGACTAGAGATGAGTGGAGACTAGAGATGAGTGGAGACTAGAGATGAGTGGAGACTAGAGATGAGTGGAGACTAGAGATGAGTGGAGACTAGAGATGAGTGGAGACTAGAATTGAGTGGAGACGAGTTGAGTTGAGTTGAGTTGAGTTGATTTTACATTCGTCTCATTATCTTGAAAACAAAATTTTTGAAGGTTTCACTTCTACCACGTGTGAATTGCACACATTTTAATTTTATAAGATGTGCCTGACGTCGTATTGGTTAAGTCGTTTAAAATAGATCAGATAATATTATCCAACGATACAACGGTTTTGAATCGGGTCGGGTCTGTAACAAGTTTGTCGTGTGTGAAGGTCGTCAAGCTATCAAAATGAATGTATTTCGTCCATATAAAAAAGCATGATAGTAAAAATGTCGCTTGCTAAGGAGCACAATTATGTCATTATACGTATCAAGTAATAATAAATGGGACATCGATTTTCGCCTTTGAAAGATTTTTACGAAGCACGCTCACTGACCTATATAGTCATTACATTGATATTGGTTTTCCATCGAGTTGCAATTTTTTAATCTCAACATTTATTATGTTTACTGTTTATAATAATATAATGATTAATAATGTATTTATAGTGTTGTTTATTGTTTGTTTTTATTGAGTAGGTCAATACCTTGCAAAGATAAATTATGTTATGTTATTTTTAACGTTACAATATTGTGATAGATCATAAATTTATTTTTAACACGTTAGCTGCCAAAGCAAAATTCCGATGATGGACTTTTCTTTTTTTCTCATTTTGGTTTTATATTGATGTAAATTATAATAATATGTATAAATCCAGTTCTACATATAAAAAGGTTAGGCCAAGCTGAACATAGTTTTTCTGGGGCCTTGTTAGTCAATTTTAATAGAGAAAAACGCGCTAAACGTGTTAGACAGCTCCCTGAGATCATTTAATGGCGTCAGTCACCCGTGACTGACATGGCCTAAACAGATACCATGTCTGTCAGGCACCGGTGCCTGACATGGCAGCTAACGTGTTAAATATGGTCAGCACTAAAGTAAGCACTAATGTAACCGTTTTATCTCTATAAGTCAATCCAAATTTAAAGTCTTTCCTAATTTACATAGATAGGTAATAAAACGTTATTCAAAAGTGCATTATTTGAAGATGCTAGTGAGATATTATTTTTATCACTCTTATAATTTTTTTCATAGAGTTATGTTAAAATAGAAGCCGTATTTGTAGTAGGTATCTTGTTCAATGTCAATGCTCTCAACGAGCCTTTATTCTCTTGTACAATAAGGAAATTGCCGGTTTCCTCTCGATTCAAAGACGAACCAATGTTAAGGATAATTTATTTTGTTTGATCTGTTATAAGATTGCTATGTGATGGTAAAATTACACAGCAAATTTTGCATAATTTATTTTGCCTTACGTAGGTACTTATCTTTGTAAAAAGCATTGATTATTGTATTTGGTTGTGTTCATCCGGTTTGATTTACACTAATTTCTCTTAGGCAATTTTATAATCTAGCCACGATTCACAAATTGCTTTATTTGTGTGGCATGGCTTCAAACAATTAATGGTAATTTACAGGGTAGACTCTTGCCTAGAGCATATTCCACTGATGATGAAGAATAATCATGACATTAAGTGACAATGAAGAGTTTCTTTTGCCATTTCTTTTTCTCCATGAGAAAGCACCTTTCTGAACTGTTCCGAAATGGTGGTAGAGAAATGTATAATGACCTAATTATTAATTTTTCTAGGCAATCGGCAACCACGAGTTCGACGATGGGCCAGCAGGGTTGGCGCCCTATCTGTCAGCGTTGAAAGCACCAGTCATCGCCGCCAACATGGACACCAGTAAAGAACCAAGTCTTCAGGGGTTGTACAAGCCGCATGTGGTAGTTGAAAGACGGGGGAGAAAGATCGGTCTTATCGGGCTCATTACTACTGATACTAAGGTAAGTGAAACCTCAATTACTCAACTTATTTCTTAACAACTTACCATACTTACGCCCCAACTCGGAGTCACAAACGATTGCTTAAATCGCTCCACAGTACAAAATTTGTATGGTGATTTTTTAATAAGGAGCTATTAAAGTAACCCTTACGCCCCAACTCAGAGTCACTAACGGCTACTTAAATCGCTCCTTAGTAGGTACAGAATTTGTATGGTGATTCTTTACAAAGGAGCTATTAAAGTAACCCTTACGCCCCAACTCAGAGTCACTAACGGCTACTTAAATCGCTCCTTAGTACAGAATTTGTATGGTGATTCTTTACTAAGGAGCGATTAAACTAACCCTTAGTGATTCTGAGTTGTGGCGTTACCATCTTTACTTTGATTTACCTTAAATACCAAATTACTTAGGTATTAACTTGGTCTCAAAGATAAACGGAGTCTCTCTACTCTCCGAATATTCCAACTGGTGATTAAACTAATGTATTTCTTCTATATTTGTAATCACTTGTCTATGTACATAATATTGTATCTTTTAAATAATACCTACCGTAACAACCAGGCCTCTATTATTTTAAGACGTAAGTGAACAATTATTTACAAGTGACATAGGATATCTAGTAGATAATTATGACTGCTTATCTGTGGCGGAAGTGATAGATATTAAACTACTATTATTGTGATATCGATTAATACGTAGAAATGTATTCTTTATCAATGATAGTTATAGAATTGATTTTATTAAATAAATAACAAGTAACGAGATAATGGGATACCTACCTATTTTATTTTTATTTTGATAAATATGCTTATTCATGCATGGCATGCTGCATTGCATGCCAGCCTGAAAAATGCTAAATCGTCATACCTAATGACAGGAACCGATAGATGGCATTGTAATAAAATTCATATTTTATTTTGTATGGTTTTCAGACTTTATCATCGGCTGGGAATGTAGAATTTACTGATCCCAGAGAGGCCACGCGGAAGGAAGCTAAGGCGCTCACCGACAAGGGTGTCGACATCATCATCGTCCTGTCACATTGTGGACTGGAGATGGATAAGTACGTTTACTAACAAATTTAAGATGCCTCAACTTACAGTTGGTTTAAGTTTAACGCGTACCTACCTACCTAGTTGCATACTTACTATAAGTTGGTTAGATGCGCGTTTGCCAGTTATTCATTTACTTTTTTTTTGCAAATAATCGCTAACAGACCCCTTCTTAATATAACAAAAAAATCTCAATAATTAGAAATGTACATAATTTCATAGGATTCAAATTCAAATCAAATTCACATGTTGTATAATTCAATGCTTGTCGTTTTCTTCAAACTGTTAAGAAATAGTTTTACTTTCCAGAGAAATAGCCCGAGATTATGGTGAGAACGTGGACATCATAGTGGGCGGACATTCACACTCCTTGTTGTGGAACGGACCTTCGCCCAGCGGTGAAAATGTAGAAGGCCCTTATCCTGTATTTATTGAGCCCACTACTGACAAGAAACATGAGGTAATTTTGTTTAATATACTATTATTTGATTTGGTTTTTATCATATCCTATACCCATTTTAATGTTGGGCTAGGGAAAACCCCAGTTTGGCCGCTCCAACCCTCTCGTCAAGGAGAGGGGTTAGAGAGCGTGCTGTGCCGAGGTCCCCGTGGTAGCGACCGCCGCGCCGGGGCAGTGGAGCGAGAATAGCACACAGTCCCGGCACCAACGCGGTAGGCGTCGACACCGTGTGGTTTTAGTGGGTTCAGGTCCCACATACCTGTCCGGCTTCCCGTGGCCGGATGGATGAGACGAAGGTCTTTCCACACGTTAAAAAAAGGGAAAATCAATCAAATTAAGAATTGATTGTATCTTATTTGTTTATTTGATTGGCGTTACTTTCTTCATTCTATAATTATAAGTTTTCACTATACATATACTTACTTCATTCAATTTAGTAGTATGTATAGTACAAAATAGTTACAGTGAACCAGGTTAGTAAGTAGTAGTACTAATTTCAGTGTAATTTTGAACACATTTTAGGTAATTAGGTTAAGTGTAGAACAAGTGTCAGTAAAGTGGGTATTAAATTGTTACCATTAAAATAAATATAGTATTTTTATGAATTACATATTTAATAACGCTTATAACACGGAACCGGATGATTTTATTTATTGTTTGCTAGCTTTTGCCCGCGACTTCCCCCGAGGTAGAGATCGATTTTTTACAAATCTCATGGGAACCCTGAACTTTTCCGGGATAAATAGTAGCCTATATGTTAATCCAGGGTAAAGGCTATCTCCATTCCAAATTTCAGCCAAATCGGTTTAGTAGTTGTGGCGTGATTGAGGAACAAACATCCAAATATTCAAACACGTAAAAAAAATAAAAAAAAGTAACAGTTATTGTAGTAAAGTTCTGCTTATCTCTTACAAATTTATTTCAGCACTGCAACTGCAACAAGATACGTGACAGAAAGGTAGAGCGTGCACTCAATAATTGTACATGATGTAACTAACAATATATTTACATATTTTATTTCCTATCTGTGTATAATTAAATTAATTGGTCCTGAGCTGTTCCAGATGTTTATCAATATAATTTATTAATTGTAACATAATATTGAGACTTTTATATGAAAATGTTACATGAAAAATAATAAATTTTGTTACATTCTCTCAGTCCTTTTTTCACAATTATTCCCACAAATGGGATTCCATTGAATAAAATCGATTCATGTTTTTGGAAGATACAACTTCACATAATGTTTAGAGATAACTGTAATAAAGGGGGTTGAAATCCAAAGCACGTAGGTACAACTTTATAATGGTGTCGGAGTTGATTGTTGTTGATGCTTTCTACTATTCAAACTTGTTAAAATGTTTTTGAGTGTGTGTAGTTTCTTAATAGTTTCATATAGTTTCTCAATAGTTTCATTCAAATATTATTTAATTTAAAGGTGCTCATAGTGCAAGCGTCTGCGTTCACGAAATATATGGGCAATCTATCTGTTCACTTCGACTTCCGGGGAGATTACGTCAAGTGGGAAGGCGGCCCGTTGATCCTGGATAGATCGATAGCTGAGGGTTTGTATCTTTGAAGATAGTTTTGTCTTAACTAGGGTGATAGTAGCAGCATGATAGCAGAGAAATATAATTATACCTATGAGATGTGTTCAACCAAATCCAACACCGAGTCATTCGTCTTGGCGATCCCGAGTTCACAGACGAATTGCAATCGCTTGAGCTGAGGAGAGATGTAGGTTCTCTGAGTATACTACCGTCAGAATTATGGGGAATGTTCTGACTGAAGAGAAGTTTGGATTCATACCTGCGGTAAGGTTTCATCGCCGTCCGATGCGGGTTAAAATAAGGGTCCATCAAAACCACCTACAGTTCGCTTTTTACTGTGAACGAACTTTCTACAACGTTGTTCCCACATGGGATCCTTTAAGAAGCGTGCCATCGCTTCCTTCTCCTTCTCTCCCCCTTCCATAAACAAAAATATTGCTTATGTGGCAATCTGACTATCAATCCAATGAATTTTGTTATCACTTCAATTAAAATGCAATAAATATTTGTTTCCTGATACAAATTAATGATATTTTAATATAGTGTTTATTAACTTGTTCCTAAACCTGTGAGAAGCGTCAATTTTATGTTTCTTTATCAATTTTTACTAGCAATAAAAATATATAGTCTATTTAATAGATTTTCTCACGTCTGTGGTAAATTATTTCTTATTTTGTGACCTGCATTTGAGATTTAAAAGAATATATGTATAGACATACTGTACACAGTATAGTACAGTCACCTGCAGAGAAAAGTAACCCATCTGTTTACAACGCAACAGGCAAAGAAAACGTTGCTATAAACAGATGGGTTACTTTCTCTGCAGGTGACTGTACATAATTTTATTACGGATATAGTTTTAATTAAGAACGTGTATTACAGATGAAGATATAAAAGCCAAGTTGGCGCCATACGCTAAACTAGTGCACGATGCAGAAAGAGAACCAATAGGACAGACAGAGACGACGCTACACTACGAAGACTGCGTGTTCGGAGAGTGCTCTCTAGGAGATTTATTGGTCGACGCTTTGACGGAATATGTATGATTTTTATTTATTATTTTATACCTTTATGCACCAATATTTATATGGAATCAACTAATCACAAAAATTTGAGAACGCGACTTTTATGAAGTTGGGTTTTAGTTTTTGTGGTACCTACTTACATGTAAAAATTCTTCAAATAAATTGAAAACAAATAAAAAACCCATATTTCCTTATAGATCTCACCATTGCTTCATCTTTAGAGCAACCTATTATTGCATAACTATTTAAAACTACTACATCCAATATAATTGTATTTGTTTGTTCCAGACTAAGGAAACCGTCGAGTCTTCATTGGACTACATATCAATAATACAACGTGGTAACATCAAGTCTTCTGTACCGAGTGGAAGTAAGTATTTCAAGTTAATAGCCAAGAGAGAGATAGAGATAATAGACAATAAAGACGAGTGAAAGAGCCAGCTGATGGTAAGTTACCGTCACCTGTGGACATTAGTAATGCTAAAGGCATCTTTTGCTCAGTCACCGTTGTCTATTAGACAACAGTAGTTATCCCTTACGTGTTGCTGGCCAAAATAGACATCGGAATAGCCGTATTATTACTGTTACTGTGATCGAAACGCTTAAAAAATGTCACGATCTATTTAGAAACAAATAAATAAAATGGACCCCCCCTATTTAAGTGTATCAATATAAGATTTAAAAGTTTTGCATCTCGATTCACGATGTCGTGATATAAATAGAGATGTCAACTTACTTTAACAATAAACATGGCCATTTCATGGTAATTTCAGCGATATCAAAAGGCGTTATCTTTGAGGTGTTGCCCTTCAACGATCGCGTACAAACGTTCGAACTCAAGGGCAAGTACTTGCGCGAGGCACTGGAGTGGAGTGTATCGGATGCTTGGGCGTACAACCCTTTCAAAGGGCCGTATGTACTACAGGTTTCAGGTGAGGCTTGTTAGACGAGATACTATGAAACATAGATTACCCCCAAATAACCAATTGATACATACATGATTTTGAAACTTTTTTTCGGGCGGGCATGCTGTGTTCAGGTGAAAATAGAGAAATCGAATTATCCCAGATATTAAACCTAGCTAAATGCATTTTTCGCCTTCTTAAACCGCTTCGTTGCTTTCATCGAAACCGTTTATATCCAGCAGTTTTTGAGAACGTAACAAATATAATGTACCTACACAAATATTGATCATTTAATAGTACATAATAATGGTACTCAATATTATCCCAGCCCATCAATTGTCAAAATATCAGGATTATTGCTTTTACTTAACCGGAAATAATGCATGGATAGATATGAAAAACGGTCGTTAATCATATAACAATAATATTTAACACTGCATTCCAGGTCTTCGAGTAACATACAACTTGAAGCAACCACAAGGCAGTCGAGTGACGTCTGTCACCATCAGCGACTCCCAAACGGAGCTGGACCCTGAGAAGGACTACCAGGTCACTGCGCCGGCTTATTTGGCCGACGGCGGAGATGGTTTTACGGTATATAGCAACTAACGTTCTTTATTTCTTTCTTTCTATCCATGGGCACTTATCATTAGGTGGATCGTCAGCTCATTGTTCGATTAGTTACATAGAAGAAATAGATAAATAAATAAATTAACGCTTACACACACATATTCTCGCAGTAAGTTTTTACCTGTGTCGCGGGTGGCATGGACGACACAATATATTTATCTGTCACATAAATATCTGCCCCTGCCGGGAATCGAACCCGTCGCTTCGCAGGCTTGGTCGCTACCAACTAGGCTACAGGGTCGTCTGAAAAAACTTTATGATAAGAATGTTTATCACAGAATATTACCAATAGGAAGACCGGAAGCGGATTAGGATTAGATCAATGATTTCAAAATTATGGATGGCTGGACGGATTTCGCTAGTTCTTGTTGTGTTTTTTATTGTCAGGAAGAACATTTCGAAGGTTCTTATAAAAGAAAAAATAAGAGAGTTATGTAGAATTTAGAATAAGAAAAATTTTCGAATTTATGTGTCTGTCTCTTTTTACTGTCCTGTTTTCGTTTCATCGACTTTCAAATCACTACGATGCTAAAGAAGTTTTCACTTCAAAAAAGAAAACTTAACGACCATATTAACTTTTCTAATGTAACCTTAGCAACATATTTTTTTTATTTTATAACTGGCAGTTGAGGGAGAGTGAGAGTTGTTAGTTAGTTGAATAGTACAAAGTTCGTTGGGTCAGCTAGTATTATAATAAAATAATTATATCATTGTAATAATAGGTTTATTATTACAATGATATAATTATTTTATTTTCATTTTCATTTTTATTTTCATGTTTATTTATTTAAGATGCTGAAAAACAAACAAAACATACAAGTGATCGGAAGAGATCAGAAAGTTCTGGAACTATACATCAAGAAACATTCGCCTTTAAATGTCACCGTCGACGGAAGAATTGTGATAAATCAATGAGAAGCATTTACGACTTACGACAAAATTTAAGACTATTTTAAATACTAAACAGCGAAGGTTAAAATATATTAAACGTAACTAAAAATGACTGAGTTGTGAATGAAAGGAAGTATAATATAGTAGGTACCTAAAATAAAATATTTTTGAATTTGACGAACGAATTTTGAAGTTAATATCGATAAGTTTAATGAGAAAGAAAGGTACTTAGTTATCGTTATAACTTTACTACCAAACATTGCTTAAAGTCAATTTTATCGATTCCATACATAACAATTTTATCAAAATTAGTTAACTTATTTTATGAGAATTAAGAATTTGTCTGTAATCCACTGTATGTATTTACTTGCTTGAGTTTGAACTCATTTGATTAGCCTATGATGGGTTAGATCACAGGATACACGTCTGATATTTATTTTTCGTAGTTTTAAGCAAAGTCGTTTTGTCATGTCAGGTAGGTATTATCGAAATAAATAAATATTTTGTATTTTCCAAGTGTCGTTTTATTTCTATAATATTGTATTTTAATGTACCTTTAAAATATTCGTTCATTCCCACTAGTTCTACTGCTTAGTTCTATCGTAGAACTAGTACGTATACAGAGTGGAAATAAGAGAACGTGGTTGCAGGAATAAAACACTTGTATTTTATGATTATATTATACCAACCGAAAGGATCATTCATAAGGATCAATTTCTGTTAAATAACACAGTAAAGTTAAAGATACTATCCTTTATTTTAAGAAAATAAAGGAAGACCAAAACCGGGCAAGTGCGTGTTAGGCAACGCGCAATGTAGGGCTCCGAAGTAGTAAGTTTATCGACTATTACTCATTAACCACTTATGCTAACATAGCCGTATAGTTTTCCTTCTAAATTCATCATGTAACTTATTTTTGAGAATTTTTCACTTGTCTAACTCCAACCGTTTAGCCGGCAGGGGGGGGGGACACTTGACTCTTACCAAAATTAACACTTTAAAGCCAAATATTTCACAAACGGATTTCTAAATCCAAAATTGGTCTGAGAAGATCCATAATATTTTTGAAAGACCTTTTCAATGATATCCCTCACTACAGGGTACGCGAAGAATAAAAAAATCATCATCACGTTACCTGAAAAAGATGTTTTTTCAATATTTTATTCTACGATTCTTCGAAAAACTTGGAAAATTATCACGGCTATGTTGGCATCAGTAGTTAATGAATAATAGTAGAAAAACTTACTACTTCGGAACCCTACATTGCGCGTGGCCTGACATGTAGGTACTTGCGCGATTTTTTGTGTCATTACTTCAGATAATTTTATCCTTGTAAGCAACACTATCGAATGGTGTAATAAATGTTGGAGGTTTTCATGCCACCCGAGTGCTTCCAACATGGCTTAACGACTGTTATCTTATGATAATAAAATTACGGCTTTACGTACCCTCCGAAGTACGGAAGCGCTCAAGAATTTTTTGGCACTGGCGGTCACCCATCCAACTACCGACCGCGCCCGCTGTTTCTTAACTTTGTCGGTAAGACGCACGGTATAGAGTACCTACTATACAACTACCTAGCAAGAATTCTCAACAAAAAATTCCCCTATTTATATTTATTTCCATCAATGATGATCGCCGATAGCAACCACAATTACAATCGCAGAATCTCTGTAATCAAGAGAACTTTATACTTAATAGGTAATTCATTTCCTAATGGCAAAATGACTTACAAAATTATAAATAATATTGTTGGAATAATTAAGAAATTGAGGTGACTTGATAACGAAAATTGGAAGTGTCGTTCCATATTTAATGTCTACCTATAAGTTACATACGTGGTTTATCCTTGCAAGTAATTTAATGTGTTTGACATACTTTATTCAAGATAATGTTCGCTGAAGAGTGATAGGTAAAAATTATATTTTTGTATGTCAATACATTGCTAGGCTTTGAATGTTACGGACATAGGTATAATTAAAGAGAAATTATGAGGCGCGTCTCTTATCATCTCGTATCATAGACGACTTTATCACGTTAAGAAATTGTAATTTCCGGTATCGTTATATTAACCGAACTACTGCCACTAAAAAGTATCAGTAGTTCGGTTAACCGGACTAACCGAACTACTGACACTAAAAAGTTGCATTAGTTCGGTTGACCGGACTAGTAACCGAACTACTGCCACTAGACCTTAAAATCTAGTGTAAAAAAGCAGTTTGGCATCAAATCCGGCAATATACTAATTGAATTCAAAACCGACATTCTAAAGCCGTCAACCAATCACATATGCGCTCAATGTCCTTTTAATAATTTATTTTATTAATTAAAGCACGACATTAAACATTTCAGATCAGATGTGATTTCTCTAAACGTATTCACTGGTTATAATAGTTTTGTGCTAAATGACCTATCGAACCTTAATTAGTTTGTTAATAATGATGAATTACCAATCATAAAATGTACTAAAGTACCGTAACGTTCGGCTCACTGATAAATATTTCACTGAATACATATCTAAAAGGCACAGCTATATCTATATAAGGCATGGTTTTCTCGATTGAAATTCAATTAACAGTGCGGTGAAACAGCCTTTAGAAATAAATATTTTAATTGTATTTTGAGTGTGGTGATACATAGCCGCTTCGTAGATTGGTGAAAATGAAAAAAATAATATTTTCAGTGGTTATTTCTATAATTTGTTCTTTAGATCCTGTTCACAACTTTGCTCTACCTCACGAAGGATTATTTAAATTGGATTTGATACACTACAATGACTTTCACGCAAGGTATGTGGAAATATCCAAATAGAAAATAATTAATAATTTTATTTTGGCGTTTCTTTTGATTTAAGAGCTATTTATTCATGAAATACCTACTATATAGAATTTTAGTCAAGTGTTTATTTTAATTTTAATTTTAATTTATTTATACTCAGGCAACTCAGGACTATAGATACCAATACACCAATACACAAAATGATATAACAATTTTACAGATTAATAAATAACTATAAAATAAAATTACACATTTAGTTACTATACATAAATACTATTAAGTATTTTATACTGTTTTATACGATTGCACGGCGTCTAGTGTCGCGCGGTGTCCGGTAGGTAATAGCCAGAAGGTGTTATAACACCTCTCGGTCAGTAGGTACTTTGTTCATGGAGATTGAAAGCTGTTCAGTAGCTCGAGCACGAATATTTTCGAGAAAGTATTCGTATGGTTAACGTAAGCAATTTGTCAAATTTGTATGGCATTTTAGTACCATTTACGCACGATAAGGGCGCTTTTGAAACAATGCCATACAAATTGCTTACGTTAACCATACGAATACTTTCTCGCAAATATTCGTGCTCGAGCTACAGTAGGCAATCTCACCACAAAGGAATTGTAGTTGACGTAGTGACGAGACTCCAAACGCTCTGAAATTCACAATTTTCTTGATGTAGAGCCGTCACCCAATATCCCTAATGATCCTAAAATGGGTATCTCTGACTTACCTTATATGAGGACGCCTGATGTCCTTAACGAACCCGAAGTGTAAATTCATAACTTACTAGAACTTACTTGACGATGATTACTCTTCTTTCCTGAGGAAAATGTCTGATAAAGATTTATTTAATACAAGTATCCGAGAACACAACGAAGATTAAAACCAAATTATAAAATAATAAAATTTTGTTAATTTTAAAGTAAAGTTAAAAAAAATCTTAGTCACCAATTAATAGAAGAACCACTATAATACGACACTAGTGCTATATATTTATCCATTTATCGATTATAGATAAGTATAGTTATTGACAGTCTTTATTTGCATTTATATGTATACTAGCTGCCCGGACAGATTTCGTTCTGTCAAAAGTTTTTTTTTGAGATGTAT
Source organism: Thymelicus sylvestris (assembly GCA_911387775.1). Taxonomy (NCBI): domain Eukaryota; kingdom Metazoa; phylum Arthropoda; class Insecta; order Lepidoptera; family Hesperiidae; genus Thymelicus; species Thymelicus sylvestris. Next base: position 6,862,396 of record OU426887.1, on the reverse strand, counting down.
TAAGTTATCCTATTTTTCTAGCTGGATCAAACTGCACACGGTGTGAAAATTTGATTAAAATCGGTTTAGTAGTTTAGGAGTGCATCGCGGACAAACAACGTGACACGTAATTAATATATAATTATTAAGATAGTTCTAGTATTAAATTATTATAAAAGTATGCTGGGAGACCGCCGTGGCATATACTAACGGGTCCTGCGCAAGATCAGCGCTGGCTGTCTTCGGACTCCAGCACAATGCTGAACAGGCTTCGATTTGTGTAGAGTCCGCTTCTAGTATTAAATTATTATAAAAGTATGCTGGGAGACCGTCGTGGCATATACTAACGGGTCCTGCGCAAGATCAGCGCTGGCTGTCTTCGGACTCCAGCACAATGCTGAACAGGCTTCGATTTGTGTAGAGTCCGCTTGTATAAGTATTGTATAACCATGAACCATGACAATTTTAGGTTAATTTAAGGGCACAATACCCGTCAAGTTCTAGATATTACCTTATTATTGATATTGATTATTGATACAAGCTTAAAAGAGTCTGGTGCAACCGTAATATCACTAAAGCCACGAAAGTCCGCCTAATGAGAAGCTTAGTCTTTCCCATATTTCTTTATGGCGCAGAAATATGGACGGTTCGCCTCAAAGACCGACGCAAGATCGATGCACTCGAGATGTGGTGCTGGCGGCGACTGCTGCGGATCCCTTGGACAGCGTTTCGGACCAACGTTTCAATCCTGGAGGAACTCAAGATCAATGAGAGATTATCGTCGACAGTGCTTCTACGAATCCTCAAATATTTCGGACAGGTGGTTCAAAATGATCACTCCATGGAACGTCTCGTTGTCCAGGGGCAAGTAGAGGGCAGGCGGTCACGCGGTCGATCACCTACACGTTGAACAGACATAAAGACCACAATAAGTGGAGACGCATCGCAAGGATTGTATGGGCCAATGACAACAAAGCATCATCGACCACGACCACTCTATCAAGAGTGAACGACTGAGGAGGTGGAGGAGGAGGATTGCTATTGATTATTGGGTTAACTATTGTTTATTGCAATATCAATAATCAATATCAATAATAAGGTAATATCTAGAACTTGACGGGTATTGTCCTAAAATTGTCATGACAGTTAGTGAAGGCCTGCAGGGGAAACCGCGGTAAAAAAACGCGCCGAGCGCGAAACACTACCTCTTATGTGGCGTGGAAATGCGTGCATATTACGTATAATGTGACTCTTAGAATCGCGATATCTTAGGAATGGTAACTCTTAGGAAAAAATCTTGAAGACCATTTTTGTGGTCAATTTTAAGATATACAACTTTGGTCTGAGGTTCTTTTTGATAAAACTCACCCTTTTCGAGAAAAATCCAAAAAACCTCAAATTTTGACCTTTGACCCCGAATAACTTTTGTAGCACACATGTCATAGGATCGATGGGGATTTTTAAAACTTTATTTGTAATGGTAAACCCCAGCTCTCCACCAAAATTTGGCTCTGTGGGAATTATTGTTATTTAAAATGTCTATATTGACCGGACTAATAAGTATCTTTTGCAAATAAATGTATTTTCTTTCTTCTTTCTTTCTTTCAAATCGAAGTATAAAATTACTATTTTATTTTTGTTGTATTTGGTAGTGACCAAATACAACGCTTTTCTATAAAATCTGAGAGCCTAATAACTCGGAAATCATTAAGGAAATAAATTTTCATTCTTATAACTCGTTCACACAATAAAACAAAACATAACATCTCCTCTTTTTCAAAGCCCATCATATCTTTATTTCCCCTTATATATTAAGGGAAATTTTTTAAAAGTAAATCAAAAATTAAGTTAATTTAAATTCTACACATGATATTGCTATACCGGATTTCAATACGGAACCCTAAAAATCCATTTAATACTCACTTAATTTATGATATTACCTGTAGGCATTTCGAATTTCTTTGCAAAATATTGAGAAAGCCTTGATATTACTAGCTAGACACTTGTATAATCAATAGTATATTGACACATTATTGCAATTAATGTTAATTGTTTAATGTTAATTGCAGCCATTTGATCACACGATTTAAAGATGAAAAAACGGCCAAGTGCGAGTTGGACTCGCCCATGAAGGGTTCCGTAGCAGCAAGTAACATAATATAAAAGTTCTTGTACTTCATTGTAACTTTGATCGATGTTTTTTGCGGTTTACGATTTATGACGTGTTAAAAAAAACTACTTACTAGATCTCGTTCAAATCAATTTTCGTTGGAAGTTTGTACGGTAATGTACATCATATATTTTTTTTAGTTTTATCATTCTCTTATTTTACACACATTTTACCACTTTGGAAGTGTCTATCGCGCAAACTATTCAATTTAGAAAATAATAATATGAGAAAACTCAATATCATTTTTGAAGACCTATCCATAGATACCCCACACGTATGGGTTTGATGATAAAAAAATATTTGAGTTTCAGTTCTATGTATGGGGAACCCCAAAAATTTATTTGTTTTTTTTTTTTTCAATTTTTGTGTGAAAATCTTAACGCGGTTTACGGTATACATCTACTGACCAAGTTTCAACAGTATAGTTTTTATAGTTTCGGAGAAAAGTGGCTGTGACATACGGACAGACAGACATGACAAATTTATAAGGGTTCCGTTTTTTGCCATTTGGCTACGGAACCCTAAAAAGAGAATTTGTACTTCGTAGGTATCTCGTATTCGTAGTCGAACTTATTTTTATCGATACTAGATTTAAACGCGGTGCATGGATATGTAGGAGAGGTGAGTACAATTCTAAAGCAAATAGGTTGATGACGAATTAAAATATAATGAAGCTATAAAATCATAATAAAAATTGACATTGACTCATTATACGCAATACTTAAGTTTCTTTGTGTATGCTGTTTAACTGTAATTGCTTTTACATGTAGCTTAAGACGCTGTTTTTATAATAAGGATATTTATTCATTGTAAAACTGTTGGTAAATCTATTAAATAAATAAATTATAATAACACCCTTCATAATTTTATGTTAGTTTCTCAACAGTAATTGGTGCTTTAAGCTATGTCAAAAGCGCGTTATCACACATATAGACAAGCAGTTAAGGTCGCCACCTTAAAATAATTCCATTCATTTCACTAAAACTGTTGTTTAATTGGCACGTCGAAGTGCAGTAAACTTGTAAAACGTCAATTAAGATACGATTTTATAACTACCTACTATATTTTATGTACCAACTACATGCATTCTTGTTAACAATTATTTAAAAAAAATCCCATCCGCGCACAGCAGCTCTGTTAATGTCAGAAGTATAAATCTTAAGTTAAAACTACTAGTAAAAATCTACCAACTTTTTTAATTACATAGAGGAACTCATATTAATTTAATCCTTCAAGTATTCTTTTTATATTGCCTTTTGTGATTGAATTTAATCAATAATTCTTAACAAAAAATAACCGACTTCAAAATTAGGGATACCTAACTCAAAAACTGCTAGTCATTTTCTAGCTCTTTAAGTGGGACTACATGACAAGCACCAGCTTTCGATTAAAAAAAGAATCATCAAAATCAGTCCACCCAGTCAAAAGTTCTGAGGTAACAAACATAAAAAAATACAGTTGAATTGAACACCTCCTCCTTTTTTGAAGTCGGTTAAAAAGGGAAACCCTTTAAATAATCATTTTCCGTCCTCGGCGCATATAGTACCTAATGACTTCTAAATACGCGCAATAAATTAGCTAAGGGATTCATACCTATAATAAAATTCAATGACAGATTCGAGGAGACATCATTGGAAACTCCAGTATGTCGCACTAATGACAGTGAATGCTTTGGAGGCTTCGCTCGCTTGGCTTATGGGATTAAGGAGCTGAAGAAGGAAAAACCGAACAGTCTTCTCTTGAACGCTGGAGACAGCTTCCAAGGCACTTATTGGTACACCTTGTTGAAATGGGACATCACGCAGGAATTTTTGAATCTCTTACCACATGACGCTCATGTAAGTTTTCCGTGTACTTTTTATATCAAATACTTATGTCAATGTTAATAATTACTTTTTAACAAAATATAAAACCAACGATAAAAAAACTGAAAAGCAAAAAATAAAATAAGCCATTTAGTATTATAAATTAAGATCCGAAATTAACAGTAAATAAATAATTTTGAGACCGTGCCAAACAAACAACCAAAATTAATTACATAAATGAGGACAGCGGCATGCGGTGCACACAGCAGCAGCAGGGCGGCGCACATCTTTTCGCCGTTTGTTTTTTCATTGGTTTGGCACCGCCTCAAAATTATTTATTTACTGTTAATTTCGGATCTTAATTTATAATACTAAATGGTTTATTTTATTTTTTGCTTTTCAGGTTTTTTTCGTTGGTTTTATTTTTTGTTAAAAAGTAATTATTTTTTAATTTTTAGTTGCTATAATACTTATAATTAATAATAAATTATTGATTTTATGAATTATAGATTCAGTTACCAGGTAAAAATGTAGTAGGTGAAATATCAACCATCCCCTATTTTCGTACCTATAGGGGTAAAATTTTGTTTCGAATTTAAACAAGAGTAACTTCAAGGTATACACTATTCAATAAAAAAAGAATCATCGAAATCGGATCATCCAGTACAAAGTTATTGGGGTTAACATGTAAAAATTCCGAGTAAAAAACGGGTGAATAATCAATCATTCCCTATTTTCGTACCTTTAGGGTGGGAATAAAATTTTCAAAAAAATATGGGACCAACTTCAGGACATACCCTATCCAATAAAATAAGAATCATCCAAATCGGACCACCCTGTGCCGATTGCTGCGTGATCATACAAAAAAAAATATATACGTGTCGAATTGAGAACCTCCTCCTTTTTTTTTCGTCGTTAAAAAATGTTACGTTTTTCAATGTGTCGTTTTTCAATGTTAAAAAGGAAAGTATCCTTGAAGGATTCGGAATTAATATTTAATACTTTGAGTTGCCCTTAAATTCTTCCACCAATCCGCAATGGATAAGCGTGGTGGCGCGGGCGTATGTCCTAGTACAGTTCTAGTCCTAGTACGGAGAGATGACCATTTGTACGAAAATTAAATCATACTAAAATATAGACCTATTCGATTTATTTATAAGAATGAAAACACGGCAAATTTCAGGCAATTGGCAACCACGACTTCGACGATGGGCCTGAAGGTTTGGCGCCATTCCTCATGGCTCTGAATGCACCAACCGTCTCAGCCAATATAGACTCCAGCAAGGAACCGGTCTTAAATGGACTATACACACCTTATGTTATAGTGGAGAGGGATAACAGAAAAATCGGTATCATTGGTATTACTACGACAACTAGTAAGGTATTAAAATACAATGTATACATAAGTATAATCATCATTATCATAGCATGGGGCATCAATATCAGTAGATGCAATACTGTCATCCTAACAAAGAGTGCAATAAGTTGAGTTTTTGGGCAAATTGATTTAAGACCATATCCGTAACTACTGAAGGTCTTAAGTCAATTAGCCCAAAAACAAATAAGTAGTATTGCACTCTTCGTTAGGACGGCAGAATAGTGCAACCATTTCTAGAATGTAGCTACACCGGATCAACATAACTTAACAGAAAACAAAGATTACCACCAGAAGAATAAAATAGGTGAACCTTTATTCTAATTTTTGTGTGTTCAAATATGCACATATCTGTAAACTATCTTTTGCGTTTAGGCATGCAGGACTCGAACCCGGGTCCTCCGGACTATCGAGACCAAACCGAATTCAAATCTTTAGCTAAGACCTCCGTTATCTCCTGGTTATATCTGCAATTACGTTCATAATCAAGATTATGTTATTTGTTTGTAGATATTGGCACCAACTGGAAACGTAGAGTTCTTTGATCCAATGGAGGCTGCTTCTAGGGAAGCTAAGAATCTGTCGGACCTGGGCGTTGACATCATTATCCTACTTTCACACTGTGGCTATGATGAAGATATGTAAGAATTCACTTTTTATAATTATATAAAAAGTGTTTATAATTATAATATAAATAATTATAAAAAGTTTTTATAATTATATAAAAAAATATATATAAATTAAATAATCAGTTATGTTTTGAAGATATGACACTGTACTAGAGTATCGATAAAGAACCTCGTTAAAGCAACTTCCAAGGACTATAGTTTAACGTAAATATATTTTTCAATAATGTAATTTTAGTTGAAGCATTTTAGGTAGAAAATTTTGAATAATTTGCCTCTCTTTTTAAATGTGTGTGTACAATGTAAAACGGTGGTGGTTCGCTATAAAATATTAACTGTTGTTATACGTACAATGTACAGCTTATAACTTCTGATAGGTAGATTTATCAATAAATAACTTTTAGTAGACATTTTAATACCATTGACACACGGAGAGCCTGTAAGATTTTCTTTTGTTTTTCACTTTGTTTTTACAGGCAAATAGCACGGGAGTATGGGAAAAACATCGATATCATAGTTGGTGGACATTCGCATAGGGACGAGCGATTCCCCATTCCATACCTAACTCAAGTAAAGACTATTGGAGATGATGACCATGAGGTAAATATGGTACTTATTAGCATACCTACTACATACCTACCTACTTGCATTGAAAAGGTTTTCAAAAATTAGTTTATGTACAAGGATTCCATGTGCCACGGACAATATAAATACGACATTAGATTCACGACCAGAGACGAAACATTTATCTGTTACATAAATATCTGCCCCGGCTGTAAATCGAACCTGGGACCTCGCTTCGCAGGCAGGGTCTCTACCAGGGCTTCAGGGTCGTTAAACTAGACAAATAACTTTCTTCATAAATAATAATGAAATTATAAAATTATTTATTTTCATATTTATTTATTTATGCTCATAGAGTTTAAAAATCACTTACAGGTTATTGTTGTGCAGGCATCGGCTTTCACAAAGATCCTAGGAAATATCTCGATCTATTTCGACTGCTTCGGTGATATCGTGACATTTGAAGGTGGCCCCATATTCCTCGATAGATCTGTGCCTGAAGGTATTTTTCTTAATTGAACGAGTCACTGAGGGTGAAATCTATGCTTTGCTCAGATTTAAAATTATTAGAACAAAAATAATGGTCCTGAATTGAGTCCTTACGTTAGTTGTTTTATATGACTTTTTCATTTTTTGTATTCTGTTATTTCGTTTTATTGTATGTAATAGTATGAGCAAAGTCAAAGTTTAAATACGGTTTATAGATCTCACCCTGAGTTTTTTCTAGCGAAGATAAGTGGATTGATTAGTTGCATAAGGCGCTCCACCCACTGAAGATGCGTCCCGCCGCGGTGCGCGGAGCGACGGAGGTGCAGATCTGCCAGCGGTGTAATCTGCTCCCCCGCGCGGTGTAGCAGATTACGACGGCATAAACTCCACCGCGCGATCTGTCATATCCCGCGGCACGCCCCGCGCTCCCGCGCAGATTGGCAGAAAACGCGCGCGGGCCGCCTTCCCGCGCGTGTCCGCGTCGGCAGTGTGTTGTGCTAGGCGTGATTTCTATACAAATTGAGATACTTGCATACAATCGTAAAATCTGCCATCCCGCGCACCGCGACGGGGCGCGGTGCAGTGGGTGGAGCGCCTTCGAGTCATCTCCCAACGATCGAAGTTCTTTGACACAGTCGCGTTGACTTTGAAAGTGTGCTTATTTAAGTGCTTTATTCAAGTGGTGATGTTTATTTGATTCAAGCTTTGAGCATTTCATATAACAAGTTAAGAGTTTTAAATCTAAGTACACGCTCTTATAGTGTACATATTTTATAGTAAAAAAATAATGAAGATATAGTAAAAAAATAATAATTTAAGAAATTCCCTCGACTGGAGCTAAAACTAAGTGTAATATCAGGTCATGCATATCATTTAAATGTATTGTCATCTAAACTATAGCGATGTTGTACACATTCCTATATTTAACTATACATATATATTCCCTTAGGATAGGAGCATTGCTATATTTCCTTAAGATAATAGGAAGGTCTAATTAAGCTTGTAAGGTTTAACCACGGACCTAAAAAAAATAGGTTTAACCCTAATTGTACAGGGACTACCGGGTACCGAAGCTAAATAAAAGTGTATAATAATAAAAATCCTACTCACCCGTTTTACACAATTGTTCAAAAATGGCTACACGGATTTGGATGCAACTTGGCACATAGATACCTTATAACCTGGATTAATTTATATGATGCTTTTCAACCCGGGAATTACATTTTTGACTCTTTCAAGATATGTATTTATAGATGAGGAAACCAAACAAAAGTTGGCGCCATATGCTAAATTGGTCCACGAGTCTGAAGCCCAGGCTATTGGATTCAACCAAATAACTCTTAGTCACAAGGACTGTGCTTACGGCGAATGTGCGCTTGGGAATCTTCTGGCCGACGCTATCAATGATTATGTGAGTATCAATTGTGTACCTACTTCAATCTGGTAATATAATATATGTGTTACCAAATAGTATTCCGTTTGTTTTGTATTTTGGCAACTCTTACTTCAAGTGCAGAGTTATGTGATCAACCATAATTATGATATTGTGTTTTTACGTTTCTCAATGTCGGAGAGCTAAAAATAAAGCGGGACCTAAGATTCTTTTATGGCTGGGAAGGTTTTGGTATGCCTTTGTTGTTGCTGATCTCCATAGATGACTGAAACCACTTACCACTAATATACTTACCATAAGGTAGCACGTTTATCAGATATTAACAAAAACAACAGGTATCTCATGATCTCTACAGTCGACCTCACTGCATACTTATTTATAACGCCGATTTATAATTATTTATTAAAGTCAGTATTTTTGCTAAAAATTTAACTTTATTTACAGGTAAAAAAAACTTTGAAACCTAAATATGACTGTATATCTTTGATACAACGCAGCAACATAAGAACCGGCCTGGTAAAAGGACGTAAGTAGATTGAAACATAATACTTCTCACAATCAGTAATATCATGGAGAGTTCTAAAAAACAGATGTAAATAGATATTTTTGGAGTTTAATTCCTTAAGAATCGATTTTCATATACAACGTGCTACAAGAAAGAAAGAACTGGCTCTCAATACCCCAGCCGGAACACGACGAGTCGTTTGGCGACTGCCTCATGTACTAATTTTTTGCAATAAATTCATTTATCTGTTAATTTTGTAAATCGAGTAGCTAATACTTTATAAGTAAGTTTAGGCTTTATTTAAAAAAAATATAAGCTTAAGCGTTTCCGAAAATACAAAAACAAAATTTTAATATACCTACTTGTTACAAAATATACTTGTTACAAAATTTACCGAACATAATTATGTATTTTTTCTTTCAGCTATAACTCAAGGCTCATTGATTGAATTGTTTCCTTATCGAGATTTCTTGGAAACCTATGAATTAAAGGGAAGATACTTGCTAGATGTTTTGGAGAAGAGCGTGAGTGACGCTACATTCAACCCTTTCACTGCGCCTTGGCTACTTCAAATTTCTGGTAAGCTTTTTTTTATTACTGTGTTGGTGAGAACTCTTCAGACAACTATTTATCTGAAGAAATATATGTGTACTGACTTAAATAATAATAGTTAGGTTAAGTTACCTGATCCTATTCAAAGTGAAGTGAAAGTGAAAGTGAGCATAATGCAGCAATATTTTTTTGTAACCTGTATATTTGAATTTTTTTATATGTTTGTAAGTATTTAATTTAATTAGTGTTCGTGTGGCTGTGGAAATATTTATTCTTTTATATAAATTCAAAAATTCTAGGGTACGAATTATTGTTATTTTTTTCTCTAAGTACCTTTAGTAGGTAAAATTTAAGTGAGTTGTTTCTTCCGTCTTCTTATACTCTGTGGAATTCAGCCTAACGACGAATTTAACGAATAAAATTGGTTTTTATCTATTCCTTAGTTTATTTTTTTCTTCCAGGTCTTCGAGTAGTGTATAATGTATCACTACCCGAGGGTCAGAGGGTGATTTCAGTGTATATAGGCGATAAGTATTCAGAAACTCCATTGGATATCGGGAAATACTATCAGATTAGTGCACCGGCCTATTTGGCGAATGGAGGAGATGGGTATGACGTAAGTAGTTTTATTTTTTATTGAACACTTATCTTTTTATTATCTTTGTATGTTGTATTTATTTAGCGCAGAGTGGCTGATTAAAATTTGTTTTTGGATATCTTTCTTAATTTATAAAAAAACAAAATATTACCCAGGTCGATAAAATTAGGCAAAGATAATTTTATTGCAAATTCTATATACATATGATTTTCAATATATTATTATGTAGAATACTGGATGTAGAGCACTGTAGAGTCACGTCATTGAAAAATTGCTATATCAGGTGTCGCGTACTTTTTTTTAGATTGATCCTAGTACATTAAGGACTTAACTTTTATTTTCCAGATGCTGTCAGGACACGCGAGAAACTTACAAGTACTGGACAGTGATCAAAACGCTCTCCTGCTATACATTACACAATACACGCCGCTGCGAATTGAACCTGATAAAAGAATTGTTATAACTAGCTGAGTGATTGTTGAAGATGAAGATTTAAAACTTTGCTATTACATTTTGTCAGTCGATTAAGGTAAAACATTGGTGGTAACAACAATAATATTACCCTAAATAATATTATATTGCTAGTACTAGTGCGACATATATACTTAAATAATAGTATGTAGCATAATTTATTGATATGCAAGCATTCTGAAGGTATTTAGGTCGTATACATAGGTCCATTCCATCACAATTCACAATGCTGATATTTTATGTACAACTACAAGTAGATAACTATTAATTTCAGTATGCATTTAATTTATAATTTTCTCATAAAACAACAGACAATCGAAAATTTATCGAACGTCAAAAAGCACACTTTTACTGCCTTTACTCTAAATAATATAGACAACAAAATAATAAGTAAATTGTACTTTGATAAGCCAACTGAAACAACAATTCTAGTAAAAATAACTAAACACGATACAGAAACATGTAACAAAATGTAGCTATCTAATTAGTTATAAATTATAATGTAATTTAATGTAGATACTTGTGAAGAGACTCGTTATTAATTAAATTATTGTAAATAAATAATTCTTTTTTTATTGTTTTGTCACGCATCTCCGACACGACTTCAATAATTACATAATAAGGTAGGTATGTAAATACATAACAAGGTTTTAGGAGAGGATTAGATTTAATAGACTTTAGAGGTACTACTGTACCTCGTAGCAATCCCTGATTCAATCTCTCTCACTGTACAGATAGAGCAAAGAAGTTTATTTATACACTAGCTGACTCGGCAAACGTTGTTCTGGCAAAAAAATCTGGATAGGGATACCCTAATCGCCCATCTTTATGAAATATACTTAACGCCCTTTTTTCATATTACCAAATATACACAAAAAAATCATAAAAGCGGCCGAGGCGACCACAAACATTGTAACACCACAGAAGACAGTCATAATAGTACTAATATGGTAACAGGAGATTTTATAATGGATACTAGTTAATAGAGACCAAGCCTGGAAGAGGTTCCTGAAGACGAAGTTCCTGAACTCCTGAAAAACCTGTTGTTTTATTGTAAGCTACAAAATTTGTTGTAACTTTTGTAACGTGAGGTAAAAGAACAAATTGCAGAAAAAGAGAGACGGAAATAACATTTAATTATTTTATTTATAGATGTAGAAAAGTAATTATTTGCGTTGAATCACAAATTAATACGTATACTTTGAATTGATTGGCACAAGGCATGCTTCGCTGGCCGCTTCGACCATTACCTTGATATGGATAAAGTCAAGGATAAGACCGAGTTAAATCTAAATGTTGCTTGCAACAGTTACTCGTTCACTATGCACATATTTATAGTATAATCTCGGTATTCACTTGCTATACTTGATGAATAGTCTACACTCTCACGTTATTTCATAATATGTAACGCTATGCAGACACGAATAAAAATTATAGTATGAAACGGTCGTGCGCTTATTTCACTATCTGTGATTACAAGCGATATTGAGATGAAGTAAAGTTATTGAATAAATTATTTTTTATGTAGATCGTGATCAATTTATCAACTGATTCAATACTACTTAGTTAGACTTAATGAGACTCAAATTCGATCTCAGATCGTTTACTCCCCGTATTTAGCAATACACTTATGAACGCCGAATGTTGATATTTTCGGTAGGATGCCTTACTTAATAAAGGGGAGATAAAAATGAAAAAGACCACACACACCAAAGACACCAAAGACCAAAGACACATCACATCTTTAAAAAATGGATAAGGAAGGTACTCTCCGTACCTACACTAATTCAAAATTGTTTCGTATTAGGTAACTTGAGTGAAACTGATTGCGGATGTTTACTTCAAAACGTTGTAATTGAATACTCACACACACTATAATATTTCTTATCCCATGTTTCTTAATGTTGTCTATATCTAGGGACTCTACATATAAATAATAATACCTCCCATGCTATGAACATGAATCGATTTAAAGCTTCAATCAAACTGAAATAAACTTTATGCTTTTAGGCAATATATTTCTTATTCATTACCACTTTGCCGTATGAATTCTATTACACGCTTTTAACTACAGAATATTTTTATTTGAAAGCTGCATTTTTACAGGTATTCATTTACCCATTAATGGTACTGCAAGGGAAAAAGTTAGGTCCATTCCGATTCAGCGAAATTAATGGCCACTTTGTATGTGGTTTTTGATAATGTATAACGACTGCCATGATTGTTTCGCTGGTAGTAAGGCCCCTCTAGGGGTTATATTGGTAATATTGATTTTAATTGTTAAATCATACCATTTTTACTATTATTATTGCTCCATGGGGTTCGCCTGGATAGCTACCACCCTTGAGCATGAGTCAGCCGCCAAACGACACGTCGTGTTCCGGCTGGGACCTTGAGAGTCAGTACTTACTTACTTTCTTTCTTTTTCTTCTTTCTTTCTTGGCCGGCAACGTATTAGTGGGCGTTTTAATGAGTAGAAATTGTACATAACCTGCAACCTCTACCTACCAGAGAGGTTCGAAAGATGACTAATTCCCGCTCAAAGAAAACAATGAACTATAAATGTTACCTTAACCTAAATGAAATTAGGACTTTAAAACAGATTTAAATATGTTTCTCTTATATCAACCCTTTAAGGTAAACTGAATGAACAATTTTCATTAAGTGTCAAGATTTGAAATGGGGCCGTGTTGGCTTGGAGACCGTTGATATAAATGGAGGGACAGCATTAATCTCCATTGCGGTCATTTAAATGTGACAGTTATATTTCAGGGCTCTAACTGAAAATAACTGATTTAATGAGATTTCAGGTAGAGATGTTCGCAAAAGTCTAACGTGACTTAGTGAAAGATCAAAGTGATAATATGGCATCTCTTTTTATCTGAAGGACTCCTACGTGGTTTATCAACTGCTATTTAGCTAAGGTCCCCTTCGAAGTTCGGTAGCACTCAAGCAAAATAGCCACTATCAGCCTCCAATTTAACTACATCGTGCATCAAGTTATTTGGTTGATCATACTCGGTTATCACAAGCCTTTCTTTTGAAGACATCCATGTTTACGCGTAGATATTTCAGTCCATCTAGGAGTAGACAGGGGCTTGTATTCTATGAGAGAGTTGTTCATTAACCTTCGAGGTTTACTGCAAGACATTCCTTTCATGAAATCGGAAGACTAAATTGTGTGTCGCGATGATGAAGAGTCTACGTTGTAAAACACACTCATATATCATTAAAATAGAAAAATGCTGGCGTAAAGACGCATTTGAGGGAGGCCATTAAGTGTACTTGATGAAGCGTCAAGTGGACTTGACGGGGCATACAGTACCTATACTTGATCGCGTATCTGCCATATATTTGTGTCATGCACACTGGATGGCGCGTCAATTCAAACTGCAAATTTGACAAGTCAAACTGCAGACTTGACAAGTATACTTGATCGTGCATGGCCTTTATAAGTCTTTGTTACGGTCACACATACACAAATAATTGTGTTAACAAGTGTATGACAAACGTGCAAAGATACGAGGTGACTATGACAACATAAAAATAAGAATGGAATCAAGAGCCAAGAAAACCATTACGCGATTGTTCAACTGTTTTTGTCCAACGTTAATGTCTTTGTTTGTGGTTTGTATACAGAATACAGACAGAGACACAAGGATTAGACACTGTAGAAGTTTTAGAACCTACTTTCATGATCCTAATGGTAAAATTAGATAAGCGATGAAATAAATGAAAGTAAATTTTAACTTTATTTTACATCAAAATTATTTGTATAATACCTACTGTGTAGTACGAGCTTTGTGAGTATGTGATGCTGTGGTGACCCTAAAATAAAATTCAGAATTCTTGAAAGACTAAAATAAAATTATGAGCTATTTTTTTCTTAGCTTTATAATTACACAAATGAGACTTCAATGAAGAAATGGGGACAAAACAGCTATTAATGATTGGAGTCATTAAACTATTTTAACTATTATATTGGAGTCATTATGGCTTTTTAAATTAGTTTTTATTAAGTTTAGCACTCAAAATTAACCTGCAAGATAATAAGGTCGTGTAAAAAAACATTAATTAGGTAGGTAGTTACTTGTTAAAAACCAAATTGCTCAATAAAATTATTAACTTTAGTCAATTCGGTATTTTTAATTTTACGAATTTAATCTATTAGTGATCTTAGAAAAAAATATTTTTTAGTTAAACATATTTAAACTGAAATCGAACGCTACTGTATCAATTGGATAAAAAGCAACGCTTTATATAAAAATTGTCTGTTTTGATATTCTCATACATTTTTTATAGTTCTGTAGAATAACTAAATATCATACATATCTTTGTAAGAAGCTAACCTCACTATTCAGAATAAGTATTGAATGGATGCGATGACAATGACACCATGGCTAACAAAATGGCTTCAAGGAAAATCAGCTCTGCAGTAGCTCTTTTGACTGATTTCCTCAATCCTCAAATGTGATAAATGGGTTTCGACATCCGATACAATTGATTTATTCCGGTATTTACTTGCGACATTGTTTATCGGAGATGTATCGTAAATTTCCAATATTAAATGTGCCGTGTACCGTGCTTTGACGTGCTAAGACTAAATTACCTGAACACCAGACATAGGACCATTATATGCCTTCATTTTTTTTATTATCAAATATCCGAACAAAAATGATCGAAAATGAACCTCAACGTTTGCCGTTTATGTCTAACCATAAGTCTTTTGCGTAATAACGAAATATCAGTCATCCATTACATTTGACTATTGTATGAGCAAAGTGTAAAAGTGCACTATAAACATATCACCCTTAGTACCTTCTCAGTTTGTATCTGTTTTGTTATTTGATGTCATCGTTGTTTCGGAAGTTGCTTTGCCATAGAGATCAGAAAGTCCTCAACCTTCTTTTTAACATTGACAAACTACAAACTTGATTGGAACTGGTATTGTCATTTACATTGTAGTAGTCCTTGGCCCTTGCTTACTGTCCACTCAGTGAATTAATAATCTTAATATACAACTTGACACGTAATTTATAGTGTCAAGTTGTTTGTCCGCGGTGGGCTCCTTAATCAAATCTGCACACCGTGTGCAGTTTGATCCAACTTGAAAAATAGGTTAGTTTACAATGTTCCTTATGGCACACGGAAGGTTTTAATAAAAAAAACTTTTGACAGAACGAAGTCTGTCCGGGCAGCTAGTAATATATAAATAAATATGTGTAAAGTTATTATCATTAAAATGACAATAAATAGTGTGTTATATTATCTGCTTTGTGCAATTAAAAACTCATTAAATACAATTCTTATAAAATGTGTAAGATTGGATGTGGTCCACTCAGCGGGTGCAGCAATTTGGGGTTGCAAATGAACTCTAGCAATGGGCGATTAAGATACACATTAAGTATTAATTATTCATTTAACAAGTTTTTAATTACACATGTGGTAATGGATGTTTTATTCGTTCGTTACATAAAAAGGTTTGTTGACCCGTTTCATTTGTTATTCTGGACGTAAAACGACATAAAATGAAAAAGACAAGTTAGGTCTTTTTCATTATTTATTTCTACTCTCTCTTTTCTTGGCCGGAAACGCATTGGTAAAGCCTTTCACATTACTGTTGTTGTTAGTTCGGAGATCTCCTCGTTTTTCAGCTATTTAAATAAAACATTATCTATTAATTATGTTCGTATAAATATTTACTTAAAATTTATTTATTACATCTATTTTAGATACAATACATTGGATCAGACGATCGCGACCCACTCCACTAAAAACCAATTTACAATCCATCATCATTCTAGCCTGATAACTCTGTTAGTGTACTTGCAACTTCCATCTTGCTCTGACGCCGGCGTCAGTTAATCTTAAGTAATTACTAACTACCTCGATTATGTGATAAAGGTTTATGTATATCGCTAAAAATAGTTAACGTATTACAAATCTTTAAACATGCGTGCGTTTAGCCTAATATCAATATTGTTTTATTTGGATAATTTTGTGAGTGGCCGTGTTTTATTTAAAGACAACTATAGATTGAATATTATTCATTACAATGATTTTCATGCTAGGTAAGATTTTTTTTCTCAGTCAACTGGTACTGTGGTACTCATAAATATTATTTAAGTATGTATTACAACTATATCAGTATTATATATTTTTTTCATTACCAAATTGCTATGCTTATTTTCGTATGCTTTCAGAGATTTAAGGTTGTCTGGAAGAGATCACATATGACGTTAATGGCGACATTCTGTACTTAAATTAGGAATCAAAACTGTTGTTTTTTATTTATATAAATGTAGAGTGTTTGAATGCAAATATAATTTTACATTCTCATTATTAGATTTGAATTCAAACAGCCAAATTCAGGGTGAGAATTTAAATTATGCATAATAAAGTTCAAGCAGACCTTGACCGAGATATCCCTGGTGCAATGTTTGTAAATAAAAGGAAATCGATCACCTTCCACTGGCTGGCATGTACAATTGTACACTGTACAAATTTAGTGTACAATACTGAGTACTGAAAAATGTACAATACTGAGTACTGACACATTGTGTGTACCGTATTGGAAACCTTGCACTTGTATTGTCATATGGTATCATTGACCGAGCGAGAACCACGCGATCAATGGAATGTTGAATGGACATTAAGTAACCAGTAACAGTGCATCTGTTTTGACAATGTCTCAGCTATACCTAATAATCACAATAAATTCTTACAAACTCCAGTTTGGTTTTTGTAATAATATCTCTTACATAATAAAAAGATTTAAAGATTTATTTGTCACAAAAAACAGTTTCACAATTTAAATGATCGTAAACATCGACAATAGTATTGAACTGTGTCGCCGCTGTTTACGCCCACCTCGGAGAAGCAAGGAATACAAAAAATACCTTAAATCTATTACAATAATGACTTAAGTAAGTGTGTGAGTGTGCATGTGTGTGTGTGTGTGCGTGTGCGTGTGTGTGTGTGTGTGTGTGTGTGTGAATAATAATAATATCTTAATGACGGCTATGTGAGAAATGCGTTTTCAAAATCTCTGGGAAATAACGTAACATTATAATTTGTGTTTTTTATTTTAGTTTTGTAGACACTATTATTTTTTGTTAGTCTTGCAATGTGCCAAATCACATGCTACCAAATCTTCCCACCACCCAGGGTTGACTGGTAGGTAATGGGATTACGCAAGTTAACCCATTCCATTCTATTTATTCGTATTATTTCTTTTTAACAATATGTTATCACGAATAAACACGATTGTATTTAATGTATTGGTAAAAATGAATACATCATAATTTATTATCCGTCTATCATTGGAGCCAAAGAAGAATTAAAATAAGTTCATAGATTTTGTTAAAAATAAACTTTAATTTTATTACGTAAGTAATGTAAACAAATATTTTATTTAACATTATTCAAAATTAACGAGTGTTATATTTTTTTACTTTTTTTTAATATTGTCCAGAGTTAAATAATAAACGCTTACACACTCATACCCCCGCAGTAGGTTATTTCCCTGTGTCGCGGGTGGCATGGACTACACATAATATAACACATTACAATAACACCCATGAGTTGAGTACAAATATATTTTATCTGTCACTTAAATATCTGCCCCGGCGGGGAATCGAACCCGAGACCCCTCGCTTCGCAGGGTCGCTACCAACTAGGCTACAGGGTCGTCAACCCATAAATCCGTTACAAAATTGTATCGCTATGTTGTAATTTTGATTCATTCGTTTGCGTATGAGATTCTAGGTATGTCTTTGGATAGTCGTACACGTGTTATTTCATTTCACCTAAACAAACATATAAAAATACAATATCGATCAACGTCACAAAGTAATTGCGTTACTCTATTTGATTACATCTTTGCGAACTTGGTCTTATCGTGGGTCAGAATGCAACTGTTCCACTGATTAGTGATTGCCATGTGTTTTGATTATAGCGTAGTAGTAACCTATTTCTGATAATATTATCAACTTAAGAGTCAGTTCATGTTTTGAAATAGAACTTGTGTTTCGGTTATTTATTTATTTACTCTTTATTGACCACAATATTTAATTAAGTAGTTAATTAGTCTATGTTACACAAACAAACAAGAGAGAAAAATGTATAATAGAGGTTGTTCATCCTGACACAATGTTTTTCTATTAGCTATAAGGTTCAAACACAGACATGACACAGTTTTTTGATATTAATATTATCATTATCATCATATTATCAGCCTTTATCTTTCCATTGTTTGACCACAAGACATGGGACTCCGTTGATCTCATTCACCCACTATTAGGTATCTTCTAAAGGATGTTGATCCTTCGGGCCGGTGCAGCGGTGGACGCCCCGCACTGCGTCTGCCGTGGTCTTCATTCGAGAACTCGTCTGCCCCACTAAGGATCTCGGCGTAATTGGACAGACGGACAGACGGACGGACGGACGGATGGACGGATGGACGGATGGACGGATGGACGGATGGACGGATGGACGGACGGACGGACGGACGGACATGACGAAACTAAAAGGGTTCCGATTTTACTTCGGAGCCGTAAAAAGTAACTGCAATATTTTTTCTATTTCAAGCAATTCTTAATTTAAAAAAAAATCTTAATTAAAAAACAAATGATTTACTAAGAGTAGAAAATAAATAATTAAGTGCTTAGTGGTACCTACCTCTTTTATAGGTGTAATCTACATGAACATTGAGCGCCATACTCACATTACTGTTCGCTTTATAAATATCTTATGTAAAAGGGATCACTACAATAAAAGTCTGACGATTAAAACAATTTTTAATGAAAATATTGCATTGTTTTATAATTCGATAAAATTACATATTACTTGCAATTTTTGTTATAAGCCCAAAATAAAGTAATGTTGTTAAAATCCCTTTAACTATTTTTTACCACCTTTAAGTTTACTATTTTAATTACGAGAACTTGTATCGCGAATAAGTATTCTCTAGCTCACAATGATTATTGAAAGTGCTGTCATAATATTACTCGGAAGTGGATCCAGGTTTGCACTTAAAGAACGTCAAGTTTCACTTAAATTAAAGTATAGTTATGTTTTCAACGAAATGCAGTATTTTATAAAGATTCACTATCACTTATGATTATTGAAATGTTCTTAAGTGTGAAGAATCTGCTGAGCTTTACACCTTATGCCTTTCATTTCAAAATGTTTTAAATATATTATTGTTATATTATTATTGTAGGATTACCAACAGATTATTGTGTGTTATTATTACATAAGTAATCTTATATCTAGCACTTACTCGTACATATACACCTCTTACATCATGATTATTTTGTTGCCATTTCTACATTTATTTTAACGTTGTTTTTCGTAGACGTAAGTTATAAAGAAGAAAAAGAAACTCTATTTCATAGGGGTGTCCCTCGATACCTTACGTTATTTATCCTTGTTCGAAGTTATTTACATTGGTAATTTTCTTAAATAATGCCTGTTGCATCGTTTGATACAAAACCAAATAGTGTGAAGGTTTGTGAGGGATTTTTACTGAATGTGTGTCAAAAGATATGTTTATTGTTTTAATAAAACATTTTATATAAATAACTATATTATAATTTTTGTACTAAATAGATTTGAAGAAACCTCAATCGACTACCCTATGTGCACATCAAATGACACCAGTTGTTTGGGGGGATTCGCCCGTTTATATTATGAGATACAATCTCTCCTGAAGGAGAAGCCTGGAGCCCTGCTCCTCAACGCTGGAGACACCTTCCAGGGCTCTTATTGGTACACCCTACTGAAGTGGAATGTGACGCAAGACTTTATTAACATGCTGCCAAATGATGCTCATGTGAGTGGACTTACGTATCGCTTTACTGAAACTGGGGTGATGATTTAATTTGTGTACTGTTTTTACACATGTCTTACAGCCTTATTACAAACCAAGTAATTGTATAAAGTATTATTATGTCAAGTAATTGTATAAAGATCTTTTACATAAATGTTTACGGCCGGTCTCAATAATGTACTAACAGATGGAAGACTGTGGATAGGGTATATTATCTGTCATATTTGTCAATTTTTGCTTCTGAAAAATTGACAAATATGACAGATGACAGCCCTATCCACAGTCTTCCATCTGTTAGTACATTATTGAGACCGGCCTTAAAGGCCGGTCTCAATAATAGTTGATAGAAAATCAAATCTGTTAAATGACAATAATGAAGGTTGTTACTTCGCTACTTAGCAAACATTTTACAGCTTTTTCAGGTGTGAATGACAATTCCAAAATTCGTCTATACTATTCTTTGTCTACTGATTTTTATTACGAATTAACACAATA
Organism: Thymelicus sylvestris; assembly: GCA_911387775.1. Taxonomy (NCBI): domain Eukaryota; kingdom Metazoa; phylum Arthropoda; class Insecta; order Lepidoptera; family Hesperiidae; genus Thymelicus; species Thymelicus sylvestris. The sequence continues at coordinate 6,841,542 of OU426887.1, read as the reverse complement.
TGCTACTATGCATCTAGGTATCAAAGAATTCTATAATTTACAGGCCATCGGCAATCACGAGTTTGATGATGGAATAGCGGGCCTAGCACCGTACCTTGCGGCACTCCGAGCGCCGGTACTTGCAGCGAATCTTAACACTAGTCAAGAACCTTCCTTGGATGGTTTATATAAGCCTCATGTGGTGATTGAGAAAAATGGAAGACAAATTGGCATCATAGGTCTAATAACTCCGGACACAAAGGTGACAAAATTTATCTATACTAATATTAGAAAGAGGAAAGATTTGATTGTTTGTTTGTATTGAATAGGCTCCGAAACTACTGAACCGATTTGAAAAATTCTTTCACTGTCGGGAAGCTACACTATCCCCGGGTGACACAGGCTATATTATATTTTGAAAAAATTAGGAATCCTTAATAAAACTCCAATAATGTAACCCAAAGTGTAAAAAATAAGAAACCCGAAGCAAAGCGGTTACTCGTTTGGAATAAGAATAATTTTCCAGTGTATTTATAATGGTTATAGCTGTTCTATATTGTAGACAAGAACTACATTTGCAAAGCCTATATTACGTCTGAATATGAAAAAGTAACATTTACATTTACAGGCGAAACAAATGTCCTATTTATCTTTCATTTCAATTTATTTTAAGTTTTCAGACACTTTTTGCCAGAAATAGAATAAAAAATACCTACTACACATATTTTTCTTCATACGAAACCAAAAAGTTTGCATTTAGTCATAAATTTATAAAGCAAAGCAACAACCCATAATTGTCCTACTGCGAGGCTCAGGGTCTCCTCTCACAATGGGAGGGGTAGGTATAGGCCATTAACACGCTGGCCAAGTGCGGATTGGTAGACTTCACACACCTTTGAGAACTTTATGGAGAACTCTCAAGTGTGCAGGTTTCCTCACGATGTTTTCCTTCACCGAAGCAAGTGATAATTAACTTGTAATACGCACAAAATATTTGAAAATTAGAGGTGCGTGCCAGAATTTGAACTCAGGCCCCTGCATTCGGAAGACCAACGTCTTACGTAATATGTATGTTTATAATAATTATATTATTATGGTTAAAATTTGTAAAATATTTTATGTTCCAGACATCGTCGAAAGCACAAAAAGCGATATTTTTGGATCCAATCCAAGTAGTTCAAGATGAAGCCCGGTCGCTGGCAGACAAAGGTGTGGATATTATCGTGGTTCTGTCACATTGTGGACTGGAAGTTGATAAGTAAGCTACACTCGCCATTCCATTTCAATGTTGTTGACATTGATCGCTACTCGGAAACAAACAGCAACAGTAGGCGTTGTAAAATACTAAACATGATTTATGTAGAACAAATATATGAAGGTACCTATACTGAGTCTCGGTTTGTACATTTTTTAGGGTTCTGAAGTAAAATCGGAACCTTTATAGTTTCGTTATGTCTGTCCGTCGGTCTGTCCGTTTGTCCGTCCGTCTGTCCGAAGCAAAGCACCGAGACCCTTAGTGCTAGAAAGCTGTAATTTGCAGAAATAAAGATTGCAATGATTTGAATCTTAAGTATTATGATATTAAGCTTTTGCTTTATTTGTATCATACACAACATAATAGTGTGTATGTTGAATTTTTTACTGAAAAGATTCTTCACCTTCATCCTTTGTCTGGGAGCTTTAAAGTGGCATAAGCAATTATAATCTATATCGGAGAGGCCTTCCAGTAAAATAAGACACAAGTTGGCCTTTATAACGAGGAAAGATTTACTGCAAAAGTACACTAAACATGATGAAATTGCGACATGCACAAGAAAAACGAATAAAACGCGTTGTTGCGATGTACGAGTACTTTTAGATTCACTTGGTATTTCTCAGAACAATTTTATTAAGAAGATAGGTAAAGTAGTACACAACCACAAATAATAATTGAAAACTATAAAGAATACAACAAAAAACCACCCTAACCATTCAATTACAATATTATATAATGAAAAATGTTTAATTCTGAGTTCAGAAAAAGTAAAATAAATTGCTATTATAACTGTCCATGCAGTTAATGGCGTACTTAAATTGTGGTATTTGAAATATAATTTTATTTCCAGAAAAATAGCAGAAAAAGTTGGAGAAAATATAGATGTAATTGTAGGTGGCCATTCCCATAGTCTCTTGTGGAACGGGCAGCCTCCAAGCAATGAGTCTGTCTCCGGGCCGTATCCTGTCCTGGTAGAAACACAGTCTGCTCCTGGACATAAGGTGAGAATCAATTCAAAACCTTGCTATTCTCAATAATAGAAAATTATTTTTGCTTACGTACGAGAACTTTGAAGAAGTTTCATTAGGCATTTATGAAAAATGAATCAAACAAAATTAAATATTATGTAGTTTTTAGGGTTCCGAACGAAAAAATCGATTAACGGAACCCTTATAGGATCATTCATGTGTCTGGGCGACCGCCGCGCCGTTCACAGCCAATTTACTCCAAAACTACTGTTGTACCAAATGAATTTGGTACTCTTGTGCTTTTAGGTGACCCAAAGACGAAGGTATAAAGAAAACAAATGAATTTTGAAAAAATAAACCTAGGTGGGTTAGATAAATTGCATTACATAACAATTTATTTTAAACAGTTTAGAATTAAAAATCACTTCGAACTTTGGTAAATTCGCATTATCAGTTCTTATACTGAAAAATATCTTGCACCAGTAATAAAAAGTAGGATATAAGGAATTTTTATGATGTATCGTCTGTGGTACCTATGGCAGATTCTCTAGCAGATTCACGCCCGTATTCAAGAACAGCACTGTGAGGTCTCACAGTGTTTGCGAGTGCATAGTAGCATTAAAACCAGTTCATAAACAATACTTGAGTGGAATCCATCGCTATGCGTTTGACAAAATCGATAAAGTAGGGGAAGGCCGGGCATAGTGAACAGCCCAGGCAAAGCGAATACCCTCTTTTATTTTAAAATGGCGGGCCCGAACGCGCTACCTTCTTGCTACGAGGTGCTCCCCGCGCCCCTCAGTCGTGAACAAACTGAGCTAATGCATAGTCACGCGTCATTTGCGAAAAAAATAACAAAAATTAAAAAGTGAACATTGCTTACGACTTTTCAATGTACGTAACTTTGTAATCACTTATGTTTATATAGTATTACTGTATTGGCTTGATTCTCTCTTCAAAGTGAATTTTTCCTTGCAGAAATACTGTTAGTATTATTGGGATTCTGTTTCTCGATTTCATTTTAGGTTGGGTTAAATTAAACAAGTAACCGTTGGGCAAAATGAACACGGGCAAAGTGGACACTGTAGCGACTTTGACCAACAGTGTTCATTTTGTCCGCAGATTTAAAAATAATCACTTTTCTTGATTCCACTTTACACGTCTCAGATATAGCGTCATTCAAAAATCTTTCACTCATATAACTCCAAAAAATATGTTTAAAAACACGCCCAACTCCTCCCTCATTTTCCTGTGGGTAACCGCAAAAGAAAATTTCAAAAGCCTGAAGTACTTACCGCACAGGAAGAATAGAAAATTTAATTTGTTAAAACAAGTGCCAAATTTTTGAGAAACATTGAGAAAGATTTAGATACCAAAACAAAGAAAAAATGCTGACATTACTAAAATGACTAAAGCGACCAAAAGAACCCTTTTGGTCGTTTTAGAAACAACTGAAACTGATTAGCTGTTGCATTATTATTGTTTCCTTTAACACGTTCACTGCGTCGACACTTTCAAAGAACTTTCAGCCTGTGCTATGGGGACCTCAAAAACCCCTTAACTAAACTTTCCTGTGGTGCGTTAGGGACCTCTTCAGCCCCCTAAAATAGCAGTTTTGAAAATAATTAATATCTTCGTCATAACCAATGATATATTTATGAGTTTTTTGTGGCTTAAACATAGGCTATGACTCTATCTTTTGGTAGGTTCGCACGCAGTTCTGACATTAGGGTAAATCGCTATTACAAAAAGAAAATTAGGGATCTGTTGTATCCCGTTCCGCAACAGATGATGGTTCAATATGTGTAGCTACTAGTGATGGGAATAAAATAAAATCCCAGTTGTCGATAGGTAAAAAAGTTTTATTACAAAAAATGGTTGTCTGTAAAGTCGGTTTACGGACGGTAGTTTAACGTGACAACGTCATGACAAAGCTCCGCTCCGCTCCGCCCCGCTCCTCTCCGCTCCGCCCCGCTCCTCTCCACTCAACTACGATCGCCTATGGCATCGGCTACGATACGCCGATCGTCCGATCGCCCGGCGCTCATCGTTTAAATAGACGTTATCACGTCAAAAAAATTGGTACATATGAATAATTTAATATTTAAAAAAAGTGTTATAAAGAAAAGTTTGTGATGAAGGTTTTTGAAGTTATACTGCTTTAGGCGCGTTGTGAAATTAATGGAAAAAATAATGAGAGTGAAATTTTAAGATTTGTAACACGGACGGTGACACAAAAACGACGGTCACAAAAAACGTCACGTGCGTTTTTAAAAACGCTCGTTTTGAAAAATTATTATTATTATATTGTTTTTTTAATATTGTTAAAATATTATTTTTTAATATTGTTTTTTTATATTGCTTTTTTGATGCCATAGAAGTATAACTTCGCACGCGCGTACGTAAGTACACGTTTATGTTATTTTTTTCTTACCAGGACGATTAAACATCTCATAATCCGAATCACTATCACTGGCCACTGGCGGGATATTTGTATGTTTTGCAAAATGTTTATTTTAACATCCGATGTATACGTTCCTGTATAATCCGACGTTGACTTATTTACATACACTTGCACTTTTTAGGGTTCCGTACGAAAAAACGGAACCCTTATATCACTCGTGCGTTTGGGCGACCGCCGTTCACAGCCAATTTACTCCGATAGAACTGGACCAAATGAGTTGAAATTTGGTACACATGTACATTTTTGTGACTCAAACGAAGGTATAAAGTAAACAACTGAATTTTGAAAAAAAAAAAATTAACAAATCTGTTTTGCGAACCGTATCGCGTTGTATGTCAAATAAAAGGGCTTGTTGTAATGATCTCATACATATTTTTTTATAGTTTTACAATGGATAGTTTTAAAGTTATTAAAGAAAGAACGAAAATAACTTAAATATTATATATACTTATACATATAATATACTAGCTGCCCGAACAGACTTCGTTCTGTCAAAAGTTTTTTTATATTTTGAGATGTAAGCTATCCTATCTTTCAAGTTGGACCATACTGCACACGGTGTGCAAATTTGATTAAGATCGGTTTAGTAGTTTAGGAGTCCATCGCGGACAAACAACGTGACACGTAATTTATATATATTAAGATACTTAAATATTACAGGAAAACCTATAAGAAGTCTTAAAAAATTACAAAAATTAATAAAATAGAGAAATAACGGTAAATACATAAAATCAACGTACGGAATTCTCTCCAAGCGAGTTTAACTCGCACTTGTCAAGTTTTTTCATTTTAAAATAACTCATTGTTCGTATTTACGAGCGTAATAATTTGATATCGAAGCGCGAACTTAACGATCGATACATGAACATCCCTAAAACAAAACTTGTGGTGCTCGTGCCTCCAACTCTCCCGTCCTTGCGGCTACGGGGCTCACGATTCACGGGTATCAAAGGAAACCCCCAACGCAAGGAGTGAATATATTTTCACTTCTGTGCGGTAGGGACCTCGTCGACCCCTAAAATATTTTATTACACCATTGATTCAAAATTTAAGCGGGAAGCAAATATGTATATTTGTCTTTATCATACACATAGAAATTTAGATGTTATAGCCTCCCGCACAGAGTGAAAGAACACGATTTTTGACGCCGCACAGTCTGAAAGTTCTGCACGGGATCTCGTAGAGATCCCTAACGCACCGAACGTGTTAATTGCATATATTTTCTTTTAAATTCCTTGGTAATCGTTCCTTAATTATCCGTGTGTTCACTTTACCCTATGAGCCTATCCACTTTACCCGGTGGATTGGGCAAAGCGGATAGCGGTACCAAGTTTAATGTGATTAACAATTTTAGGTAAAGTGCTGATGTTATATTATTTTTGTTGATTATATTTAAAAGTTCATTAAATACTGTTCCAAACTCAGTCATTATTTTTTATCTGTCTGTATCGACTCCCTTACTATAACCCACCAAAGGTTAAGGTGTCTACTTTGCCCGGCCTTCCCCTACCTGACGAGCTATTTTACCGAACGCATAGTGTTGGTTTGACTTCTATCAAAATAGAAAGAAAAGATCGATTGTTTGTACTGCTATCTTTGTCTTTTACCTTTGTCAAATGACTAGAGTGAAGTTTTCCACATCAAATGGACCAATTACAGGGCTGTATACAGCACTATGCGTTCGCCAGTCAAGTAATACTTAAGTGTCGACTATGAAATAGAAGACTTGCCATAACGAACGCACTGAGAAATGCCTTACTTCGCATAGTATTGCTTCTTTACTTATACAAGTATTGTTCTTGAATACGGGGGTAAGTATACCTACGTGCGGAAAAACTAAGATTACCAAACGATGTTTTCAATCTTATATTTTACCTTGATCTCATGATTTCTAAACAAATTTCTTCTGTTAGTATTGTTGTTGAGTTTGTTTATTATGGCTGAAGGTTAATAACAATAGCGCTACTCTAATTTCAATTCGATTTGAACGATTTATTTTTTTAAATTGTCTTAGCAGAAAAGGTCTTTTATCAACTCCTAGGCCATCTATATCCGTTTAGTATTATAAAATATTCTAAAGTTGCGGAAGTAGGTAAGTAAATTGATAAGGAAGACAAAATAATGTCTGGTGACATTCGTACCAGCCAATTTATAGCTCCATCTTCGTTAGTTATACTAAAGATTCTTTCTGTTGTTAAATTGACACAATAACAAAATACACAAAAATCTATCCGGTTGTTACATTTAAATTTCCTTATTCTTGTATTAAAAAATACCTCATTATCATTTTGTTATAAGCAACAATAGTTTACATTAAATAATAGCAGGAATTACAAACATCATGATTTCTATGCTACATTAGCAACTATTATTTCAGTGTTGCGAGTTGACGGTAAAATTATGCAATTTCCCAATTTTCCCAATAAATATTTTTGTTAACACATTATATTATTGCAATGTTTAAAATAACAAATAGTAAACTTTATACTTTATATTGACTTTTCATATTTTTCAGGTCCTAATCATTACAGCATCTGCTTTTACAAAATATTTGGGAAACATGACAATTTATTTTGATAACAAAGGTGAATTACAATCTTTCGACGGTGAGCCAGTGTATTTAAACCGATCAATACCAGAAGGTTAGTAGCATTTTTTTCTACCTCTTCTTTTTTCTGTTCTTTCTCTTTATTATCTATTGTTTAAAAAACTAGCAAATGTTAGTAATAAGAGATAAACGGAGAGATATTAACTATGAAGCCGAGGCGTTGCCAGGCAAGAAATAAGCAGGAACCACTTTTTGGCTGGCTGATCGTTTCCTTCAGATATTAATAATTTTTATTCTTAGAAATAATTTATAATTTAAATTGACTGTCTTCGATATTTAAATAATTTTACCTATATGCTCTGGTCGAACAAGAAATTTCTAACTACGTATTTAACGTTGTTATTTCGTAATAATTCCTGATTTAGATAAGAAAGTTTTCCAGTTAGATAAAGCAATAAAATAAGAGACCTTTTGTTGAGTACAATAACGTTAACTTATTTTAAATTACTTTCTATTGTTCTTTGCAAACTTTTCGTTATCTTTTGAGATTTTTTCTAAACTTTTTAAAAGAGTTATCACTTCATTAAGATTTTTCCTTGATACCTGGCGTAAGCATTCTCACGATTTCCATTGCATTTTTACGTTAATCGGAAATCATTAATGACTTAAAGCATTCGGCAATAACGTCGCTATCTAAATATGCAACTATAAATTATAGATATACCTAATAGATGGATTATAGATCTTGTTTGTAACTAAGAATTCATATTTAAACCTTAAATCTAACAGAATGTTTAGAGTAATATTGTGGTGCTATTCATTTAGCAGTTGATAAGTGGAAATAATATTTTGATACTCTTTTTTTATATCAAGAAATACATATTATTATAATATTATTATGATTTCTAGAACTATTTCCAATATTTTCCTACATACGGCGTTAGTAAATAGTTATCTTATCTTGTACATTGCAATAACATTGTAAAGTCACCTATTTACTTATAATGTCATGGGTTCATTTCATATTTTAAATACCAAATAATGCATGATTGTTATTTTTAGATCCGGAAATATTAAAATTGATGCAGCCTTATAAAAACAAGTTGCAAGCGTTGGTGCAGGAAGTCGTGGGATTTGCAGCGGACGACCTCTTGTCAGATCCGTGCGGATCAGGGGAGTGTGCTATTGGTGACGTCATCGCTGATGGGTTCTTGGATGCTGTAAGTTTTGGTTTCAGCTCAATGTTGACTTTTTAACCGACGAAAAAAAAAGGAGGAGGTTCTCAATTCGACACGTATATTTTTTTTTATGTATGATCACGCAGAAATCGGCACAGTGTGGTCCGATTTGGATGATTCTTTTTTTATTTGATAGGGTATGTCCTGAAGTTGGTCCCATATTTTTTTGAAAATTTTATTCCCACCCTAAAGGTACGAAAATAGGGAATGATTGATTATTCACCCGTTTTTTACCCGGATTTTTTACATGTTAACCCCAACAACTTTGTACTGGATGATCCGATTTCGATGATTCTTTTTTTATTGAATAGTGTATACCTTGAGGTTACTCTTGTTTAAATTTCGAAACAAAATTTTACCCCTATAGGTACGAAAATAGGGGATGATTAATATTTCATCTACTACATTTTTACCTGGTAACTGAATCTATAATTCATAAAATCAATAATTTATTATTAATTATAAATATTATAGCAACTAAAAATTAAAAAATAATTACTTTTTAACAAAAAATAAAACCAACGAAAAAAAACTGAAAAGCAAAAAATAAAATAAACCATTTAGTATTATAAATTAAGATCCGAAATTAACAGTAAATAAATAATTTTGAGGCGGTGCCAAACCAATGAAAAAACAAACGGCGAAAAGATGTGCGCCGCGCTGCTGCTGCCGTGTGCATCGCATGCCGCTGCCCTCATAATAGGAACTTTATGTAATTAAGTTTGGTTTGTTTGGCACGGTCTCAAAATTATTTATTTACTGTTAATTTCGGATCTTAATTTATAATACTAAATGGTTTATTTTATTTTTTGCTTTTCAGTTTTTTTTCGTTGGTTTCATTTTTTGTTAAAAAGTAATTATAGCATTTAGTAGTCACCTTGAACATCACAATCACGGGTATCTTCTCACAATTGATAAATTAATAACATCATATTCTTCTATGTTGGCTTCAACCCATTAATGGCCCACTACTGGGCACGGGTCTCTCCTCTTGAGGAGGCCTAGAGCATACTCCACCACGCTGCTCCAGTGCGGATTGGTGGAGGGGTTAGTGGCCAACCCAAGTGTCGGAAGTTTTCAAACTGCCCGAGGGCCTCCGACATGGCTTAACGACTGTTATCTTATGATAACAACCGGGACCGACGGCTTTACGTGCCCTCCGAAGCACTGAAACGCTCAAGAAATTTTTGCCACTAGCGGTCACCCATCCAACTACCGACCGCGCCCGCTGTTGCTTAACTTTGTCGATCACATAGGATCGACACAAGCCGCCAGGCAATGAGCGCTTCATGTATAGGTATTTTATGTATTCTTTTATTCATTCTTCTATGTATAGGTATTTTATTGATTGCATTCGTATTTCATAAATATTGTTTTTAAAATACAATACAATACAATACTTACTTTTAAATATACTTTTTAAAAAAATATATTTTATTTTTCAGACAAAGGGTGCAAATGTTTCGAGTCTGCCGCACGTGGTTTTCTATTTGAGAAATATGATTCGTGGATCAATTAGCAAAGGGGGTAAATAATTTTTCATTGAACCTAATATCTTCATTAGGGGCCATTCATTTAGTTATTTCATTAGTTTATGATTTGTAACACGTAATGACAAGTAAATCATATTTGTATTATGAATTCAATTTTAGACATAACAAGAGGAGAGCTAATCAACGCTTTACCCTTCACAAATACTGTGACGACGGCTACGATACAAGGCAAATATTTAATGGAGGCATTTAAAAAAACAATGAGATCTCACTGGACCACCAAACCGTTTCGAGGACCCGGGGTACCGCAAGTGTCTGGTAAATATCAGCTTTACTGTTACAAAAACCGTTAGTGTAACTCAAAATAAAAATTATAGACACTACTAGTGGACACCCGGCATGTGCCGCTACGCAAAAAAATGTTTATATGGAAAAAGTCGAAAATCGATAATGTGCCTAATGCATTATTTTAGTAGTCTCAAACCATCTTCGCATTATTCTTTAAAATGAGACCAGTTTGGGGCACATCGGTTCGATGGTTTCAGAGTCTATAAAGGACATCCATTTCCATACAAACATTTTTTGTGTTTTATACCTATAACTGCATAAGTACATAGACTTGGACATGAATAATGTATATTTTTTGAAGTTCAATCGAAGTTATTCATCTTTTTTACTCTTTGTCTCTCAACCTACGTTTAAGAAGTTAAAAATTGCTATTTTATAGATGGCTCACGCTAGTATAGCTAGGACTCTTTATATGTCCACGGACGTAACTGAAAACTGAAGTTATTTTGAATAAAAATAAAACTCTAATTTTACCTTTTATGTAAGGCCTTTATTGGCTAACTTGGAGATATACATCTCTCACATTGTGAAGAGAGAGGCTCGAGGTCGTCAGTGGAATCTTTGCGTCGCGTCGTGATGATGATGATGATTAGCATTGACTTATTGATTTAAAAGAAAATTATAATAAAATGATTTCACATTCTCATGCCCGCTAGTACTAAATCAGCAAATTATCACTTCTAGGATTTAATTTGCATTTATAACAATGTCTTCAATTTCAGGTATAAAGTTACAAATAAATGTAACTGATTTAAATAACGTTAAAATTGATGTATTAGTAAAGGAGGGAGATGAAATGAAACCTTTAGAGATGGAGAAGGAGTACCAGTTGATATCGCTTGATTTTCTCATTAGAGAAGGAGGTGGTCTGGCTGTAAGTAATTTACAATTTTATTATTACTGATTGATAAAATAAATGCACAGTGCCTATTACACTATTACGATACATACGGAGCATTATGGTAACGTTTGAATCAGGATAAACTATAATGGTGATGCTGACGTTTTTGCTTATACAGCAATTTGACAATGGAGCTTTAATAAACGAGTAACACTTATCAACCTTAACATTTTTCTTTTCAGATGATTAAAGAAAATGCAAAGAACGTTAAGTCAATTGGCAAAGACATTGATGTTCTAGAACCTTATATGCGGAACATATCTCCCATTTATGCAACCTTGGACAATAGACTTACTATCATAAATTAGCAAAATAATAAATGTTGTTGTTATTTAAAAGTGTTTATATTAGCATCAACCCATTAATAGCTTGGCTTAATAGCTTACTACAAGAAAAATGTTACTCTTTAGAACTGAGGAGGTCTAGACCGGACTACCACGCTGCTCTAGTGAGGATGTTGAGGCTTTTGTATCCAACACAAGGATCCGAATTTTTTTCCCAACCGAAGGCCTCCGATATGGTTTAACGACTGGTGTTTAACGATAAAAATTGGGACCAACATTTTTACGTGAACGGAAGTGCTCAAGATTTTTTGCCATCGAACAACAGACCACGCCACACTAACAATTCAGTTGATCACATAGGATATGAAGCTATTATTTTCTTCATCTGGATAGATGAACTTCGTATTACTTTGTTGATCACTAATCAATTTTGATGTAAGGCGCCTTTGTTCGCTATGAACCCTACTGGATGTTGGAAGAGATCATGCGCGTGATCTTGTTACTTGTCACTCTATTCTACTTCTTGGCCGTTGTATATTTGATGGCTGAATTTTTTATTTTATTTCTATTTTCTTAACTCATGCTTTACTGAAATGTTATTAAAAAATTCAATGTTCACAGGCTTTATCCACTCTATAAATGCGAAGCCTGATGCGCTGTTGTCGCTCGAGCATAACCGGTTTACAGTCAAACAAGTCCCACAGCCCTAATTATTCACTAGCTCCAACTCATCCCGTATTCATCTTCCGTTCAATTAGTGGTACTTGGCGCTAATTGCAAAATTTATATCCTCCCCGAGGTTCGGGCTGATTGCTTACTGATTATTATTATGTGAGTCGAAATTTCCACATTAGCATGAGGGTTGAATATGTAATAATTTGAGTCTCATTCATTGATAACAGTAAAATATTTGTACGAGTCACATCTTTTAGCTAAATATCAGTGTGTTAGCTAATTCTGTTTTAGATTTTAGCAAAATTTGAGTGAAGTGGATTGCTATTAGTCCGTTGGGACAAATCACAACGCATAAAGGACGGATAAGTAAATGAGGAAGAAATATATGTTAAAGGCTAAGATTAAGATTTCTCTACCGCGCCAGTTTTTTAAAATTTGGATAGAGATTCGTCGATGAAAAGAAAATAACGGGAAGCCATTCCAGGTCACCAATAGGTGCCAAAAAGGAAAGACATTATGTTCAGCAGTGGACATCACTGATTTCCAGTAATTAATTTGATGGATGCTGTTCCTGAGACATGGGTTACGTACCGCTACCTTTAATGTGCACAATGTGCACATGGCACACGATATTATGCTAGGTACAATGAAATAAATTACTTTGAGGGAGTTATTTGCCTTAATGTTCTACATAACGTTTTAAATGATGTGTCTATAGTCTATCAACCCTCAAATTCAACAAACTAACTTGAATGACTTTGAGACTGAAATGAATTTTCTCGAATCAAAACCAAAACTTTCTCGTCTTATCGCTTCGTAGGTATGTATGTTTTGACAAGAAACCTATATTAGTAGCAGCGAAACTTAGCAAAATATATTATGTTATCCAGTTGTTTGGAGTAAATAGACGTGATTAATACTCTCTCAAGATTGAAATTCAAAACTTGAAATTCTGAACGTGAATTTACTCGTAATGAGAGATAATTATACATAACTTATTTACGAGAATGCGAATACATATTGCTGTTACTTTCTAAAAAAGCCTTCCTATACAACAAAAGGGAGAGTTTAACATAAATATATCAACAATACCACAAACCCGGTCGCACGCTAGCAAAAAATCCGGGAAAAAGTGGGAAAAATCAAGCTTATTATTCTGTTCGGAAAGTAGTCTGAATTACGAGCGCCATTTTTAAACTCGCCCGATATTTATTTGCGTCCGGCCACGCTGCTCTCCCCTCCATCAACCGCCTGAACATATTTAGGTGGTTTTTGTCGTCCTTCTAATTTATGTGAAAAAGAAAAGTGTGAGATTATAGTCTGTTTATCATAATTTTAGGCGAGGAATATTACATAGCCTTTTTCTACAATGGATATTTTGTGTAGCATTTTTGTTTAACTCGGCGGTAGAGAAGACTTCAATATATTTTATCGTTTTCGATCTAAATAAACCTTAGGTATCATTAAATTAAAACTGATAAAAATTTAGGTACGTATAATTTTGACTTATTGTGATTGATGATACTTTTGATTTTGAATTATAACAAAAAGCTTCCAAAAATATTACAATATGTGACGATTGTCATAATATTTATTATTATTTCAAATTAAATCGAGTAAGTAGGCACGAAAATTCCATTACCTCTGTTCCTCGTTCTGGAAACAATCCACACAGCCAATATAAATTCTTAGCAAATGCGAAAAGATTTAAGCGTTCACGAATATAAAACGATATGTAATATCCTTTTGTATTACCTTATAAGTAGGTAGATAATAATATTTCTAAAAGAAGCTCTAAATACCTTGATGAAGTAGACTGGTAGATATGTATTGATCGACATTGTGAGCGACAAATATTGCAATAATATTTTTTACAATATTAAGATAATAATATTTATACATCAGTTTAATATCTTAAGACAATTATATTTATATGGGCATAGATACTATATTTCCTCTTATGTACTCGTAATGTTACTAAAACTAAGATAATAAAATATATTTTTTTCTTAATTTTCTAAAGATCTTCCATGTGCAAAGCTATACATAAGTACACAAAATTATGGTAATAAAGACGTTGCTGGTAAAAACAATAAATCAACTTTAAAATGTGTGAGTTTAACAAAAATTAAAGTTTGAATTAATTTGAACGTGAAGAATGAATAATTATGGGATTGTAACAAAACGATTTAAAGTGATAGGTATTCATTTAATTTATCGACACCCGTGGCGCCGCGGCGGTGTGACGCGCACAGCCTATCATCTCTTTTTTTTTATCGACATTCATTGCAACGCTTTTTAATAGACTTTTCACAGTTTATTGAATTCCTACTAAAGTCCGTAACATAAATAATATGCCTTTAATTTCATGTAGTTGACCTATCAGCGCGAAGTTCAGTTCAAACTTTTGAAGTCCGGTTCAAATGGTGTCCGGTTTAGCTTTGCCATCAATAACTAGGTAAAAAAATACATATTATAATTCAATGTAATTCAATGTACCTATATCTATATTCATCTACCTATTACAGCTGAAAATTATAACAAGAAGCAGACCCCAAAAATAATAAAAACAACCCTGCACTGGGATTCTCTGGGTCACGGATGGTATGAATGACGCAAATAACACGCTAGAAGCACCCATGTCCGAAAACAAATATTAATCTGTCACATAAATATCTGCCCCCGTTGGGAATCGAACTCGGCATCCCTTGCTAACTAGCCAGGTTAAATACCAACTAGGCTATTCATGGTAAAGATAAACACAATAATAATTATTAACTTTTAATAATTATTTCGACCCTCGCTGACTTGGATGAGTCCCACATTGAAAAAAAGCGTGGGCGTGTATGTCACTAGTAATAAAAGAAGACTCTTCTTATCACTACTAAAAATAGTTTAAAGATCAATTTCAATTGGCCCAAAGTGTTTCAGCCACATTATTATTCAAATTAAATGTTAAGCGCTTTAGATTGAACATTAATTTAAGTGTTTTTATCGTGAAACTTTCTACATGGAAATGGATGGATGGATCCTTTGAGCAAGGACGGATTGAATAAATTCAACTTCGAAGCGTCGAGTGGCTATTTAAATTGACGGCGTTCGTTCCAGCGAAAACGTGTCGGTCATAATTTTCGACGGACATTTTGAAAGTTTTTACAAGAACAAGTGGAGGATAAGTTTTTTATTGAAATGGGAGTTGTAAATCATTAATTCTGACACATTATTAGAGCAAGGAATTCATTAGTAGCGCCAATTTCGGTAACTAATAAAATTTTACTATTTGTGAAGGTTTAATACATAATTGATACCCAAATGGTAGAGTTTTGTTGGACTTTTTTATCTTGGGTCATGGGTGTTTAATTAGTAATGTCTCATTTGTGTTTTTCATGAAATACATATACGGCAAATGAGGACACGAGTCACCTGATGGTAAGTGGTCTCAAGCCTCCAGATGAAAAACGACGAGTTCTTTAGTGGTTTTGGCTATTGAAACGAATTTGTAAAATCTTGATGATTTTGGGCTGTTATCCGTGCACCCACTGCATCAAGGTTGGAATTTTCAAATTATGCATAAACAATGTTGATAATTTTAAAATGAAAAATAATATGATAAACCAATTGTGTCAAATGTGAAAACTAACGTACCTAATCTGTCCAAAAAATAATTATCTCATTCGTTATTAGTTGCATCTGTGCCGGGCCACCCATAAAAAATTGAAAATGTTTGTTTCATTATACTGTAACTATTAGACACATACAAATAATCAGCGACCCATTTCTTACAAAAAAAAGTCATATCGTGCAATCCTTAGAAAGCAACAATCATCTTTAAACGTCTTCAATTACGCGTGCTTGGTCGAATTGGTTTTCATATTTCTATCAGCTCTTTCCGTATCGGATCACATGACCCGTGGCACCAAAATTTCTTGAGGTTTACATCTATCGAACAAATGTTTTCCGTACCCATGTTACTATTGAATCGCCATCTATATTTGACATTTTCCGGGAATTCTTTGCGGACTTCGGGTCTTTTATGGAGTGTACGATATCGGAAACGTCATGATTCGAGCTCGCTTAAGATAGCTGGATTTCGACACCCCTGTTTATATTTTTATTTTTTGACTTTCTATATATATAAATTAATGTTCTATTTGATTGAGATTTTTACAGGAAAGTTCCAAAGGATCCTTGGGTAGATAGGAAAAAAACATTAGGGAAATAGCATGTGACAATTTTGAACCTTATTGGAATACTTGTCTCAATCCAATAGGGTATCGTATGAGGTGACAAGAGCTTCTCACTGGGTGGTTTACATAATATTTTAAATAAATACTATTAAGTCATTTATATGCTTCCTCCTTTAAGTATCTTTTCGTGAAGCCTTAGCTATCACGCTCTTGTTTAAGTCATGTTTTTGGTCAGCAACGCAGTAGTGAAACCTTTGGTGTTACAGATATCCAATGTCCATGGGCGACGGTAGCCTTACAATTAGGTGTATTGCCGCTCATTTGTCGGTTATACTGATGCATGTAAAAACGTTCCAGAGTGTTGAATGAATGAACTTACCATTCCTGTTATCATCTCGAAAAAAAATCTGTAATGTACCTAAATCTCTCACTTCTTACTCAATACCGTATTTGAAAGATGACTCGCAAAGCTAAGTTTGTGTTGTTGTTTCGGTACAATTATGTATGTACTATTATGTCTTCTGTGGTTTCGGTAAGGTTATTAAGATTCTAATAATACAGTTTATATTACGTGATGCCCATGTGGTTAATAGAAGTACACGTCAATTTACATGCGTCTGACTCAAAGAGTCGATGCGGGTATAGGATCCTAACCAAATATCCATAGTTTAGGTACTCAAAGGGATTCGAGTGAGTTTGACCTCTCGTTCCATGCGCAGTGTTTAATTGACCCAATCATACGGTACCACAAGCTTGACGTCATGTACTGACGCTTATATATGTCTTGCTTAGAGTAAACGTTTATTAATTTATTATTTATTGAACACAAATAAAGCTAGAAACTGGTACGTGTCAGGCGCCGTGCAGTGTACGGTTCCGTAGTTGTAAGTTCATCCCCTATTAGGTACTCAATAACTATAAAAGCTTGCCTAACCGTGATAGTTTTCCAACTTGTATATAGTATCAGGTCATTCTTACATATCTCAAAAATGCATTGTCATCAAACTAAAACAATATTAATTTGTAATATTTTCTTTTGGAATAATAAGAAGTAGATCTAATTAGACTTGCAAGGTTTGATCCATGCAAACAGGGTAAGCTAACTAAAGCCCTTTAAAAATAATTTGTTTTCCCAATATAGCCACAGACACATACCTAATATTAAACATTAATCATGAACTTATTAAAAGTTTAATTGATTTAGCCGCTTTTTATTATTTTAACAAATACTCTCGGTTTTCCAAACTCTGTTTCAAAGTTTCCATTGCAAACACCTTATCTTCGATAAGGAATCGGGAGCTAGAATTAATTATAACTTATTACAATGAGAGCCGTTGTTATGGTAGTAATTAGCATTAAATTGGACGGACTTCTGTGTTTTGCGGTCCAGATGTCTCTCATTTGTGAATTTGAATAATTTTATCAATGTAAAACGATTTTTCATTTGTTTCATTCGTTTGTTTCGTATTTCATTTGTTTTTTACCATTTTTGGTTACACCGATTTCGAACGTGTTATGATGGTTGTGCCATTCTTTAACCAAGCACTATGATGTAGCTCCAGTCAGGTTTTCCAAATATACCTACGATAAGTATTAGGCCAGATTCTCACTATAATGCCGTACACAGTCCGTTCTCGATCCGATCTCGGTCTGGTAAAGTCGTATTACGTACAAATTATACAATTGGAGCGAAACTGGACTGTCACGGATAGTATGAATGCACACATATATTTTATACTTCATAATATTTTATCAAACCGAGAACGAACTGTGAACGGCATTATAGTGAGGATCTGGCCTTACGCTCCAGCAAATGCCTCTAGAAAGTCTGAAATCAGTCTCCTTCAAAGGCTGCAATTTTTCTTTCACCAATCAATTAAATCAGTTCGACGAAAAAACGCAGCTGAAGAACCTTCCAGTTAATACATTTTACACTAAAAGTTTTATATCTACTTAGTGAAGTTAGAGAATGAAAGATCGAGTAAATCAAATTGACTTTCGGATACCTAAGTAAATATTTTAAGATTCAATATTCGAGAGCTAATGCCATAAGCTAGGGTACGGGTCGCTCGCTTTTCACCCCTTTAGATATAAATGGTTCTGATCAGAGAAAAACCAAAGCCTTGGGTAGCAAATTACACTATCAACTTTAAAAGTAAACTATTAAAACAAGTTCCAAAAACTTGGGATACTATGTCTAATGGCGAATAAGGCAATATGGAAATTTCCATTATTTACAAACGTAAATCCCTGAACTAACGTTTATTTACGTCGTTATAACTCGTTAAGGCGCATGTGTGATTGAAGCTGTAACGCGCATGCGCACTAAATCCCCAATATGGCGGAACTCGCCCAGTTCGCGACCTATTGTAATAAGTAAATTTCGAAATTAATCATAATAAGATCAAGGAACTCATAAATCTTTGGTATATTGTTGCCATTGCTTAATCGGTTTAATGTTTAGTGTTTGAGGTACTTTGCAAGGTTCATTGGATAGTAAAATTGCGTTCTAGCTTGAGAAGTGTTGACAGATCGGCATTCGGCAGTGATCAGAGATGAGTGACCGCAATAATTCACGCCGCACATCCACCCTACTGTACCTGACAAGTTTGTAGATGGAAAGAGATAAAAACCAAATTTGAATTTTGAACTTAATCAGGTGGACATTTACAAATAATGGATACGCGCACTAGAAGGTAAGACCAATTTATATTTATGTAGTTACAATATAAATATCGAGTATAATAGTATCAATATTGATAGTTGGTATCTTAGGCATTTGCACTTAACGTTTTGCACTTAAAATTCTGCACGACTCTTATTTTCGTTCATGATTGTGTGATGAATAAATTGTCACTGGCTTAGATGAGAAATTATCGTTAAGATGCTGTAGGTATACCGAAAGTGATCTATAACTATATGGTAGGTAAGTTACCAATCTGTATTGAGCCCATTGGCAGTGCACTGCTTTTACTGTACAGGTTTAAGTCACCACCAATTTTAAGGCCCAGGAGTCAGAAACTATGAGCAGAAGTGATACGATTCTTATAAAATGTAGGTAAATGTCTGTAGAATGATAGAATCACACACACACACCCGTACACACGCGAAGTATCTAAAATGAAGTATCTTGTATTTTGTTGATTAACACTGTATAATATTCAATATTGTCTAATGTGAATGTGTTTTTTTATCAATAAAATAATTTTGAATATTTTTGAATTTTAAATTTTTTTTTTAAGATGTAAATGGTTTAGGGTCCATACAGTATGTAACTAAAGCCCAATGCATACGTAACGGGTTTTTTCCCGTACGGGACGGGACGTGACGTTTTGGAATCATCGTTTCATAGAAAATGTATACGATAGTCATAGTGCATACGCAGCGGAATGCCGTACGTGCCGTGGCACGGACCGGAAAAAACCTGTTACGTATGAAATGGCCTTAGGCTCGTATTATAAACCGATCTTAAGATCTCTGCCATCTCATTCGCTTTGAAATAGTGACATTACGTCAGATCGTATGTAAAAATGACATCTGTAAGATCTGAGAACGCGCCGAGATCGGTTTATTAATACGGACCTAAGTTTGATGATAACTTTTACATAGTGATATGATTTTCATAAAACCTTAATACAACTCTAATACAAACATTTATATACCTTTGTTCTTGAACTTAATAGATGTAATTCAATCAACATCTATCTGTCCGTCAATGTATGGTAACTAATCTATACAGTCTAATGGACTCGTTAATACAGTATGCCAAAGGTAATAAGGGGATGAAACACTTGCCCAAATCTCTATCATAAAATAATAATAATCGAAATCGGTACACCCCGTAAAACTTTTTGAGGTAACACACAAAAAAATACAGTCGAATTGAAAACCTCTTCCTATTTTTGAGTCGGTTAAACAAATGCAATGGATTTAAATACTCTGATGACCATCCTTAATGTTGCCCTACTGAAAGTCTCTAGTGAGCACTCGCCCTAAGCCAAACCACAGACTGAGGACAGACATAACTGAGACAGAATAGGACATTTTGAGAAAAGGACATTCTGAGAAAAGGACATTTTGCGAATAGGACATTCTGCGAATAGGGCGATCGGACATTTTGCGCCTAAACCACTGCAGCATGTACTGTAGCCATTATATGTATACATACACACATAGATAAATATAATTTATACTGCTTTATTAATGAAAAGAAAACTTACTCTATTCTGCAGATAATAAATTTATTCTTCGTGTGTCTTCTTGCGTTTATAATTTGCTAGGAGTTTTCACAAGTTTGTGTATTCTGTGAAATTCTGTCTCTATGTCTATGAGTATAATTATTTGATTATCATGGATCTCATCAGATCATGGAGGATGGAGAAGAAATGACTCTGTTTTCAAAAAGTGTCAATCAAACTGCGTCAAAAATTAGGGTGGCATGACGCCACGGCAGCAACGGGGTAGACTACGTAAACAGTTGAAGTTTGGAATACAGGATTGTCACTGTCTAACTTCAATCCGTCAACAACTGCAACAATCATACCGCGTACCCTTTCTTACGCTAGCGTTAATTTACTGCTTAAAGCTTTACATTTTTTTAACTTTCCCCCCACATGAGTCAGATCTTCTTTACTTCTATCCTCCATGGTTCTGATTACCTTCAATGGCATTAGAAAAAGGCAATTTAAAATCTATTTATCAACTGAATTTCTTTTTTTTTTTGTTTGATAACTTGATGAGCTTTCGTGTTACTAAGAAAAATAATTGCATACTTAGTACTGCGTTACATTATTACTCGTATTTATACCCGTATTACTGTGTATTACCTTATACCCGTATTACCTTAAATCTAGCATATATATACCCTTGATAAAAAGAATCCTATTGGGGGTGATATACCTAAAGCATTTTTTGAATTCGGATTTTTTACTCCTACAGGAATGGGAAATAACCAACAATTTGATTTTACTTATAATTTAACAATTTTGACATAAATACTCTGATTGCTAAGGTAATCTTTGCCAAAACGAATCGTTGGCGGATTAAACTAGTTCTGATAAAATGTCTATTCCGGAGAAAATGAACCTAGGATACTAATTTGGCAGGCAGATTAACTATTAACTGAGCTTCGTAAGGTCTGTCAAGCTGGCATGAGCAAATCGGCAAAAATCCATATAAAATACACGAGAATTTGTTGCTAATTATTGCTAAAATGCCAATTTTGTTGCTCGAACCGATCTCTGGAAATCGATAAAAATCGCCAAAAATCGATATAAAATACACGAGAAATTCTCGTGTATTTTTTATGGATTTTTGCCGATTTGCCCATGCCAGCTTGACAGACCTGAGCTACAAGCTCATCCGGTTGTGTAAAATATGAATTATTAAAGCAGAAAGACGCGTCCATTCATTTTGAAATTGAATTTCGGTGTTATTTCCGAACCATTTAATGTAACAGGAAGACACTCTTCACATTTATCACGAATTGTTTTCAAAGATAATAAATGAGATTCCAGCACTTTGGTGCTCTTAATATTAGTGGTTCAATGAAATTATTATAATAATATTACCTTTTAGGACGTCGTAGCTCAGTAAGTTACGTAGCTTAGTGGTTTCGTTCTTTCTTTCTTCTCTCTTATTTCTTGCTCATCAATGCAATGCGCTCTTAGTATTGCCCATGTCTTTGGGTGACGCAATGTAAGGTGGCTCATCTGCTACTTACTTCAAAAATATAAATTTCAAAGCTATGTGCACATCCTCTCCTTACTAGCCCTTAATGTTATTAATGTCAACTTTGTTTCTCTTTCGCACTTTTTTAAACAGATTTTATTGAAACTTAGCATATAAGTAAACCAGGATCTGGGACAAGACATAGGATACTTATTATCTGGGAAATCGCGAGCAAAGAAGCCAAAAAATGTTGTTCAATAGACAATGATTAACTTAAACTATAAAAACTATAATTACTATTATTTCTTCTGTGCTTAAACTAAGTATCACCACATATATGTGGGTGCTTATGACAACATAATAAATGTAACATTATTAATTTGCCTGTGAGTTTTCAACATTATTTTGTTGGTGGACTTGGACTCTGAGCGTAAATTACAACGTTGTTATCCTTAACTTTGTTTTTGTCAGTAGGTTCTGAAAAAATAAGAGTTTTACACAATTCTTGTTATTTTTTCTTTGACACAATCCATTCGAACAAATATAACTTAATTTGGACATAAAAGTAAAAAAAGATTACCCAAATATAACCCCGTTTTTATTTTTCATTTCCCGCGCTTAATATTCAAATGACTAGGGTAAATGGTCAACCTTCAAACAATTTGGTATTTCGCGAATGCCTTTTAAAATTAACGATAGTAAAAAGGGAAAGAATCTTAAAAATGTGAGATAAAAGGGTAAAAGAAGTCGTTAAAAGTGTGCTTGCTTCTGGGGTTCTAAAATAAAGAGGAGTACGGAGCCTACTTTGTCGTCAAGTATTTTATGAAAAGGTAAAATACATAATGTAAAGCGAGAGTAAAAAGTCTCTTAGTTAAAAGGGTACCTACTTGTTACAACCGCATGCGATAGCGACAAAGAAAAGTGTGCTAGTAGTTTAAAAAAGTACAAAAATTAAAACAACACGGTGTTGCAGCGGCAGGATATTGAAAATTAAAATTTAAATCTTTTTTATAAAAATATATAAAAATCAGTTACAAACTAAGTACCCTTAAGGGTTATTTTATGATCATATTTAGGAAATATTTTAAAATATTTCCTAAATATGATCATAAAATAAGTTTTTTATTTATTTACCACTCTCGTGTTCCAGCTGGTCGTTTGAAAGCCAGTTCATTCTTTCTTGGCGGTAAATATAATACATCAACACAGTACAAATACGGTTTCTTGTTTCGTAATCTTTGAACGAGTCGTTGTTGAGCTGTGAATGGGAGCCAGAAATAACTATTTTATACTAGCTCTCACACAAAGCGTTCTTGTGATATTGTATTGCAGTTCCGATAAGCTATATTTTCAGGCACAGGGGCCTCCAGAGACATTTTGAGATGTATATCGTGTCATATCATCGTGTAGTATCATGGGTGTGTTTGCCACGATAAACCCCTTTACAATACTTCAACTGTAACTGTTCGATCGTACAGTCGTACTATAAATGGAAGATATTAAAAACCCTTAAGAGAGGTATTTTAATAACGCAATTTTCATAACAATTTTTTTTTCTGTTTGTTGTTTTAGCTAGTCTCAGAAATGTTTTCTGACTTGGATACAGTTTGCAAATTGAAAATTATACTTTTGAGGGTAATTTATGATTATGGTAAGCTTTTGGTAACATTTAACTTCTGTTTTATTTCAGTCGGTATGGAAATGAAAAACAATGTAGGTAAATTGAAATATCTTCGAATGTGAATACCTAAAGCGAAGGTTAAAAAGTTTCCACCAAATTTCTAAATATCTCGGTACCTTGACACTAGGCTGATGTACTCATACATTTATTATATATCTAGCTGTATTTTTTTTATATGCCTTGTACCCATTTATACCAGTTAATCAAACGCCTATAAAACATTTAAATGGTAAGGTTTCGGCTATGCCAATGATTATTTATGTAACTTTAGTCATTTACACCATTTAATCGTGGGCTTTTAAAATATATAAATGGCGAGGGTGTGGCTGAAAACCTAACCCCTTTAAACTTAAAAACAAAAAAAGAAATAAAGCTAAATAAAAGTGTTTAATTTAATCTAGTAAAACTTAGATTCCTGCGCGCACAAAGATGCACCCCTCTGTCCTATTCAATCTGGTTGCTCTCCAGAATGTGGAGGAACGGCCACTGTTCAATTAAATTGGGGCCCGTTCCCGCATTCGCACCGTACATGTTGAATCAAGTGCCGGTGGAATGTTTTGCTCCAGTTAAGGAAATTCCAATGAGTCAAACTGTTCGTTAGGGCGCTGCTGTTTCGATAGATTTATTGCCTGTAAAGAGTGGTAGCTGCAGAGTAATCGATGTATGGAGTGTTATTTTAATCCTAGCACAGTTTTCACAGCATGTATTGATTTTTTGGTTTGATCACAAAAGAAATAATAGTACTTATACCTAAATAAGTTTGATTCCTATAGTTACTTCAGCTGTTAGGATAAAATATCTTCGATGAAATTAGTAATTGTTAGTACTTACTAAGATTGATAAAACGTGAGTTTGAGAAATGAGACGTACTACGAGTAATTTATTGTTTCAGACAAAAACAAGAATCACATGTCAGATATAGATATTATAAAAAGCCAAATAAATTATATATAATTTATTATTATTTATTATATAAAAGCTTTATATATAATTTATTTGGTGGGATCAAACCTTTTACATACTCCATCGCACTGCTTTGGAGCAGTTAGTAGTTAGTTATACTCGCATTATATGTATACTTCCACATCTACTGCCAAAATACTGACTACGAAGCGCTACTTCGATTGTATTTAAATAAAAACACTATTCATTCAATTTATGAATAAGTTGTTAAAATAAGAAATATCGATATGACTTTTACGAGGATTTTGTGAGCGATGCAATCTAGACTACGTTCTCTGCACAAATAGTTATTTTAAAGCAAATTGCTTACGGTTGGAGTATCGAGTTAATATAGAATACGGTAAACATAACAATTTATATTATTACCGATATATAAGCGAAATAACAACCGTTGTGGAGTCTCTATACTGAACAGTAAACCCTGTTATAATCCGCTTTTACAGGTCATTTGAGTCTTTGAATATATCAATATCGGTTCATTACATTCGTAAAATGAGAACTACGTGTACGAGTATGATAAGTAAAACTCGCTTAATACGATCGCGTTTTATGCGATAAACAGGATATCGTATGCAGTATATTATGTATAGTAAAATGCCAATGTCGCTATATTCAGTCTGTAGAAGCATGTTTATATTGTTTCGCCTTTCAGCTGAATATGACATGTTAGGTATAGCTAATACTTAATACTATCCGAAAAATAGATTGTCGGATTGTAGGTGTGGTCATTAGTGGTAGGTGGTGCCTGGGCTTAGATTAACGAAGAGAAAATTAGTGACTCCATGAATATAATTAAGGCCAATGGCAATCGGAGTCCATTTTGGGATTTGTGACTGAAAAGTAAATAATGATTAGTTATAGATACAGAATCTTCAACAGACGTAAAATAATACAATAGACAGATCGTAAACGATCATAAACTTACACGCACCCAATGATATTCTACATCCAACCATCTACGACCGGGAACAACAGTTTATGTGTTACATAATGTCTGCTTCGACAATCGAACCCGGGACTCATCATCGGGTTACTATGCTAAAGGGTTGTCAAAATATGTCATAACTAGCTCACAAACTTCCACATTTACAATAATAATATAATTCTACGATACCATCTCTTTATTTCTTTAATTTATGGCTAAAGCATCAATCATCACTCAGGTACATTACTAGCCTGTTTTACATCCATATCCATTTCTAAACCCATCCATATAAATGAACCTATTTTATAGATTTATCTCACGAGTCTTTTTCAATACGTAAGCATAACGTTCTTTCAGACTATAAATTTTTACTGCACCGAACGTTGAAAAACTTTGTGGATGCATGCGGGGTAGTTTTGTTTGCGTAAAAGCTATAGATAAAAGTATAAAGAAATAAAACGTAGAAAATAAAATATCGGTATACCTCAGATAAATATAAAAGGAAGATGTCTCACCGCTTTAGATTTGAGTGAAGCCACAAAAAGTACGCTACTGTCGTGTATTTACGCAATGACGCACACACGTATTTTAAAACTACGCCAGTTTTTGTCAATATAGCATAGACTGTCGTGCTGTAACTTATACCAAAAAGTAGTAAACATATAAATTATTTTGATTATTCCGTTCTTTAGTCCTTGAGAGATCCTGGTTCGGTCGGGACATTTTGTGTGACATTAAAATTTTAATTCCTCTGCCGTTAGTCTTTAATTTATTTCGGGCTATTTGTGTGTGTCCATGCCACAAGACACAGGGAAATCTAAAAAGTATGTTTATTTTACTGTTTAGTAATCGTTGCTTCAGGAAATATTATGTCTGGAAAAGCCGTGTGGCGCTATACTTACCATACCGAACTGCCGTTCAAAGGGCCCTGCGTTTGTTTTCTAGGTAGGAGAAATTTTAATGATGAGTTTAAATTTATGTTCTCGGTCTGTCTTTGTTCGACGTGTCTTTGTGTGTTCTCAAAATAATATTTAGACAATTTTTTTCAGTAGGTACTGGTTGAAATAAAACAGATACCAAATGTTGCTTCAAGCTTACTACAAAACATCAGTGAAACCCGAATCCAGTAAACCAAACCAATCTATAAGCTAGAGTAGCTGCAACAAATGCACAGACAAACAAACAAATAACCAAATGTTACGGTTTCGGTTGAAAACATAATTAAGGTTTACAATAAACTTGTTTCCGATTTCTATGGTTATTAAAGTGAAGGATAATCGGTGGAATATTAAAAATTTTACTTGTATCCATAGGCTACTAAATGTATAGGAAGTAACAGTAATTTCCAGTTCAGACGTTTAAAATGCTAATTTAATAGGATTCACTCTGAAGTAGACGATCTTTACTAAGTGCTCGAGGATTTCTCTAACGCCTTTTTGTATCTTATATTTCCACGTTTACTGATTTGTAAATTTTCTGTTAGTAAATTTTAAATTAGACGTAAAATACGCAAGCTGATACTAAAAACTAGGCTATACTAATTTACCTATCACAAAAGAGTACTGGTCTGTTAATAAAGTTGTGGAAGTGTGTTGTTGTTGTTGTTGTGTGTTGGGGAAGTTGTGTTACTTTTTTTAAACGTTTACATACTCATACTTTCGCACTGAATTTTCTGGGTGGCATGAACAATAAAAATAAGACATGCTATACACCCACGACTATACGAGTAGAACAAACGTTTATCTATCGCATAAATATCTGTCTCGGATTCGAACCTAGATCCCGTCTTCACAGGGTTACTCACAACTAGAGCGATTGTTTGTATTGTGTGATTGACGTGTAGGAAAATCTAATGTATAGAATGAAATATTTCTGAACGAATCTATGTCACAATAACGTTTTGAAAACAGCTGGCGCTGAAGACTATTTTGAAGCACAGAAGCCTTCAAGAAATTTTGGCATTATTAATTGTAAAACTGTTAGGTAATAACCAACACGCCTGAAATTGGCTTAGTCGTACTTCTTCTTCAATTAATACAACCCGTCAGATTAAGAGTGCTGAAGGCGAAGACGAACCTAACCGAGACGGCGAGATTAAGTTAGATTAACAAAACTACAACTTTAATTTACTCTTGAGATTCTCAGTTGAAATATCTAAATGCTAATTTAATAGAAACTTGTATGAAACAGATGCTTCTGCTGAGCAAGCACTAAGCTGCAAAGATCGCTACACTTTTAAAAGCCCCTTTGTAGAGTAATGTAGCTTTAGAAAATGCTAGCAGGAGCTATTTTAATTTTCTTTTAAATTTTACGGGCAATTCGTGTAGTGCATCTGATAAATCATGGAATGGGTTTCATACCGAAAGGTCTTAATACCTTTCGAAAACACAATTAATATACATATAAATATAAATGTATAATTTGCCTCAAATCAAATCCACAACAAAATCATTACTGGCTTGGAAAAAGAGCCGTCTATGAGAAGCTATTCAAGAATTTACTTTTAGGTAATATCACAAAAGAAATAATAGTTTTTATAATATGGTGATATTAAGAAAAAACACACAAACAAAACGAATAACAAGCGCTGTAAAATATTTTCATTTTAATCCACAAAATACATTACATTAATGTTGTTCTCAAATACCCTCATTTTAATTCGACTTCGAACAAATCCTTACAATAATAATTCACCCTAAGATCCTTAAAAAAACATTTGGCTTTAATACCGCATAATGTAAAATGAAAACGAATTCTGGTTCGACCCGATTCGTGTAGAATGGTATAACTAAATAAAACACTTTTCCGACCGCCAACGAATAAGTTAGAAATCTGAGAAATAACCACGTATTAATAGTTGCAGGAAAAACTAGACTAAAATTTGGGAATGGTATTATTATAATCAAAATTTATCGAATGTTTCATACGTTCTTTCACGGCCTGATTAACACGGAGGTTTTAAACACGATTTCTTGATTTGACGATCACTTACTCTTAATAAATCTTTAGCTCAATTGGGTCAATTTGTAAATCGTTCAATTAGGTCAAGCATTTCCTGATGTTTGATATTGATTCCGGATTTCGCTTGTAAAAATTCGTAATAACTCACCGTTCTTGTCACTACACCTATAATGGTAGATAGATACCAAGCTGTAAATGCATAGACGAAACTGCTTGCTTTTGATCGGATGAGTGTGGAAAGTCACTCATTTCATAAACAATTTCTTTATTAGCATTTAAAAGATGCTAGTAACTAATCATTGATAACTTTTAAGTAGCTTATAGTAGTAACTTATAGTAGTCTATCAATCCTAAACCAAATCAAGAATAAAACTAGCAACAAACTAATGTAATTCAATAAAATAAGAAAGATTCCTTCTTCTGTCGTTCTATCGTTAGTGATAGAACAAATGACTAAAACGGTGTGACGATACGAAAATCCAATTTAAGGTGTCGCCATCGATAAAGATTTTACATAAATCAGTGATATAATCCAATATTACAGAGTTTTAGCCCTCCCAAACGCCTAATGTTCTCCATTGAAATCTCTATTTCAATTTAAATGACTTATTTCATTGCGTACGCTTTCGACTCCGGATATCGAATGTACCATGGGCATAAATTCAGGAATCCATACTAATATTATAAATGCGAAAGTGTGTTTGTTTGTTTGTTTGTTTGTTTGTTTGTCCGTGATTCACGTCGTAACGGAGCGATGTTATGGTAAGATTTTTTGTGTGGAGATAGGTAGGAGGCTGGAGAGTAACGTAGGCTACTTTTTACCGCAGTAAAACAACTCATTCCCATGGAAAGATCCATTATGATGCGTATTTGTCCATACTTCTATACTTCCATATCCATCCATACTATCCATACTTCCAAACTTCCATACTTAATACTAGCTATTACCCGCGGCTTCGCCCGCGTGTTCAAAGGGAAGTAACAATGAGTTGTTTAACATGCATGACTCTTTCCTAGATATAATAACATAATAATTAATAACAATAATTCATAAATAAGTAACAGATCCAAAATTTAAAAGATACTAAGAGGAACCAACTGTAAAACCTATGACCCTCCTCGACCTTCCAACTGTAAATATAGAAATCCATACTAATATTATAAATGCGAAAGTGTGTTTGTTTGTTTGTTTGTTTGTCCGTGATTCACGTCGTAACGGAGCGATGTTATGGTAAGATTTTTTGTGTGGAGATAGGTAGGAGGCTGGAGAGTAACGTAGGCTACTTTTTACCGCAGTAAAACAACTCATTCCCATGGAAAGATCCATTATGATGCGTATTTGTCCATACTTCTATACTTCCATATCCATCCATACTATCCATACTTCCAAACTTCCATACTTATAATATTATAAATGCGATAGTGTGTTTTTCTGTCCGTCTTTCACTTCGTAACGGAGCGCTGTTATGGTATGACTAGCTATTACCCGTGGCTTCGCCCGCGTGTTCAAAGGGAAGTAACAATGAGTTTTTTAACATGCATGATTTATTCCTAGATATAATAACATCCATACTAATATTATAAATGCGAAAGTGTGTTTGTTTGTTTGTTTGTTTGTCCGTGATTCACGTCGTAACGGAGCGATGTTATGGTAAGATTTTTTGCGTGGAGATAAGTAGGAGGCTGGAGAGTAACGTAGGCTACTTTTTACCGCAGTAAAACAACTCATTCCCATGGAAAGATCCATTATGATGCGTATTTGTCCATACTTCTATACTTCCATATCCATCCATACTATCCATACTTCCAAACTTCCATACTTAATATTATAAATGCGATAGTGTGTTTTTCTGTCCGTCTTTCACTTCGTAACGGAGCGCTGTTATGGTATGACTAGCTATTACCCGCGGCTTCGCCCGCGTGTTCAAAGGGAAGTAACAATGAGTTTTTTAACATGCATGATTTATTCCTAGATATAATAACATCCATACTAATATTATAAATGCGAAAGTGTGTTTGTTTGTTTGTTTATCCGTGATTCACGTCGTAACAGAGCGATGTTATGGTAAGATTTTTTGTGTGGAGATAGGTAGGAGGCTGGAGAGTAACGTAGGCTACTTTTTACCGCAGTAAAACAACTCATTCCCATGGAAAGATCCATTATGATGCGTATTTGTCCATACTTCTATACTTCCATATCCATCCATACTATCCATACTTCCAAACTTCCATACTTAATACTAGCTATTACCCGCGGCTTCGCCCGCGTGTTCAAAGGGAAGTAACAATGAGTTGTTTAACATGCATGACTCTTTCCTAGATATAATAACATAATAATTAATAACAATAATTCATAAATAAGTAACAGATCCAAAATTTAAAAGATACTAAGAGGAACCAACTGTAAAACCTATGACCCTCCTCGACCTTCCAACTGTAAATATAGAAATTCATGCATATATGATATTATTATTATCTCTAATCCCACCTGATGGTAAGTGGCGATGTAGTCTTGGATGGTCATATACTTAATTTTGATATCCATACTTCCATACTAATATTATAAATGCGAAAGTGTGTTTGTTTGTTTGTCCGTGATTCACGTCGTAACGGAGCGATGTTATGGTAAGATTTTTTGTGTGGAGATAGGTAGGAGGCTGGAGAGTAACGTAGGCTACTTTTTACCGCAGTAAAACAACTCATTCCCATGGAAAGATCCATTATGATGCGTATTTGTCCATACTTCTATACTTCCATATCCATCCATACTATCCATACTTCCAAACTTCCATACTTAATACTAGCTATTACCCGCGGCTTCGCCCGCGTGTTCAAAGGGAAGTAACAATGAGTTGTTTAACATGCATGACTCTTTCCTAGATATAATCCATACTAATATTATAAATGCGAAAGTGTGTTTGTTTGTTTGTTTGTCCGTGATTCACGTCGTAACGGAGCGATGTTATGGTAAGATTTTTTGTGTGGAGATAGGTAGGAGGCTGGAGAGTAACGTAGGCTACTTTTTACCGCAGTAAAACAACTCATTCCCATGGAAAGATCCATTATGATGCGTATTTGTCCATCCATATCCATACTAATATTATAAATGCGAAAGTGTGTTTGTTTGTTTGTTTGTTTGTTTGTTTGTCCGTGATTCACGTCGTAACGGAGCGATGTTATGGTAAGATTTTTTGTGTGGAGATAGGTAGGAGGCTGGAGAGTAACGTAGGCTACTTTTTACCGCAGTAAAACAACTCATTCCCATGGACAGATCCATTATGATGCGTATTTGTCCATACTTCTATACTTCCATATCCATCCATACTATCCATACTTCCAAACTTCCGTACTTAATACTAGCTATTACCCGCGGCTTCGCCCGCGTGTTCAAAGGGAAGTAACAATGAGTTGTTTAACATGCATGACTCTTTCCTAGATATAATAACATAATAATTAATAACAATAACAATAATTCATAAATAAGTAACAGATCCAAAATTTAAAAGATACTAAGAGGAACCAACTGTAAAACCTATGACCCTCCTCGACCTTCCAACTGTAAATATAGAAATCCATACTAATATTATAAATGCGAAAGTGTGTTTGTTTGTTTGTTTGTTTGTCCGTGATTCACGTCGTAACGGAGCGATGTTATGGTAAGATTTTTTGTGTGGAGATAGGTAGGAGGCTGGAGAGTAACGTAGGCTACTTTTTACCGCAGTAAAACAACTCATTCCCATGGAAAGATCCATTATGATGCGTATTTGTCCATACTTCTATACTTCCATATCCATCCATACTATCCATACTTCCAAACTTCCATACTTATAATATTATAAATGCGATAGTGTGTTTTTCTGTCCGTCTTTCACTTCGTAACGGAGCGCTGTTATGGTATGACTAGCTATTACCCGTGGCTTCGCCCGCGTGTTCAAAGGGAAGTAACAATGAGTTTTTTAACATGCATGATTTATTCCTAGATATAATAACATCCATACTAATATTATAAATGCGAAAGTGTGTTTGTTTGTTTGTTTGTTTGTCCGTGATTCACATCGTAACGGAGCGATGTTATGGTAAGATTTTTTGCGTGGAGATAAGTAGGAGGCTGGAGAGTAACGTAGGCTACTTTTTACCGCAGTAAAACAACTCATTCCCATGGAAAGATCCATTATGATGCGTATTTGTCCATACTTCTATACTTCCATATCCATCCATACTATCCATACTTCCAAACTTCCATACTTAATATTATAAATGCGATAGTGTGTTTTTCTGTCCGTCTTTCACTTCGTAACGGAGCGCTGTTATGGTATGACTACCTATTACCCGCGGCTTCGCCCGCGTGTTCAAAGGGAAGTAACAATGAGTTTTTTAACATGCATGATTTATTCCTAGACTAGCTATTACCCGCGGCTTCGCCCGCGTGTTCAAAGGGAAGTAACAATGAGTTGTTTAACATGCATGACTCTTTCCTAGATATAATAACATAATAATTAATAACAATAACAATAATTCATAAATAAGTAACAGATCCAAAATTTAAAAGATACTAAGAGGAACCAACTGTAAAACCTATGACCCTCCTCGACCTTCCAACTGTAAATATAGAAATTCATGCATATATGATATTATTATTATCTCTAATCCCACCTGATGGTAAGTGGCGATGTAGTCTTGGATGGTCATATACTTACTTTTGATATACTTTATATTTACAGTTGGAAGGTCGAGGAGGGTCATAGGTTTTACAGTTGGTTCCCCTTAGTATTTTTTAAATTTTGGATCTGTCACTTATTTATGAATTATTATTAGTATGTTATTATATCTAGGAATAAATCATGCATGTTAAAAAACTCATTGTTACTTCCCTTTGAACACGCGGGCGAAGCCGCGGGTAATAGCTAGTTGACAATAAAATTTTAATAGGCCAATATCAAGTAGATTGTTATTTTCTATTGTGGTGGTGATGAAAGTAGAAATATTTGAAAACAGATTTTGAACTTTTTGATTACGTCTTTTTCCTTAATAAAGCAACTGTACCTACCTACAATTTTTACTTTTGTTACAAGCTTTTGCCCGCAGCTTCGCCCGCAGTAAAGATCAATTTTTTACAAATCCTACTTACTTTTACTTAGTTAGATTTAGTTGCCTAAGACTTAACTAATTTACATGTATCATTTGATAGTGTGATTCAGAACTTGCAAATGAATTTTACTAAAGCCATCTATTTACAACATCCGGAACTAAATATCTAGCAACTAACAAAATATTGATCTTCCCATGGGGATGTTTTACCGCGGTAAAAAGTAGCCTACGTTACTCTCCACCTTCCTCACTATCTCCACACACAAAAACAAACCATACCATATAACAGCTTCGTTGCGACGTGAAAGACGGACAAACAAACAAACAAACAAACACACTTTCACATTTATAATATTAGAATTAGAATGGATAATATTGTACAATAGTTTTGCAACTGTTGTCTTTGTCTATGGGAATGCAAATATTCATTCGTATCCATTTTATCACATTCTAGTGAAATAGATGAAGTTAAAAATAAACCACAAATAAATATTCAGAATTCAGAATAGTAGAATACGTCATATAACCTAGTCATAGAATAACATTTCAAATATTCTGATATTGACAGGTCATTACAAGTTTGGATATTTGAATTTACGGGTGGAATATCATCTATTTTGAAACCAGCATTTTGAGATGTAATCATATAAACTCCAAAATTGGTTTATGATTTACAGTAGGTATTGTTTTAGTTTTACATCATTTCGATCGTTTCTAAAAGTGGCAATGGTATTCTAGCTCCATATTTTGGTTTAATTATTATGACCATAATGATTATTAAAAATTTGAGTAACTCATGAATTTCATGTTTCTAAGACCATACATTTTCCTCTAATTTACATGCACGAAATTATAGTACCAGTACAATGAATTAAAAAAAGACATTAGAAATGTACCAAATACAACAAAAATAAAGAAAATCGATGGACAGACATCTCCTGTGTTTGTTAGTATTTTTACAATATTCAGCACAGCAAGGCTGTTTTGTAACTTGACAGCGGAGTTTCAAAATTGAAGTTCAAGTTCGAGACTCACTTCACTTCGCAAGTGCGTACTAGATTATTAGAGAATGACATGTCAATATGACGCAAGTTCGCTTTTGTTTTGTAACTTGACAGCGGAATCCACGATGAGTTTCAAAATTGAAGTTCGAGTTCGAGACTCCCTTCACTTCGCAAGTGCGTACCAGATGATTAGAGAATCACATATCAAGATCTCGGACTCGAACTTCAATTTTGACACTCATCGCGGATTCCGCTGTCAAGTTACAAAACAGAATAGCCTCGCTGATCCCATAGCTTAAGCTGATTCAGACGCTGTAATGATAACACTGCTTACACACAGATTTCTCAGTTTCGTAACCCAAACTATAATACCGAGCATAGGAAATCTGAACATGAAACTGCAAACCATGCAAAAACTAGTAATCTGAGCGGAACAAGACAATCACAGCGCTCAGAAACTGCACTGTAATAATATTCCCATTAAATACAGTGCCGGTTGAAGACTTATTTGAGGTCGTTAACAGTTTCTTAGGAGCTAGATGCGAGTTTCTACAATCTGTTGAATTAGTTTTAGTTCTAGTTAAGTTCTTGGGGGCAAAAACTGATCAACTGTTAAAGTTTAAACTACGTTGTGTGGACGCACTTAGAGAGAAACCTCAAACAATGTATTTCTCTAGAATTAAGATGTATGTGGGAGTCTTCAAGAAAACTATTTTTAGTAATTTAGTGCGCGTGCCATTCTAGATTTCATCACCACTTACCATCAGGTGGGATTGCAGTCAAACATTAAGTTATGACATGTAAAAACAAAATGTACAATGCTTATACACATATTAGCATTTGCATATATACAGAGTGATACTTCTATACTACATCATATCTAGGTATAGCGTTTCAGTCGTTTTCAATTTATTTTCGATGGTACAAAATTAAGATATCTCGAGTCTATCGTTGCATATCAAAATATTTTATAATATTAGGGTAAGTATAAGGAGAGGGCTATGCTCGGAAAAAGGAGTATCTATAGGACGCGTCCCGACCAGATGGACTGATGACTTCAAGGAGACAGCGTGCATCCGCTGGATTCGGAAAGCTCAGAATCGGTCAGTATGGCGCTAGTTAACGAAGGCTTATGTCCAGCAGTGGACCTC
Source organism: Thymelicus sylvestris (assembly GCA_911387775.1). Taxonomy (NCBI): domain Eukaryota; kingdom Metazoa; phylum Arthropoda; class Insecta; order Lepidoptera; family Hesperiidae; genus Thymelicus; species Thymelicus sylvestris. Next base: position 6,805,759 of record OU426887.1, on the reverse strand, counting down.
CAAGCGCTGACGGTTGGATGGATGTAGTACGGTTATTAATTCCAAATGATTGAAATGACTATAATAATGTTCCAATCATACATTTCACTATGTTACAAGTTTTGTACAAAATATAAATAATACATATAACTTTTCATCGAATCAAAAAAGTAAACTTCTTAATTGAGTTACGGAAAAATATTATTTACCTATATCAGGCCAAGTTAACCTACAGAAGGTAACGTTTGCTTAGGCTGAAGTATGTTGTAACTTGTAAACAGCCAAACCTAAACAAAGTCCTCACCAATATTGATTTAGGTAAGCGAAGTAATAACTCTTGGGAGAATTTTTAGTATCTTCATTATCTCTCTACGAGTAAATAAACAAAATGTATAATGATTTGATTTCGTTTTTAATAGATTTCTTTAACAAACTTTTGCTTGAATTTTAACCTAATGATTAATCTGATGAAGTTGATCAGGTTAATACCTAGAATACACATAATATTATTATCCATTTTTAATTGAGAGTGATCAGTGGTTTTTGGATGTACTCGGACATACAAACAATCATACATATTATTATTTTGGACATATTGTTCTTCTTTCTTTTTTCCTTTCACTCTTTTATCAGACTGAAATATCTGCAAGACCGAGCTTTGCTCGGTATTTTAGAATTGCTTATCAACCCCATCTACTGAAGTAGCTCTGTGTCGTTAAAGCAGTTAGTTGCTCCCAATAATAATAGTATTATTACACGCCAATAGATGTCAGGACCAGTCCATGATATTGTACCAGTTTTTCATTGCCTGAAAACACGGATAAAATAACATTTTCTAAAAATGAATCCTAGCTAGATCGATTTATCGCCCACGAAACCCCCTGCATACTAAATTTCATGAAAATCGTAGGCGCCGTTTTCAAGATTCCGAGAATATATAGGTATATATTACTAGTTGTGTCCCGCGGTTTCAACTGCTTTAAGTTGTGGAAAAAGGTAACTACAAAAATATATGATATTATACATATAGCCTATAGCCTTCCACGATAAATGGACTATCTAACACAAAAATAATTTTTCAATTCGAACCAATACCTAGTTCCTGAGATTAGCGCGTTCAACCAAACAAACAAACTCTTCAGCTTTATAATATTAGCATAGATAATATACATATATACAAGAATTGCTCGTTTAAAGGTATTAGTGCTTGTTCACACTGAATTCGCGGGCGCGGTCGCGGTAAACGCTACATACACCGCGCACGCGTTTTGATGTGAACACTTTCATAGTAGTTCATATGTTTGATATTTCGCGACCGCGCCCGCGACCGCGCCCGCGAGTTCAGTGTGAACAAGCACTTAGATACAGAACCTTCCTTTTTTGAAGTTGGTCAACTAAAATTCTAAACCATTAAAATCCATGTAAACTACGCCTGTTTTCGAAACATGATCAATTAGTGCAGCAAGTTAGAATAGTTTAGTAACATTTATTTTTAAATGTTATGCTCGAATATTACATTTTATATTGAAGCTGAAATCACTGAAAAACACTTTTGATATTCTGTCAATTTTTCGCAACCGCTATCCGTTTCCCGTATTTATTTGCCTTTTGTTTGATTGCTTTTATTTACTCACAAATGAAATAAAAATTACATTTGTTGCCACTGTATAAAAATTTATTCGATTCGTAAAAGTTTTTTATTGATGATTTTATTCTGTAACTGTGATTTTATAACGGTGCAATTAAAGTAGAATAAAGTGTAGTTAAAATATATAATAGAGTGGCTTTATTTCATAACTTTGAAACATTAAACAATAAGTGTTAACTATAATATTTATAGTTAACCGTAATAGTGATAACTATTGGTCCCTAATTTCGGTAGGCAACCCACTTGCAATTTACTATTCTACATGTTACCTAAGTTATTAACAGATGAGGGTGTATTTTCGTATTTATACCATATACCATAGCATGAACACAAGATTTTAAAAGCTTGTTTTTAAAAGTATTTTTAATATTAATTTATTCGTCTCTCTTCTTTGCTGACTTGATCTTTATGGCGTTACTGATGTCCATGGGTGACTGTGACTATTTACCATCGGGTGTTTACATAAAAAATAACAAAAGAACTAAAAAAGATTCTCGATTGTATTGTATTCTGAAATAAACGTGTTTCTTCTGCAGGTGGACAGAGGAATGATTCATTGGAACATGTATAATACGAGTAGCAATAGTTTCTAATAGCATTTTTCTAACAGATCTCGTAGCTTGTTTCACTATAACTTCGTCGAAGAGGACTTTATTAACTCCACTTGTTTGTTTTTTATTCGAGTTGTTTGAAAAATCTAACAAAATAATGATTTTATGTTAACGTTTTCCTATATTCTTAAATTAAAATTTAAAAACCCCCGATAATCGATTACACTAAACATGGCTAAAAATATTCTCTTTTAAGCCATCTTACGAGCAAAAAAACTAGATCAAAATCGATTTATCCTTATGGGAACTACGATGCCACAGACAGACATACAGATACACAGACACGTCAAACTTATAACACCCCTCTTTTCTCGTCGGGGGTTAATAAAAAAACAACCAAAAACGTAGCCAACAACGTTGATCAAGAGGGTTAACAAACTGTAATTGAATCACTTACCATCGAGGTGGTTCGAAATATGACGGTGTAGCGGCTTTTCGCGCGCTAGGTAGTCTATAATACCTAATTGTCTGGAAATGGTTTCCGGGAAGCCAGACAGCCTAGATATAGGTACTCGTACAGTAGGTATCAACCATAGAATATAACCATAGACTTCGTGTTATTATTTTTATGTAGGAAACTATATGTAGTTTTAATTCATAATTTTAACCTCTGATTGCTCGGCTTTACACACCTTACTTAAACCTATTATTTCCATGTTAGTCCGTTGAAAAGTTACATTTGGGGTTGCGTGTTTTAGATGACGCAATTTTATTTTTTTGATGTGTAGTCGACTTTTTTTATTTATAGTTTTACGACAAAAAGTTACTGGACCAAAGTTGTAGAGAATTTAATTTGCAACAAAAAATGTTCAATATTTTTTATCAAATAAATAGTTTAAGAGATATATCGTAAAAACCATTTCAACCCCTATTTTCAAGATGGCGGCCGTGGGACAAGGGTGGCGACCCCACAAACTTGGTTTTAGCTTTACACTGACCCCAAATCACATCATCACAAAAATAAAATTGCATCCTCTAAAAAACGCAAGGTAAGGCCTAAAAAATGTAACATTTCAATGGACTATGTGTTTTCATTCAAAGGCTAGTAAAGGCATTTTTGTATGTCTAATTTTTTTGAAAAAAAAAAAATATAGCCTATGTCACCCAGGGATAGTGTAGCTTCCCAACAGTGAAAGAATTTTTCAATTCGGTTCAGTAGTTTCGGAGCCAATTCAATGCAAAAAAAAACAATCAAATCTTTCGTCTTTATAATATTAGTACTTATAGATTACCCGACTGCCAAGAAAGAGTTATTTTGCAGTTTCAATGCAATCGCCAAATGATGCGCCGTGGACAGTACACCTAAATGTCACAACTAATTGTTTAGTGCTGAGTTGACGACCATTCCGTGGACATAGTAGTGTTCGACCTACAATCGCATGCATTGGATAGAAATAGCGCCACCTTTTAGCAACAACGAATAACTGTTTTGCTTATTATTTAAATTTGGATATTATATCGATTGACACCTTAATTTAGTTGGCATATATACAAAATAATGTATTAGAAAACATGTAGAGGGCAGTATTAAAATGAAGAAGTAAAAGCTGAATCACGGTGACGAATGTAACTCGTAGTTTCTATAAGAGCCGTGGTTCAGCAGAGTATTGGAGAGAACGAAAACGAAATGTGAGGAGTACAAAGAGAAAAGAGTAGTGTAATAAGTGGTGTAAATAACAGTGAACAGTGAAGTGAACACTAGGGAAGACCGTGTATGTAGTATAGTTCGTGGTGTTAATAAAGGAGTGCTATCTACGAGCGAGTTTTTTTGTGGAAGCGACCACCCCTAGTGTTCCGGGTTCCAACAGTAGTGATAGTAAAAGTAATGCTGTTCGAGTTATTGTCGTTTTAAATTGAGGTTTAAAGAATCCATTTTAAATATTTTACCACTAATGCACACCGAACATCGGATGAATGTCAATATAAATTGAGCAACGTTTTCCGAATAAAAAATTGTGATTGAAATGCATAAGTGGATTCAGTTGCAGCACAAACGGATTAGCTGCATGAATTTGAGAGTGACAGGGCTTGTGAAACAAATTTTGAGGTTGAAATTCAAGAATGAAAATAAAATTGGATATTTTGTTTCTTTGTTTTAACACGTGATGGCTTTCGCTGGTAAATTAGAAACAATATTCTTCACGCAAATAGTTGAAATTTCTTTAAATATATAATTCTGCATTGTATTCCTCGGTCCCGAACACAAACGTATCGTCTGCTAGATTCATAACTGCGCGGCGCTACTTCCATCTCTGATTTTAAGCATCGATTTTAACTGAAAAGACGAAATATTGATTTAAATTTTTAGTTTTCGATTAATATTGAATTTGTGAAACAATTTAGGTAGGTACATATTTGAAGGAATGTCTAAGAAAATCTTTACAATTTTGATTCCGCACGTATCCATTTATCCGTGTACCTTTTGTACCCGGTATAGATGACTTGCTTTGCTTCGTCTTTTATTATGCGTAATGCAAAGGACTGAAATAAGTTAATGTTCATTAACAAAGTAAGTGTCTTCAAGTGCCGAGAGATTAAGCTTTACTTACTTTTCGTCTTGTTATCCACGACATAATTGATCTACCGTCAGGTGGGTTTATAAAAGATCACACCGGTCTAAACTAATTTTTGCAGTAACTTTTTACCTAACTAACCTACATTAATTTAGAAAAGTAATAAGTCACTGGCGTCGGTGCGTAAAAGCCGTAAATGGGAAAGCCTCAACGTCGGGCATTACTCAGTTGCGTGGAAAAGAAAGATTAGGCTCATAATCTTTCTATATAGCAGGATTAATTTGTCCACTTTTGCTCACACTTCCAAGTTTATGAAGGTATGGAAGGCGAATTTTGTTAAGCTCATAATTTTAATACTAAGTAAGTACTAAGCTTCAGATGGGAACAGGTAAGATTGTGACTCAGTGACACAATCAAAATTAAGTTAAGAAAGGGATTGCTTCTCCAAATTCTAAAATTCCGTGCATAGCTCGGTCATCCAGTTATTTCCATATAATTTCAGATAATGGTCTACTTGTGTGCTTTTAATGAAAATCTGTAGAGTAGTTTTTGCGTAAAAGAGTTCTTTTTCTCCCACTGCCAAGGAAAAGTCGTGTATGATCCAAACAACATTAAGGTTTGAATGCTTTGCTTACGCTTTACGAATGAACCTGAAAGAAGATAAATGAAAATAAATTGTAAACTAAACTTCTTTTGAAACTCTAGTATTCATCAATATCAAAAAGCGGAAAAGAAGACAAAGTGATTCTTTCTTATGTTTAGTTGTGTAGTGGGTAAATATGTATAATTCATTTCGGCTCTTGCGATCTATCAAAGTTCCTTTATTTACAAAAGTTCGATCAATCAGATTCCTAAAGTAAACCACGATACTCTCATGATGTATCATGCGTTGCAAAAGTCAGATGGCTATTTTTTCATAGACGTTAAAATTAATATGTTACAAAAAAGATTAATATTTTAAAAATAGTTTTTGACGAGCCGTGTGGCGCAATGGTAACCATGCCGGAACACACAAGAGTCCTGGGTTCGATTCCCAGCGAGGCGGAAATTTGAATGATGAGTTTGAATTTCTGTTCTCGGTCTGGGTGTGTGGGTGGTGTTGTCTAGTGTGTTGTCCATGGCACCCACGACAAGGGAATCCTAGTGTGCGGCTATGAGTGTGAAGCGTTATTATTATACAACATTTTATTATAAGAATAAGTAGTTCTAATTTAGCTTGCAGGATTTGACCCAACTATTACACGCTAACAAACTAACGAACAAAGAAATTTAAATACATATAAGATTATAAAATGATAACCATTTTGCACCCGATGTTAAATTGCCTTACCTAAACCTAATAATGGCCTAAACTGAGCTACAGATTAAATAACTTAGCCTTTACTAATACCAATAAATAACAAAATTGATATTTTCGTAGGACGCTTTGCTCAAGCGTACAGACTTCATTAAGATAGTTAGAGTTACATCAAACATTACCTACTGTAACGTGTAAATTGTTCCCCATTTTCATGTTGAATATCCAAACCAACTTTCAATGAATTAATTTAACAAAGGAGGGATATGAACACATTAGATCTTTTATGGTTCTCGCTCCAAGAAACTTAGTTTCAACAATTACGGATTTGAGAGTTAATGTACTGGAAGAGAAGTGACGATTATGAAACCGAAAGCGACACTTAGATCGCGTTCGTAATAATACATTATTTTAACAATGATAAATTGTATTACATATAGCAAATTATTCGATAGGTTTTAATAGTTATAGTATAATTCTCAATTTGACTGTATTTTTTTTATGTTTGTTACCTCAGAACTTTCGACTGAGTGAACCGATTTCTCGAGATCCCTTATTTTGAAGTCGGTTATTTTTGTCAAGAATTATAATAGTCTACATTAAAAGAAAACGTTTTAAATTATTTCTTACTAGTGACCGTGTTTATTTCACTTAGGAAAACCTTCAGCTACATTAATAAGTAAAATGTACACAGCCCACTGTATAAAAATTTTCTCGATGGAATTCTTTAAATTGAAATAAATTTGGGTTCATTTGTACATCGATTTTAATTTCGTTAGTAAATAGTTACACCCACTAATAGTTTCTCTTATATATCTTCCACGAACAGACAAATAAGTTACAGTTTTATTATAAATAAGATTTATACTCATATTTGGTCATTAAAATTTTACTACCTACATCCTTTTTGACCGCTATAGGGCCCAAGTTGGATTAGTCGCAAAACATTGTCACTAACGCTAAAAGTCCCATACCTATGCCCGTATAGTAGTAAAAGCAATATAGTAGTAAGACCGCAATAACCAACACATATCCTTACTGATGCTTTGACGACAATTTTATTCCTGTAATATAAAATTACACGCTTTTTACGCTTCTTACGTTCACCGTAAAATAATATTTCAATAAGTCTAAAATTATGTATGAAGAACGAATTATTCATCAACGTTGATGAACCATCTGTTTCTTATATTTCATAGACAAACAAAAATCACCAACAAAACAGACAGAAGGTTTTCACGATTTCAGCTGACTAATAATTAAGTTTGCACTTAATGCATTATGCTGCAGTAAGTTTTGAAATAAATTTAAATTTTTTGATTGTTCTGCAAAATTAAGAGCTAAACTTAATTATTTCTCGAAGCTTTTGTTGTTCCGTTTTTGAGATACTGTAATTTAATTTGCTAATTAGGTTGTAGATTTTATGTTCATATTTTGATCACTATGAATATAATTTTACCTCATATCGTATCAATACTTTCATTTGCAATCGCATTTACCTTACTACATCTCCTTTCTCTTTGTAAGTTTTGACTTCACAATAAATATTTTTGTCTATCTGTAAAATATTTTTAGTTACGTGTTATATCATAAAGATTGGTTACTTGAACTCTTACTTATTATAGAATCGAATACTCATAAGAACAGCTCACAGCTTGCAAAAGGTTAACCCTAAATCTATTTTCTTTGCCAGTGTATTAGCGTGTATACAATTCACGAATGCTTCACGGAATTTCTTTCTTTCTTCATGGCAGTTCTGCCACGCCTTTTGGTAGTCGCATTGACTTATTTTCTTTTATTGAGAAAAGTATATTATTCCATTACTTTTGTTCGTTTTCCCTATTTCGTAAATTAATTTTCAATGGCCAAAATATATCTACTTAAGAATACATTAGTATTTTCGCGTTGCTCACGATACTCTTCATCATGCAATGATTGGTTTATAATACTTCTTTACATATGTTTTACTCTTCGCAGCTACTATTATTTGAAATCAAAATGTAATTATTTTTATTGAACATCGCTCCTCAAGAAACATATTGTAATATGTGACACCATTTCTATTTTTTTTGTTAATTTAATAATTGTCAAAAAAATACAATTTAAGTATTTGTTAAAAAAACCTTTTGAAGTCATTATGTTTTTCTAACTACGTTTTTCTCTTTTCAGATGAAATAATCTGCTGCATAAAAACGTCAACATTATTTTAGATAACTTCATGGAATTGAAATCATGTTCCTATATACGGTTTTATGAAATCGAACATGGATAAAAGTAACAAGAAAAAGAATTATCACACAAATGGAAAATACAAGAAAACTAGTAAAGATAGTTATGAAGAAGTGGTCACTTGTTGCTTCTGCATTAAAACTAAGAAAAGTAAAAAGAAAAGTTTGATCGCTGGTTGTATTACGAACTTGGGGATTTTTGTGATTTTGCTTATTTATACGTTGCTAGGAGCATTTATATTCCTTGCAATCGAAGGGAGTGCCGCGAAGGTTCATCAAAAAACGCTTGCAACAACCTCGTATCAAGCTAACGAAAATCAAAAATCTATTCCCCTTTCTAAAGTAAACAGCAGCATTGCGCAAGCCAGCGCGGAATTACGATCACAAACAGTGGAAAGCATTTGGGAGATAACGGTTTCTTTAAACATTTTATATAAGGAAAATTGGACGAGATTGGCCGCTCAGGAAATTGCGAGGTTTCAAGAAAAACTTGTAGCTAGAGTAGCTGCTGACGTCACAGAACAGTATAGCGGAGCAAGGGTCTTAGAATCAGCTCCAGCTTTGGTTATCGATGATTATGAATGGAATTTTGCAAAATCTTTCCTTTATTCCCTTACTGTTCTTACAACTATCGGTAAATAGCATCGATTTTGTGTCCACTAACAATGCAAAGCTTAGACTCAAGATTAATGATTTTATTTTTTCTGTGTACAGGTTATGGAAGCGTAGCGCCGAAGACTGCACTAGGGAAAGCAGTCACCATAGGGTATGCTGTTATAGGCATACCTTTAACCTTACTCTATTTATCTGTAGTTGGAGCCTTGCTATCAAGACTGGCTCGAAGTGTCTTCAGTAGAGCATTATGCTGTTGTCTGTGCACAAAATGTGGATATTGCTGCCTCGATGAAAGCGCGATTCTAAAAAAAGATAGAAAAGAAAAAATAAGGCGACAGGATGAATACAAAAGTCAAACCTTGCACTTGCAGGAACCTTATTACGTACGATCTCCATCAGGTACGATAATATCTGCATCACAAGCGAATAGTCTAAGCACAAACTCCGTAAAGGATAAACCACCAGGCTTAAACTTTCTTAGAGATTGTGATTCTTTGAGCTGTACCGACACTGATTCTAAAGTTTCTCTTCGAGGTTTTTCTATTCTCGCTCCGATTTCTCTTTGCCTGGCTGCTATCTTCACGTACATTTTCTTTGGAGCTCTTGTCTTATATCAGTTAGAAGGTTGGAGTCCTATTGACGGCGTTTATTTCTGCTTTATGAGTCTCAGCACAATTGGATTTGGTCACTTGGCACCAGGAGTTACACAAAAGAATGGGGCTTCTACTGGGACTGTGTGGTTTTGCTCGATTTACATTATGACTGGACTGGCATTGACGGCAATGTGTTTTAATGTACTTCATGATGAGATTGTACATCGACTGAGGCATCAGGAAAAAATTATAAAAAGTACTCAGAAGATTCTAACCCCTGAGTTTTTGCAACGTTCTTGACGAGACCGTAGTGGAGACTGGACCGAAGAGTCGATGACAAATTCGGAAGGAGAATCACTGCCAGAGGTATTACACCATGTTTCTAGTTCAAGGTGTGAAGGGAGTGCGTTCCGTAGAACTGTATATACAGTCAAAGAGGAAAAGGAACCTGACCCTATCCCCAACTAATGTGCCAATTAGACATTTTGTTTTAAAATTTACACAAACACATTATGCTTATTTCATTGTAGTAAAGATTTATGGATAACGTAATTTGTGACTTTGGAAGTTCTGATTGTAACAATATTAATAATAATTGAAAATGTAATTAAAACAAGTGAAGTAATTGGTGAAATAAACATCATAATAAAAATAAATGAAAATATAAAATGACTGAAGTGTTTGATAAATCATGTAACTGTTAAGTATTTTAAGACAAACACGATTAGAAATCATTGTTTGTCCAATAATAAAAATGGTGAATTGTGGTTTCAGAATCCTGTAGAAATAAGAATAATAGTCTCTTTAAATATTAAAAAAGTTTATACATTATAAATAAGTATTTATTTAGGAATCTTACAGCTGTAGGATCCATTGACTCAATTGAATTTTTGACATTAATCTTTTGTCAAGAAATTAGTATATCAGGAATTAAGTATGAAGCCTAATTAAGATATTGTGAATAACCTAGTCCTATAAAAAATAAAAATGTAATAATAATGGAAGATAATGTTATAAGTTCGGTGTTTCATAATCCAAGATATTTAATTATCTTTACTTGTTATTGTATAAGGTAATCCTCTCAATTATTGTTGTGATACCGACACAGTAAATTTGCGCATAATATAGCGAAGCCCAATAAAAACAAGTAAGTATATATTTGCAGTTGAATTCCGGGTACGTCTTCTTGAAATTAAAGGATTACCTAAGGATCAATTTCAGCTACTGAATTGCGTAACTTGCTATTAAATAGATAGGGGAAGGGGGGGCAAGACGGGGTCGCGGGGCACGACGGGGCCACCCACAAAAACAAGTAACGACGCACACTAGACGTTTGCTGTTTTCACTAATAGATGGCCATTTTGTATCAATCTTTAATCCAATCGTGAATAGCGACTAGTCTGCACGCGTTTGGTTTTTATGAAAATAAACTTGTTGAGACGTGTTTTCATCTAATTTTGAGTGAATACGAAAACACATATAAAAAGGAAACTGTTTTCATTACTATTATTGTCTATACAGGGTGGTCATGCAATCGTAGGAGATATTTCAGGGGGTGGTTCGCCTCGCGATTCTCTGCCCGAATAAACAAAGAAATAATAAAAACATCCATAAATCACAAAGATAATAATATCAAACTAAATACGAAAAATCTCAAAACGTGTGGACACCTTAGCAGCGCGTTGAACTCGCGTTATCAGGTCACTAGGTGAATGACCTGTTACGATTATTTGACGTTTGCGGAGTGTCTTTGCGACGTGCCGACAAAGCGGTGCGGCGGCGGTGCGACTTTTAGGGTCCGTTCACACAGACCGGCTCGGAGAGCATCGGCCTGCTTTTTTCTTTTCAACAGACCGGATCGTATACGCTTGTAATTGGCCGGAACGGAGCCGCCAACTATTTCACATAGACCGGCTGGAAGAGATCTGAAAGCGGATGCGGTCGGATGTGCTCGGAGCCGGTCAGATGCGCTCGGAGACGGGTGGATACACTACAAAGGCAGTATCAGTATTCCGCGCAGTCCAAGTTTTGTTTTCGGTGTGTTCATGTGCACGAAATCGAAGCCGACAGGCTGCGCGAGCGAGAAAGAGCACGCAATCGGAGCCGACAAGCTGCACGATCGAGAAAGAGCACACAATTTTTATTTCACACGAAGGGCGTTCAAGCATTCTTGATGACAAAAAAGGTGCACATGCAAAAATAAACTTTACTAAAATTCAAAACTCTGTTTCCAACGTGATAAAAATCTGCTCTCCTCTCCGAGCTGGTCTGTGTGAACGGACCCTTAGGCGGCATGATTCAATGGAAAAAAGCGAGCGTTTGCGGCGCGGCGTGCCTTTGTGGTGTGCCGACAGAGCGGCGGTGTTCTTTTGCAATATGTGGGTTACTAGGTCACCGCTTTCTCGAGCGCAGTGTCTATGATTAATGTATTTTAAAGGATAATTTGGGTAAAAATTAAGGTCAGATTTTTTTTACGTATTCGGGCAGAGAATCGCGAGGTGAAGCGGGGGGTGAAATATCTCCTACGATTGCATGACCACCCCGTATATTGTGTTTTTCTAGAGATATTATTTATTGATATATTTTGAAGAAAATCACTTTAACTATTATTCTTTTTTTTTGTCAATTATTTCAAATAATGTTACGTGTGGGGGCATAACGGGGCCATGGCTATGGGGCACGATGGGGTACCCCAATATACAATAAAAAGTATTACAATATATTAGATCCGAGATTGAATAAAACCTCGAAAAAACAAAACATCGATAAAGCTCACTCTGATATATTCAAAACGTAGACGAGGATACTTTATGCCTGTATTGACGATAACCATACATTGTACTATATTTGAAGTCTGCGGAGGGTTGGGTGGCCTGTCAGCTATGTAGACGTTTGTGTCATAAAGACTGTGCTGGTGTTGACGACTAGATCCCAGAAGAAATCCACATCTGCACATATTGTGAATAAAATAACCATGTACCCCATACTGCCCCGCCCTAGGGGCACAATGGGGTTTTCATAAGGGTTTCGTAAAATTAAAATTAAAACATTATTTGATTAGTTGCTTTGCCAAATTCTATGCCAAATGATAGCCTAATATGTAATCAAAGTGCTATGATTAATGTTAATTACTTAATACACCGTGTAATAGATCTATATGCTAATTAAGAAGGTACAGTGATCGAAACCGGCAACTGAATCGATTCCACGTATTTTTAATTGTGTTTTATAGCTTAATAATTTTTTATTTAAGAAATAAGTTATACTCATTTCGAACGAAAAGTGTGAACATTCTACCCAGCGGCGCACGCACACATGAGAGCGAACGAGCGTTACAAGGTCGGTGCGCGCGTGTGTGTGAGGTACACCCCGACGGAAACAGCTGTTTAGCACCTATTAGCGATCGAGCGATCATTAGATACATAAAATATGTAGTAGGTAATGGTACGAAGATTAAATAGTAAACAAATTATGATTCTCTCTTTCCATCACATTTTTCAGGCTTTGTAATGTAGACTGTGAACAATTTTGAACTCATTGATTAATAAACCTCAAATTAAAGAACAAAATTATTTAACAATGTCAGTAATAAGTTTAAGTTTATTTAATACCTACTACAGTGTCACTTTTCACTACATTAAATTTCATTTCATTTCATTACATTAAACACCCCAATTAGAATACCTACCTATTTAGTTTTAATCATAATACATACACTGAAATATTTTTTATTAGCTTAGTAATTGTTTATTTAAGAAATCAGTTACTTTCTCGTAGAGGGAAAATAATGTTCATAACATTCTATGCACGCATACAGACTCACGCACACATGAGAGAGAGAGAGACCAACGTCACAGCGTGGATTCCATAAGCCAGAAACAGCTGATTTAAAAATTTACTGAAATTATTAGGTAATCGTACTGAGATAAATTATGTTTCATAAACAAATTATGATTCCCTCTTTCCATCACACTTTACAGGCTTTGGACTGTCGACTTTGAATAATTTTGATTAAATACAATGTCAATCGTTTTGGCATTAAAATTATAAGATATTTATTGAATTATTTATCGTTTAGAGGTATAATAGAACAAAAGTAAACAAAGACGGCGTGTTTAAAAGCTGTGAATCATAAAAGTATTTACTAACATTAAACAACCAATTAAATTTAGTTAATGTAGGTATTACTTACAGTTCTGATAACTGGTTTCTTCTCTCCTGATCCTTCTGTACTCCTAACCATCAGCGTAGCCAGCCATGGGCTCAGGGTGGGGCAGCAGTCTAAAATAATATGTAATTTTTTGTTTTGATCGCATTTTTTGTGTCGACTGACGACAGCTGTCGAGTGTAAACTTTCCTACAGATATTAAGTATTGTAGTTAGTACGTAGATAATTAAGTTTTTTAAGTTTGATTAGGTACCTTACAGGCTTACAGGTCAGAGCCTGGGTGGGGCACGGTGGGGCGCTAGCTACGCCCATGCTCCTACCAACTCCTGCGGCGTCGTCTTTTAATGACATTTTCAAAATGTCCACCACCTTGTTCGATACACAATAATGCACGTTTGTGCAATTGTCGTTTAAGTTTATTTAATACGACAGTGTCACTTTTCACTATGTCAAATGCAGCTATTATTTTATTTTTTAGATCCTCAGCGCTAGTGGAATCTTTAAAATAAACTAAAGACTTAACACGTCCCCTGACTATGACTGTCCTGTTAATCTCTCTAGGAATACGGGCCCAAGTACGTGTGTACCGATAATGCCCGCCCAGACGTTAACGGAGAACCGGTGCTGGAAAGAATCCACTCTACATGCGTGAGGATTTTCGTGCCTCCACAAATGCGTATTATGTTGATTGAACATCCCCACTCGTGAAAAGGTACTTTCATCCGTCCAAATAATGTTTCGCTGCCAATTGTCGAGTAACCACCGGCTGAATTCCAACCGTGATTCATAATCACGAGGAATCAATTCTTGACAGCGTCTCAAGTGGAATGGGTGCTCGCCGTCACCATGAAGCGTTCGCCACACGTACATATGACTGACGTTAAAATGTGGGGCGGCTTCACGAGTACTGGTATGGGGATTCGCATCGAAATATTCCAGTATTTCGCTTTGAAGACGAGTAGGTATGCGCACATTGTTTCCTCTGTCGATCGCAGTGTTCGGTCGAAATGTTCCGTGGTCTCGGAGCCGTTGAGTAGCTGCTAGCATAGTCCTACGGTCTACATTGGTACCGAACCTAGCATTATAAGTTCTGCACGCTAATGCCACGTTGTCACCACACTGTGCCAAAGTTCTCACCATTTCAGTATAATCAATGTTAGTATACCGAAAAGCCATTGTACGAACAGTTACGATAAGTCGATAACTAAAAACACTAATAGAATAGGTAAGTATCGGCGAAGCGCAGCGCAGCGCGATGCCTTCGGCGTAACGTATTGAACTGACTGATTTAAATTCAATTTCAAATTTGTTTGTTTACTTAGATCATAAGCCGGTGTGTGGGAATTGAGCGACAAGGCCGGGGAAACACCTTCGTTTATGTCTCGCTCCAATTATTGTTTTCGTATATGCAGAATAGAGTAAGCGCGTATGGAAGTGTGCGCGTTACTATTTCGCACGCTTAAAAAAAAGATGTAACTCAAAATTTGTGATTTTGGAAATTTAGCAACTGGAGTTTAAGTATTTTAGTACGAACTTTTTTTGCATCAATTTTTTTAAAGTATAATAGATATTAGGACACTATTTTCAACTATTTTTGAAATCACGGTACCTTGAACATACAATATCAACAGTTAAAATAATGGAAAGCATAGTAATTATTTTTCAATCTTGAATCAAACACAAGTCGGAAAAAGTTCAAAACTTTAACAGCTGATTCCCACAAGTTGTTATTTTTGAGTTACATCTTTTTATTCCTAAGATCTAAATCACAAAAGCCGCCGACGCAGGGCGGCGGCGGCCGGGCCGTATCGCCGGCTGTGAGTGAAACCTCGTTATGTCTCGCTTTCTCCGGACTGTTTTTAAATATGCGGAAAAGAGAACGTAAGGAAATGTACGAACTGTCTTTAATTTTTTTGATCTATTGCGTTTGTAGTGTAAATTTCTTTTACGTCGTACAACTCGTACATTTGATAGTGTGTGTGCCACAAGGCTGTGGCTAAGTATAATAATGCTTGAAAGGACCCTATTGCATTGACTTAAGTTTCATTTTTGTTTGTTTCGACTGTTTAAAGAATTGGGTGACATCATTTACTTAATTTTAATTTCTTTTAGGAAAAAAAAATTACCTACATTAAAAATACGTGGAATCGATTCAGCTGCCGATTTTGAGCCATGTACCCTCCTAAGTTACATATATTTAAGTTACACCATGTATATTTTGTTTGTTCTTTTATTGGCTATTTTCCTTAACGTCCCCGTTATGCCCCCCCTACCCTAAAGTATTAAATCTTCTTCATCAGAAATTCGTTGTCCTTTCAAGTTATTAACTTCGTTCAACATGTAGTACCTACTCGTTAAATCAATGTCGAAAAAGACACGCACGAATGTAGTTTCGTAAAAGTTTAACAGCTATTAGTTTCTATATGTCAAATTGCTTTAATTTAAATTTCTAACAGTAAAGCTGCACTAACTATAAAGTCGGTGCAAACTACTTTTGACTCAGTTAACGTTTGTGACAGCTGGAAAACCATTATTGCACGTACGCTTACGAAGTCGTAAAAAGTCGCTGTTTGGAATATTAATTCAATTTTTTGTTAAAATAAAAATTATTTTAATAAAATTGGATATAATTAATATGTCTTTTTTGGAATAAATTGTCGTCCTAATTAGGCCAATTATTTTTATTTAAGCCTTTATGTAAAATGTACCTAAATAAAAAGACGTAATTTTTATGCTGATTATGTACCTACTTTTGCGATTGGGCTCCATTTTTGTGTCCAATCACATAATAAATTATCATTCTTATGATTAATTGTAATTATGGTTTTTTACACCGACTGAATTGAATGAAGCCGATATGTCAACAAAAATTGTGAGGATAATTTTAGTTAATTAAAATTTAGTTTAGAAAAGAAGAATTGTGTTTATTTATGGATTAGTCTATAGTTTGGGCGAAGTGAGAATTTTAACATCTTTTTACAAAATGTCGTCTTTGTGTATGGAGTGTGAAAGAGAATAAATCAATTTTAAGAAAATCGCTTGCATTTTTCTGATTCCTTGCTCATTATATCTACTGTATAAAGTTTATTTTAATGGTCCGTTATCTTTGATAATTTTGTCTTAATTTATGTTTAGAACGTCAGAGAACGTAAGACGTTAAATTCTATTCTCAAGAATTTCTTCTTGAGATTAGAATTTATTTACTATAGAATCAATTATGGGTTTTGACATACCATCTCTTTTTTCCTACTGATATAACTTTTTTTATAATCTATTCTAGACCTCCGATTTAATACGAGTTTAATATCTGATAATATACATGCTCTACCCCAATGACACTTGATGATAAGTGGGTAAGTATAGATGGTGAGCGCACTACTTTGTAAAAGACTATTCGCTCTTTTCTTGAAGACGTCTACGTCATAAGCGTGATACGAGTATGAGATGGTAAGTGGCAAATTCTGGTAATGAACATCACCAATTACCAAAGGCATCACCAATGCGTCGCCTAGCAAGAAAGAAGATTCCTCTAGAAGAAAAAAATTAGGTACTAACAAGCCCCCGGCTGGAACCAGATAAAGACTTAGCTAGCCAGGTCCAACCAACCTCACCCAGGTTGGTTTTACGGTAAAATAAGAATAAATAAGTAAAAATATTGATACTAATAATCCGTATCTAATCTGCATATAAATAAAACACAAAATTATTTGTAGCAATGTCCGACTTTGAAACTATCAAACTGACGTAAGTACCCCAAACTGGTTCAATGGCAATAATGCGAAGATGGTTTGAAACCACTAAAACAATGCATTAGACATATTTGATCCATCCATGAAGTCGATATTCGACTTTTCCCAAACTTTTTAGCGTAGTAGCACACGCCGGGTATCCACAAGTTCGATATAAAATACGACAAAATTAAAAATACGCAATAAAATTTTGTGAGTGCAAACAAAGTACCGTGGTGTACCGTACAGGTGTATCTGTATGTACCTACAAATTGGGAGTCCGTTGCAATAACAGTTGGTATCTGAATTAAAACCATTTTGCCGATAACTGTATGTACGGAATGGCACGGTTTTTGTCTATCAAATTGTTTTTCGGTGTAAACAAAATGCAGATGATGTTATGGAAAAATTTAAGTTGAGTCCAATATTCAACTATGTATCTGCATTTTTACTGCTAACTGAATGCTAATAAGCGAATTTATTTTATATGCATGACTAGTAATACTTCACTTTGAAAAATATGAATATAAATAAAAATATCTCATGTTCACACGGTTCAAAAAACTAAATACGCTAATTTTTATTTGCCTTAATCTCTGTCTATAGTCCTACCTATTACAGCAAATATAATATTGAATTAACTTTCGTTCTTTTTACTCGTATCTCCACCGGAGGTCGTGTCTGCTCTGGTAGCCTCTTATGCATTTATTTCTTAGCAGTTTCTAATAAGATCAATTTTCAGGATATCAGATACAGAGAGTCATAGGCGTTTCAGTCACCTCTTTTATCTGGTTCTCATATCGATCGATCTCAAGCGATCTCAGAAGATTCTGACGAGTTATATGGCTATAGTAAGGATGCATTATCTGTAGGCAGATGGTCGTTAGTATTGTTTGCACTTTCAGCTCTATTTCTCTGTCAACTCATGTTTCTCTGTTATTAATGGCTCTCGCTCTTTCCTTCATGTTTCAGCTGTCGTGTTGGTGTCGAAATCGATGCACTGTTCAAAATATTGGTAGGTTGTGTTACAAATTGAAAATACAAAGCGGCGTTTTGTGCGCCGTCATGTTGCAATTTCGGAATCAGTCGTGGCCGGAATGGCTGCGGGCGTTGCGATGGATACCCCTACCACATGGTCCATATAAGATGTCTCTAATACGATTACTTTAAATATCTAGAATAAACGTGAATACATAATTTAATTTTTTTTTATAAAACATTTTAATAAAGGAATCAGAACTTCAAATTCATAGAAAATTAAACCGAAATAAAAATTTGGTCGGCAGTCCGATAGGACCACTAGTAAATAGCTATAAGCGCTTTGTCTCGTCCTACAGTCCTATTCTAGGTTTGTCACAGTGTTCTGTCGTCATTACATAAAAAAGTAAAGTATTCTACTTAATTATACTTCTTATGTACTACCACGGAAGACATTTTTTGTGATGTAACGTTACATTTGTCAGACCCATGGTAGGGGCTCAGATTTATTTTGAATTTCCCAACGTTATTCGGAACAGCCGCGAATTGCGTCTGCAATTGTAATTTTTTTTGAGATGTTGAGTTAACTTGCTGAAATTCCGCTTATTACACATTTGATTTAATGTCTGGCTGTTGTTTAAGAAAGTGAATTAAAAAAACCCAAAAGTAATATTTATTTGGCATAATTATTAAGAAAATATTTTTATGCATCCAAACAAATGATGCATTTGCATACTAATAAAGGCCTGGCAAGCCGTACATAATTACTGAAGTCATACGAATATTTAATTGAATCAATTAAAACCTGATAAAGTACTTTCAAGTTGAATTAAAATCACTTAAAGACATTTCTGCTGGCGCATTCAGTGAGAAAACTAAGACTGGTAAGTAATAGCGTCATAAAACTTAAATTTTCTAAGTTAAGAGAAAAGTCCTTGTTATCGGACTTTCTCCATTATTTTCAATGGAACAAAAGGTAACTAAGAAAGAGCGAACACGGTTTGCGTAATTAAATTGAAATATGGAAATTAGGGGATATAATTCTAATATTAAGATGTTTTTATTATTTGCGATCAACGCTAGAAAAACAAAGTTTATAGGCTTTCTTATTAAGGAGAGACTTTGAGTACTGTAGCATGACCAAGTTATTATTTTTTTTTAATTTCATTCTTAATTTTTCTTCTCTGTTTCTGGGCCGGCAACCCATCAGTGATGCCTTTGGTGTTGCTAATGTCCATGGGCGACGATTGACACTTACCATCAGGTGGATCGTCAGCTCTTTTGCCGGCTATTTCCATTAAAAATGGTGTTACAGGTAACAATGATACGTTTCTTCAATCTTCAATAAATACGTTGGATACAATTTCATCGTGATCATCCCTCCATTATACATGGCAATGTGTGCAAGTCCAAAGGTAAGGTAAATTCCAAAATCAGGAAAAGGCACCTTTTAATTTAAGTACCTATTATCTAAATTTTACTACCAAAAAATAACCGACTTCAAAGTCTCAAAAACTACATAGTAGTCAGATCTCGTTCAAATTTATGTGAGACCACATGACAAGCGCCTGCTTTCGATTAAAAAAAGAATCATCGAAATCGGTTGGCGTGATATTGAGTTATTCGTCAATTTGTCGCGCACATCTTAACACAAATTTACGACTTATGTGGTTTTCTCATGGATGCCATTGTCAGATCTCAATAAAATTTATGTGGGACCACATGACAGCCACCAGATTTCGATTAAAAAAAGAATCATCAAAATCGGTTCGCCCAGTCCAAAGTTCTGAGGTGACAAACATAAAAAAAAATACAGTCGAATTGAGAAACTCCTTCTGTTTTGAAGTCGGTTAAAAAATAGATTCTATACCTATCTAAAAAAAGTTACACGCTTCATTGGCTAATAATTTTAATTAAAAGTTTACAAAGTTAATTAAGGAACTCAGTGCGGCCAAGCAGTAAATGAATTTATTAAAAAAGGATCATTTTGCAGACAAGTTCCCTAAGTGATAAATAGAAAAATAACCGTATCAAAAATCACCAATTTGCTGATTCACCAGCAAGGCTCTATTAACTTTCGAGAATATTCCGCTTCACCAAGAATTTAGGGTTTCGGAACAAAAAACTTCAAAAGTGAGTTTGTTCCTGAAAAATATATGAACGAAATTGATCCTACTTAAAATTAAAAATGTTAAAGTTTTTATGGATGTTTGTTGGTCTTTCACCTAAAAACTACTGAACAGATTTCACATATCATCAGCTGAATTGTCAGCCCTTTTGTCGGCTAATTATATAAATAATAATCTAAATTTTACTAACAAAAAATAACCGACTTCAAATTCTCAAAAACTACTGGTCAGATCTCGATCAAATTTATGTGGGACCACATGACAAGCACCTGCTTTCGATTAAAAAAAGAATCATCGAAATCGGTTGGCGTAATATTGAGTTATTTGTCAATTTGTCGCGCACATCTTAACACAAATTTACGATTTATGTGGTTTTCTAATGGATGCCATTGTCAGATCTCAATAAAATTTATGTGGGACCACATGACAGCCACCAGCTTTCGATTAAAAAAAGAATCATCAAAATCGGTTCGCCCAGTCCAAAGTTCTGAGGTAACAAACATAATAAAAAATACAGTCGAATTGAGAACCTCCTCCATTTTTTGAAGTCGGTTAAAAAAAAACTCTGGCGCTAACGATGTTTTTGACATAATCTAGCAATACTATCCGATTATAGGTAAGTGGTAATGAAGTTAGAGATGGTAAGCGCACACTCTTTTTTTGAAGTCTTCCATAGCCTTGCAAGAATGCCGAGTTATAATTCCTTTGCGGTTCACATCTTAATAGGAATGACGAGGCAAACCGCGTTGTCGGTACCAATGGGATTTTAGAGTCCTTTAGAAATAGACGATAAACACAACGTAATAAGCGTCAATATTAAAAAGGTTGATATACTGTTAAGACAATTGAAATTTATTTCTGTTTAGTTAAGTAGATATTTTGTAATATAGTAATTCAAATTTTATAACAAAATATTAAACATACCAAACAAACAAGTAAATAGTTTTGAAAATAAATATACTGTTTTATAGCATCAATCTACCGTCTATCTAATGTACTAAACTTTGTTACTGTGCACTTAACCGTTAAGGATTTTCCTTATCTGGACGGTGCCCAACCTAAGTGTACCAGGGCATACTTATAAGAAATGTCTTCAGAATAAACATAGATTACCTCCAAAAGATACCGCATACAAGGCAAGTGACGCGCGCCAACATGTATTTGCATTTGCAAGTCGACGACAATAGTGTCGACCAATACTGACCCGTCAAGTCCAAGTATGAATTAGAAATAGCCAATCACAGCGCATATTTTTGTCCCCCGCAACCCGCGCCTTCCGCCAAATTTTGTGAGTTCAAACTCTAAGAAAAATTAACTTATGCGGTATCTATTGGGGGTACCTAATCTATGAGAATAAAGTAATATGAAACATTTCAATTCCTGAGGGTAAAAGCAAGTAGGTCTAATCAGCTTGCAAGATAACAATAACAATAGCGATTAAATCAAGTAACGATTAAATTCTGCAGATAATGAATCCTCCTCTATGAAAGTGTTGCCAGTCTTTTTGCTACATTTACAATTAAAAACCCATCACATTCTATTTGCGGGTACGGAACCCGAAAACAAAACACCAGGAAAAGAAATTCTCATTTCGCAATCTCGCTGTAGACAATATTCAGATAAGAAGTTTAAAAGAAAAAAAACTGTTAAGGAATCAGCAAAATCCTAACGATAAACAGAAGGGAAACCTCTTGGGGATATTTATCGGTGAATTATTCCCCCACAGATACAATGAGCTCATAAAATGGCATAAAGAATGTGCTTTGTTTTCGCCGTTTATTTATTTTCAAGTGCTCCCGATAATAAAGATACGATCTGCACCTTTCGATTTAGGATCGGAATTTCAAAACATTTCACGATCTTTTTCTTAAAATAAGTCCATTAAAACGCGGTAAAAACAAAAAACAGATTTTGTCGAATTCAATGTAAAACAAATCATTTTTAAAAGCATAATAATATACCCAAATGAGACGATGAGCGATCAGCTTTAAATTCGCCCACGGACAGGCCCGTAGTATCAATAGCAGTTTAAACTAAATTGTTGATAAACTCAGAATTTAGTGATATTACGGGCTTTAGACGACTAACGCCCCAATTCAGAGTCACTAACGGTTACTTAAATCGATCCTTAGTTCAGAATTTGTATGGAGATTCTTTACTAAGGAGCGATTTTAAAGTAACCGTTAGTGATCTGAGTTGGGGCGTTAGTTACTTAGGTAAAATCTCAACATTATCGCATTACTTACTAACTAAAAGATGTGATTTCAAGGATTAGCCAGATTTTGTAGCTGGAAATTATTTATAATTAAAATAAAACTAGTTCAAGGCGAATCAAAAGTATTTCAAAGCAGATAACACATGAACAAGTTACATAGAACATTTTTAACGAGTTTACGTACCTCGTTAACATAATTTCCTAACGAAGTAAAAATATTTCATTTAAGAACCGGAAGAACTGTCACTGCCATTTATAAAGTACGTTAAATTAATCTCATCTTTACAAATTAAATTACACGGCAGCTTCGATCTATTCAAAGAGCGTTAATCGAAAGTTAGGTAATTGAAGTTTGTGATAACATGATAATTAAATGTTTGTCTAATACAAGAGATTAATTAACTCCTGTTAACAATGCTATTGGAGATAAATTAAGTTATTAATACTAAAATCAACAACTCGGTCAGAGTAGGTGATAATTTAATGGAAGACATTATTGTGAAAATATTATTATATTCTTGTGTTCAATAAAGTGGTAATGGATTATGTTAAAGTAATTAATTCTATGTAAGACAACGTTGAACCAATAATGCTGTATAGCTTTTGACAACTTTTGAGTCTATAGATGGGTAATAATATAAGGCAATAAGTGCATTATACCACTTTACGCACCGTATTTGAACTCGGCTGTATTTATTATTAAAAATTATGTTGGAATGTGAGAATTAAATTACAAGACTTTTACGATACAGTAACTAACTAAAAGTTATAATTATATAATAATTTGTGGCTGGTTTTCTCAGTATCGTGTTGTTCTTTCTATTGACGACCATTCTTTCTTTTGTTTTGACGATGTTTTCGTACGGTAACCAAGATAATGCCATAGTAACCATGGCCTTTCTTGTTCTTATAATAGCTCATCGATTATGGAGGAAACAGTTACTGATAATAATTTATCTGGGACATCGTCTCCCGCGTACAGTTTAATCCCCAATTTACGACAATAACGTCGCATTATTCGATATTGGCAATCAATGTTTTTCTTCCTTTTTAGGGTTCCGTATCCAAAGGCTAAAACGGGATCCTATTACTAAGACTCCACTGTCCGTCTGTCTGTCACCAGGCTGTATCTCATGGACTGTTATAGCTAGACAGTTGAAATTTTCACATACGATGAATTTCTGTTGCCGCTATACAAATACTAAAAACAGAATAAAATAAATATTTAAGTTTAAGGGGCTCTCGTGCAACAAATGTACCTAATTTGAAGATTGGTCAAATTTAAGTTGCGATATTTGGTTAGAGACAGAAACCGGGACAGGTGAAACTAAAATACGGTTAGGTATAATACTATAGTGTCTAATGTTGTATAGATAATGGGTATGGAACCCTTCGTGTGTGATTCTGACTAGCACTTGGCCGGTTTTATTGGCTATGGTCTTATTTATGTCGAAGGAATAATATACTCGTATATGCAATAGTCAGATTTATCTCCCTCTCAAAATTGATTCAACAGGCAATAAAAATTGACAACTGGTTTAACAAGCACGTCCAGCACATCCTAATAAATTACTTTTTGTTAATACCATTATTACTATTCTTTTTTTTGCGTAACGTCTATCTGGATAGCTACCACCTTCTTGCTTGAGTCAGTCGCCAAACGACTTGGCGTGTTCCGCTTCCAACTAACCCCTGTCACTCTTATTACTGTCTCGTTTACGTCCAATTAGATTTTACTGCTTGTTTTATAGTAAGTTTTTATCCCTTTCAATCTCTTAAGTGTCGGATCTACTCTTTAGTAAGATTAATTAGTGGGTTGTTGTCACCGTTACTCAGTTTTTAAATTACTGCTTATTTTACATATGGTCTCTAAATCAGATATAATGTAAAAGATGTAAAAAGTTTAATCACATTGTAATCTTTATAAGTTTAGGTATACCTATTCGCCCAAAGCCTAATTTCCGCTCATCTTAAAACTGAATGGCACTTGAAAAAATCTTCAGCACGTCAACATAATAAATAAATCATCCTCAATTAATTTGAGATGTATCCAAACAGACAGAATTTACTATTCGTTGAGGAAAATAAAGAAAAAGAACAAAGAAGCAGGTATAATCTAACCGATGCCCAACATGAATCCACGTACAATCATAGCCCGGCCGAACTCTCACCTGGATGGCAGGGACGACGCCTCTCCAATTACATGGATTTACGACCATGCCCAAGTAGGTTGTGGATTTTGAACGAATAGATAGTGTAAGCCTACTAATATAATTTAATATTATAATACATTTAATTTCATTACGATGTAATACTTAATACTTGTCTACTGATGTTTGAAATTTCTATACTTATTTGTGTTTAATTAGTATATACGAATATGTAATTTGACATAGTGTATTGATATTCGTGGGAGTGAGAAGCTGATTACAAATGCTGACGTCTGTGGATTGATGTATGGAATATTAAATTGAATAAAGAACAAGACAAGTGTATTTATATCTCCACAGGTATACTCCCTAATTTTTAATCACTAGTAGACTCTAATCTAGAATGTGATTCATAAAGGTTTACAACGATTTAATTTCATTGCTTTACGCCATTTTCAGAAGTAGGTATATTAAATTGTTACTTTATACTTTATAGGAATGCGATCGATGATTTTTGGCAAACTATAAGTAACTTTACTAAGTTTTTATTACCAATCATTTGTTTAACTATCTTTTAATTAATCAATAATGTCTTTGTTACTTAAGAATTTTATTCTGATAATTCTACTTAAAAATAACCATAGGAAATCAATTTATACAATTATTTACAGTATTTCTTTTATTTACGATTAAAATGCATAATACTCCGTTTATTGTACAATTTCTACATACTTGTTCATATCAAAGAATTATATTATATTAAGAATAAAGCAATTCTATAAAGATGTCCTTTCTTAACTCTTTAGATCTTTGTCAAATACCAACAGAAGGTACGAATGAAGGGCAATGCAGTATACAACTTTATTTATTTACATTAATTTAAGGCTAGGACACCATAATGATCCACTTTGACTTTAAAAGGATCCACTCAAGTTTACGGTAAAAGCCTTAACTATGTAGCCTTGGTCCTTATTACATACTAGGGTTGCACGTGACATTGTTTGTGACCGAAGTACAATTAAATTGTCTTCCTACGCGGGTCATTGCTATATTATAATTAAAGCATATGTACACAGTTTATAATGTTTGGCTTGATGTGGATGCCCACTTAACTTTTAGGGTATTTTTAACCAACTTCAAAAAAGGAGGAAGTATTCAATTCGACCATACTTTTTTATGTTTGTTACCTCAGGACTTTCCACTTGGTGAACATCAGTTCACCAAGTGGAAAGTCCTCAATATCAATTGAATTTGATGATTCTTTTTTAAATCGAAAGCTATTGCTTGTCATGTGGTCCCAAAAAGAGCTAGATAAAAATATATAACTTAAATATATGAGTTATCTTTAAGTCGGTTTTTTTTTTCTTGGTAAAATTCATTTTTATATAGTTTCGTCATGTCCGTCCGTCCGTCCATTGGTCCAGCAAATCGTTCGTCCGTAGGTTCATCCGTGACCTGACACGCATTTGGCCGGTTTTTGTTATAATATGAGACAGTGAATCGGAGCAAAAATTCTTTCAAACTCCTAACTCAAGAAATTTAGGATCCTAGGTGATTATGATTAGTAAAACAAAAACTCCAATTGTGTAAGTTACAAAAATTTTCAAATTAATGCAACAACTCATCGAAAGTAGCTCAAAATGGTAAACTAGTATTTTTATATGAGTTTTATTTAGTGAACAATCTATAATCTATAAGTACACATTCATAGGTATCTTTTTTTTCGAGCTTGGCTGCAATGTTTTTAATGCATTTATTAGTGCTCTAATAATCTCTAAATCAACATTGCTTATTATTGTGTCTCAATGCAACATCATTTAACCACAAATCGAATAGAACTGTTAGGAAAATGAAGTAACTAAACTCTATTTAAATGCCAAATTGGCCATACACATTAGCAATACCACAAACAGGCAATTTAGCAAAATAGCAATTAATATTACTGTTGCATTTGATAACTGGATTTATAAGGTTTGCAATAAATGTTTTGTGTTAATAAACAAAATATAATTTTAAATTCGTAAAACTTATTTTTGAGATTGAAGTTTAATTGTAGCTACTAATTTAATTCGTTCTCCTGTTTTCTTTTGCGTTTAGGTATTTAGTTTTTAAAATACTTTGATATAGTCAGTGTCAGTTCACCGATTCGTGGCTTCCATTTGAAAACTTGTCTGCTCCAACAAATATTGGTTCTATGACATAATACACCTATTAAAATAAGGTTTATTTAGGTTTGTAGGTCGGTACATTTTTTCTGTTGTAACAAACACACGCATTTAGGGTTTGTTACTGTTAGTAGGGTTTAACGTTGCACAGTACCTACTGCGTTTGTGCCGCAAAGTTTTCTTATTGCGGCCGTATGCTTTTGTTCAAAGTAATCAGAAATATAACATTTGCACCATTCTGTCCTTTTATGTTCTATTCTATAATCTCTAATACGGGCTTATGAGCTTATTTAACAGCACTAATAACCTTATAACTGACACACCGCTATATTAGCAAATTTTCAATCGAGGTAATAGGATTGTCAATTGCCTTTGCCAATTCATCATTTTGAGGACGATTTACCGAAAACGTTGTGTTATGCATGGTTTGGTTTTGCGTACATTTCTCACAATAATACATCATCGATAATTCATGGAGCTCAACCCGACACGTACCTACGTTTGAATGAAGCGACGTTTAGCTAAATTTGATTTATTTGCCGAAACTTCGATGTAGAATTGTTGGCTGCCAAAGATGGTGTGAAATCGCAGAAGATCAGTTATTTTACACAAAGTACATATGTTAACTGGGCACATGTTGTTATCATTCCACAGAGAATGGTGTAAGAGTTCAATATGGTTAATAGTAGACGTGACGATAGTCCAGAGAGATACTGCAGATACTCCAGAGATAAATTAGCGGATTCTCCCTTAACGGAGATTGATAAATATAATAGTTTTTTTTATGAAAATAGCGGGCAAACGAGCTGACGATCCACCCGATGGTAAGTGGCTATCGTCGCCCATGAACATCAGCAACGCCAAAGGCATCACTGATGCGTTGCCGGCCAAGAAAGAGTGGCCAACAATTCGTTAACACAATGTTCTATAAGGTTAACTTAGACATGCGAGGAAGTAAGGAGTCGTAGTGGGTATAAAATAACGTGTATTGTGTGTATATTTTGGTATAATTTACTTTTCTGCAATGAAATGCGTTGGTATTAAATTAGTGTCTAGTAGTCATGAATGAACCATTGATTATATTATAGTCACTGATTGTTTTAATTAATGGCTGTTAAATAATGTCAACATCGATGACCCTATAATTAACACCAAAAAACACATGAGTCAAATTCAGTGACATCCGGGTATAATAGGAGATGATAATTTATGAGTATTTAGACGAAAATCCTCATTTGATTTATAGATCAATATAATGGCTGAACTTATATCTGGCAAAGATAATGGGACTGACAGTACGATCTTTTAATCCCTAGTTAGGTTTTAAATTTGAAAAGCAAAGAGGCTTTGTCCAGCAAATTCGGCACACAAAATTAATAATGCTGATACACCTCAACAGGGAACGAAATATTTGAAACAACTTAAAATTGGTCGGAAGCCAATTATTATTTCAGTATTCAGACTCAATCTGCTAATTTTATAATCTGTATCAGAGCAATTTAGAGTCGAATCATTCGTATTTTAAGTCAGTAAACAAGTCGTTCTAAGCAATTTATTTTTGTGAACTCAAATCCACAAGGTTTCATATCTTTAAAACTCTGACTCAAAATAAAATTAACTTACCTTCGTTGTGAAAATATTACAGAGCGATATAGAGCAGCCCACATTGCACTTAATGTCATCCGAGGAGCCTTCTGGGAGCCTCGCAAACAGTACTGAAATATCACTGTCTCGCTGAAATAAGAAAACAAATAATTCTCTACTCTTTCATGTAAGGTTTGTAACACATTGGTTTTCTCGGCTGAACGATTTTGAGTCTGTAAATAAGCAGTAAGTACTATAAAGCAGTGATTTTTTTATTGATGTTAATTTATGTGCAATGGAAAAAAATAGTGAATCTTGCATCCGTAGTAATAATATCGCAGATGGATTATGGATTTATGGATTAAAAAAAAATACAAATTTATAGGTTAGGGTAAAAACCACAGTCAAAACCCATCTCAGCTAAGTTCTTATGAGCTTCTTATTACGATCTTAATTTTCTAATGAAGCACCTTAAAATTACGTGATCACGTAAGTTATTATAAGCGTGTATGGACTATGGGAATAATCATAATCTTGCCGGGTTAACCTGGTTTTAAATCTGCAGAACTGACTAATCTGAATTTGTCCAAAAAATAATACTTATACCTCTTATATTTAAGGAGTACCCTTAATTCTCCGTCCCAATACCATCATCAGAACTGAATTTGAATAAACATGGGACTAATCTGGAAGAAGGTATACCTAAAATAAACAATAATTTTCCAGATCAATTGAGAAATTACAGAGTAACCAATATGATATGAATCCACAGAAAAAGTTTATGACAAAATACCTGTCACAGAATTTAAAATCAATCGAACCATAATTTATTTTCTCAAAAGAACTATGATTAACGATATCACCATGAACACTTTTAGGAGTCGCAAAATCGCACAAAATGTAAGTTAACGTGTGTTAGGGTTATGGGAACAAACACTTGTATACTCGAACGTTGAGCCGGTTCATTCTAATATTACTGAGACAAAAGGGTTACATGTATGCAGCTTAGTCTGCAGCGTACATTTTTAAAGTAAATTTATTTTCTTAGACTTATTAGATTATGCTTCTAAAATTGTTTTGTATTTTTAATGTGATTTTTTAACGTTTTAATTTTTGAGTATCTAAAGATGCAGAATATACCCATCGAATAAGACCATTTCAAAACGTGTGAATCCACTCAAATTATTGGAATTTTTTCAAGCAGGCACTTGCACAAAGAAACACAAAATTTAAATAGTCCTATGTAGGGGGGCAAAGAGATAGGACACATTGGGAGGTCGTTTAAAAGTGGCTTTGTGAAATTAAATCCCTCCCCAAAATATCGCTTACTCGTTCCGGATTCGATGTAGGAATACTTTCATTATCCACTTTGTAAAAATAAATCACTAATAAAACCATCTTTACATCCACGCCAACAAATTTTAAAAATGCTATGATCGGCGCAGAATTTCAATTCTGGCGAGCTGTTTATTTTTCATTGTTCATTCATTGATTTCACTCTCTGCACTTGCATATTGCTTGCTGTATTGATTCTGAACAAAAAGCAGTAACTATGCAATAAAGTTGACTTATTGTTTGTATAATTTTTATCAGAATCCATACAGAACAGTTTTGAAACAGCTTGCATTGTTATTTATTGGCCTACAAAGTTGGAATTAAAAGTCGGACGTCAACGAACTCCGGTAATGATTCCCCGGGGAGCCATTACGCGTGAAATATGATTTATTTAAATGGCGTGACGTTTGTTTTGGTCATTTTTGTGTAGAACACGGGGAAATTATTTTGCCCGGTGTGTAATTTAAGTTTAGCTTCTATAATTTGTCGAGTTTGTGCTGATCACCATTTTTGTTGTCAAAGTTTTTATCGTTATTATAATTATCATGGTCTTCGTGATCATTCATAAGAACAAAATTACGTAAGGTCAGACCTAGGTTTACTACTGAGACAGAATTTCGGTTATTCTCATCCTCATTAATTTGCTAAGCACTGGTGCCAAATTTCTTAAATCGTTGGTCATTATACAGCAATCGTAAATTCATAAGGATGTCTAACACTGGTATTGGCCAATAAATGCTTTTAGCAATTACTAGTAGACGACCCTGTAGTCTAGTCTAGTTGATAGCGATGCTGCCTGCGAAGCGAGGGGTCCCGGGTTGGATTCTCGGCCGGGGCAGATATTTATGTGACATATAAATATTTGTACTCGGGTCATGGGTCATGTGATGTGTCATATGTATCGTCCATGCCACCCGCTACATAGGTAAAAACCTACTGCGGGGGTATGACTGTGTAAGCGTTTATTTATTTATTTATTATTTAGTGATAAATGAAGCAGCATCTTTATAGTATATGCCCTAAAACCTGTCCCCTGGATCAAGACCATTTGTCCCTTGGTAGAGGTCGTCTTACAATATAATTTTATTATAAGTAAATGAAAACACGCAACACTATATTCAAAACTCCTCAATTTCGTGAATTGCTTACAGGCAGGTCAGCAAAGCAATTACTCTCCCGTCGAGATGCCAAGACCGCCGGTGAGAGTAATTCATTACGGACACTGCTGCTTGCATCTATCCATGGATTCTCTGAATGCCCTAAATTGACTTAGATTTACAGGTGCCGTTCTGTGAGTCAGTACTGATAACAGTGTAAGGCTAATGACTGATAACTAATGGCCCACATTCATATCGCGCTTCGATTGTGCAATAATTATTTACATGATGGCTTCGTAAACTTTTTATTCTACATGTAGCTGAAAATTATAAAATAAACACCTAGCCTCAAACAGTTAAAAAGGCGCTCTTTAGTGATCTCTTACAGATTTTTGTTATTAACTACTTAAAAGAACAGTGACAACCAAGTAAAGTAGGTATACGGGACTTTAAAATGCATAATAGTACAATGTGACTTAATTACTAAATGACAATAAAATAGCCAGCCATGCAAAGTCCATTAGATAACTAATTAAGATAAATATAAACAAAATTAGTTTATTTCAAAGTTAAATATTTCAAACCAAGAATTTAGACCGACTCTTCAATTTCTCTGAACTTGAGCAATAATATCACCACTCGACATTTCTAGAGAAATTAATTAGAGTTAGATCTTCTCTCGTCTAGTTATTCGTGAACTGATTATTTGAACTTTGGAAGCTCACAGGCGAGGAACAAACAAAAGTCAAGTGATTTATATACCAATACTAGGCACCCTCTACTTATAACTTGTTTAGGTTAAATATATAAATAAGACTTAAGAGTACAGTGACTTGTAAACCGAACTCTTATGTGAGTTTTATTTTCAAACAAAATTAAAAAAGTACATTAATTTGTTTCAAAATATACAATAAAATCAGTGCAATAACTTTCATATAACTTAAACATTGAATTGCAAAAATACTTTCGTAAAATCGTATTACTTTTGTGTCTAGGCTATTGAGAGAATTTCTGTGAAAATGCCACGATTCTACAGCTGTAGAATGGCTGGTAGCTACCAGTTTCGGTACAAATAAAAACTTTTGAAACTTTATTATTCTTGAAGAGGTTTCTTAAGTCTTAAGCCTTGAAAGTGATGTTAAAATCTTCAAAATTAAAAATAATACCTACAATCTACATGCAATTAAATAAACTTTAGAGAGATTTACCTTAGTTACTTCGGATAAAGTTATAAATATTTTTTAAGAATCTGCATTTTCCAGTGTTCTTAAAGATGTTCTGGAAATACTTATTTTGCAGCATGGTCCACTTTGGTTTTAACCCCTCATTCTGAGAAAAGTTGAGAGCCCAGATGTAGGACAGTTATGGGTTATGATGACGTATAAAATAATATTTTTCTTTTATAATTTTAAAAGCCAGAAGACTACACGTCTCCTGTGTTATGATGCTTAAGGCAAGCAGGGGTCTTTTTAAAACTTTATTGAAATATCCCTCGAAATGGCACTTCGGGTTGTCCCACAAGGAAGCTTATGTTAAACTGTAAGTATTTATACGTGGGATACCTTTTGTGGACACAGAAAGTTGTTATGCGAGGGTCAGATTATTCGTCACTTTTTGAAAAAAAGTTCTGGCAACCTTATCAACAAAATTAAATGTATTTCATGTCTGTCAGCTTTATCAACAAATGTAGAAATTAAATAACGCTTACATATTCCTACCCCTGCAGTGGGTAACTAAACTTCTGCGGTTAATTTCTACAGAAAAGGAAACATAGCCTCATCTGATCCGAGTTTGTGTTTAACCGATTTTAATTTAACAAATATATCCACGTCTACTTACTCAAGCTGCTTTGATGTTACTTCCCTATGTACTGCTTCTTTGATGTTTTCTACAATGAGAATGTTTGGATTAAATTTAATCCCCGAGATATCAGTATTTCTGAAACAATTGTTCGTTACACAATGTATCAAGTACCTACGTAACACTCGTTTCGTTTATCCTACATCCTTTTACAATATATTTTCCTTCTATTACACATGCTTCCGCTATAAAATTACCCGTATCTACTTAAATCCGTACGAGAACTCGCCTCACGTTCAACTTCTACACTTACGTCTCGTTCTCACTACCACAGCATGTTCTTTGCGAGAAACTTTTTTAGAACGAAGTTAATTAAACTTACGGTAGGAGTGAATACGTAGAAATCATCTATTTTATCTATGGAAATGTAAAATCGGAGCTGATCGCAGGATCTTGTTTTTGGCTACCTTGTTTCCAAACTAGCCTTCACACGAGTTCGATGTCTGCTGGATCCCGCAAAAAACCGATCCGATTAATTATTGCAATTCCGTTTTTTCACTAATTAGATCCCGGGGTAAACAATCCCGTTCCAGCCTTAATATTCATAACAATGTCGGAAGAATTTTTACTTCCAAATTCTTATATCCGACTACTATGACTCTAAAATGCCGGGAATAGCTGTTTTGGGATTCCGTTGAACGGTCTGCCTTGTGAACATAGCCTTACAGTGTTATAGGAAACTCACCTTGGAAACCTTCTAGTTGTAGACATTTTGATTAATGTGCAAGTAGAATCTGCACTGTTTTAGTTACCTTCATTATTGTCCATAGGCGATAACGAATGGACACAGTGGACAGACCACCTATGTACCTAAGTGGTCACATGTCATGTATGTCACATCATCATCAAAGGAATCATCAAAAAGTAACTAGCCGAAATAGTAAATGAAACCCCTAGATTATTAGTATATAAAATTATCCCAGGATGAAAGAGACAGATTATCTTAAATTTTGCCAACTTACTCGTATCTTCCACGTGAGCGTTAGGATTTGGATATGTACTATTATGTCTTTTGTGGTTGGATACGAAAATATAAGGCGAAGGACTTTTAATCACTTAATAATAGTTTAAAATTCCGTGTGTCTAGTTGCTAAGGAAGCTTTAGAGTACAAATAACTGTAGTGAAAACCATACCTTTGAACAAAATCCAACAATTTATTAACGTAAGTTTCATGATAGTGCTAAATTTACAGCAAGTTCAGTATCTCAAGCACTTATTTTAGTTCTAATTTATCGTTGCGAACTT
Organism: Thymelicus sylvestris; assembly: GCA_911387775.1. Classification (NCBI taxonomy): domain Eukaryota; kingdom Metazoa; phylum Arthropoda; class Insecta; order Lepidoptera; family Hesperiidae; genus Thymelicus; species Thymelicus sylvestris. Next base: position 6,771,620 of record OU426887.1, on the reverse strand, counting down.
GCCGATCGCTGTAATAAATTTTTGTTTGATATTTATGACGCTGTAGAGAACCCAATGGAATATAGAAAAGTAGGTAGATTGGTGGAAACATTGGTATATGGAAAGTAGGTAGGTACCTAGATAATGTTTTATAGTTTTCGAAATCGTCATTTAACTAGGCAGACCTAAAAAGAACAAAGGAGTTCTACAAAATCAAATTTAATGGATTGTTCGCGAGTAAACTTAGTATAGTAAGTATCTATTTTATATTAGTTAATCATATTGATTAATGTAGAACTAAACATAATGTATAACTTTCCTCGGATCGCTCCCGCTTTCGCGCCTACATCCGCGCCCACTTCCACGCCCGTTTCTACACCTGCTTGTGCAAGCTGAAAAAGTATTGCCCGTGTTTGATGTGCACCGCACGGAGTGTTAAGATGAGTGTCTATAAGATATCTGGGGTCATAACATAATTGATATAAAATTAATATACACACCTCCGAGTAGACACATTAGAACAATTCTTTCAAAGAGATTTTATTAGTAGACTTATATGATACTCACGACATGTATTTGCTTACGTATTGCCAATTGCTTGGATCGTGGGCCCGGCTGTTACCTCTTTCACTTCTTCTCTGCTTGGAAAAATTTAAAAAATATTAATAGAAAATTTCCTTAAATGTATTTTTTTCGAACTTTTTTACTTAATAAAATGTAAGAAATCAGCAGCCAGCATTGACAATATTTACTAGCCCCACGGGTACAACCCAATCGCGGGGTCAGTCTCATAAATCATTACCGTAAGAATCTCTTTTATGGTATGGAAGTAATAAACGAGGATACGCCACTTGGTCAGTGGGTGGTTTCAACTTATCTTCTTGCTGCAGGGTATGGTTCTCTCCTTAATATTGACGAGGCATGGAAAGTCTCCACTATGCTGCTCAGATCTAATATTTTAGTGTTGATACTGAGTGTATTGATAATATAGTAGTTTTTCTGATTTAATAATACCAACCGAAGATTTTGAATCAAAAATATTGGCCTAATATTATACATCCGCCAATGCAGGTGATCTGGTTTTAAAGTTATTATCTAGATTTTAAAGTAACTGGGGGCTTACCATGAACTCTTAAAACAGGTCAATATTAGCCGATAATTGGCCTGTCCTGCTATATCCTACCATGATCTGGCTAAAATACAGGGCAGCCAGCGACCACGTCACCGTAACAGGACAGCGGTCACGTGACTTCAAAAATGATCTTCTGCCCTGCAATTCGTGTACCATGACGCGATTGTTGACGTATTGACATCAGAAAGTGGCATATGTCAACGTCAAAATATTACAGCTCACCGAAAGTAACATTTATTGTCCTGTTTCGGCTATTTCGTTGATGATGATGAAACGCGACGGGATGCAGCCATGGCGAATTTCATATACACCATCATCACAAAATAAATACATTTCATTTGTTTGGAAAATTTTAAAAACATTCATTGTACTTATGCTTTTTAAATTATCGCTCCTAACCCCGGTCACTCACATGCGCGCAAATGTTTGACATTTTTACGAATGTTTGCACATATGTGAAGGGTGGTTAGGCAAATGGGTTCGCATATGAGTATACAATACAAGCCCATTTCCGCTTCCTCCTACACTTTGTTCACGAATGTTCAATCTTGCTGTTGTTATTATGTTGTTGTCATTAAAATCCATTTTCAATACAGAAAATAAATGGTAGTACGATTAGACGCCACGAACCACGAAAAATTAAAAGATACATCACCTTTTTAGTCGTGTGCGCAACTGGTCGCACGAATGTGTGGGAGACTACACGAAGGTTCGAGGTTCGCGCGCTTTCATGTGCGACAAAAAACCGACACAGCTTGGAAAACCCCGAAAGCCTCGAAAACTTCGCATAATCATTCGCGAATGTCGTCCCACACTTGTGGGTTCGCGTATTCGCGCGAATGTGAGTGACCGGCATTATAAATCACACATTTTAATAGACATTTAGACATGTCACTGTGTCAAGTGTCAAGTGGTGTAAGATTACGTTCAAAAATGTAAGCATCACTTAGCGATAATTTTTTTGGTAATTTTAGAGAACGAAAGGTTAATAAATCACAACACTTAAGTATTTATAACAAATCTCAAAATCTTCAATTGAGATTGTTATTTTAAACTTTTAAAAACATCAATATTACGCATTAATTTGAAAACCGGTAAACCGATAAAACGCTCTATTTCAGAACATAATTAGTACAAATCAAGTGTCATAGACTAGATGCAGGACAGAAGTAGAGGTATTGCAGGTCATCGGTAAACGTTCATGGTACAAAATACACTCCTGTCAGGTTTTAGCTACAAGCTGACCTGTCCTGAACATGACACATTTTATTAGAGTTCATGGTAAGGCACCTGATGATTTTTAGAATTGTTCACTTATTGAATTCTTCTTTTTCCCATACATTGTAGATTTGGACCAGCGTTAAATTTTTTAAACAATGAATAAAAAGTGCTGCATTAGCTATTAAGTTAAAATTTGGTATTTAGTTTATTTCTTAATTAAATTCACATTCTGTTAAGGTCACAAATAAAACGAACTTAAGGCTTGTAAAACAAGAGTTGTACAGAAATATAATAATACAAATATACAGGACCCTTGGGTTCTAGCTGACAGGCGATGTCAGGACGGCCGTAAATTACACCTTTTCAAGTCAGCGGGGTTGTACGTGTAGTTGAATTAGAGGGATTTTTACGGCAGCGTACTTACAAGGTAAAATTATTTTATTAATCATAATATAATTTCTTTATTAGAACCGAACATGTGTTCACGATGGTTTTAATCTATGAGCAGTTTAAGGCTTAGGTTTTCCTTGTAATAGGACTGGGCTTAGAATCTTCATCATCCTTCAGATTGAACGAAGAGTTAGCTAAATAATCTAAATTTTACTAACAAAAAATAACCAACTTCAAAAATATTCAAAAACTACTTGTCAGATCTCGTTAACATTTATGTGGGACCATATGACAAGCACCGGCTTTCAATTTAAAAAAGAATCATCAAAATCCGTTCACCCAGTCGAAAGTTCTGAGGTAACAAACATAAAAAAATACAGTCGAATTGAGAACCTCCTCCATTTTTAAGTCGGTTAAAAACTAAGTTTCTAATGGCGTTCGGAGGCTTCTAACAATTCTGAGATAGTTAAACAACTCAAGATTCACTGAAGCACAGAAGCTAAAGATATTTTTTTTTATAAGCGATCATTCGATTGTTTTATGGATTGCGCTCAAAGTGGCTAACTAGGTCAATATTACGATTGACACAATTAGGCCGGAAGATTGAACGCTTTAGCTCTAGCTATGAGATTTTTAATCAGTCCTTTAGTAGCGGTCATTATAAAACTAAGTTTATCTTATTAACTAGATAAGGGTAAACTTAATGCATATTAAATAACTAATGGTTTTGGCAGAAAATAGTAGTACAACGCCTACGATATTTACACTAATATTATTTAGGAACGTATGCCGCGAATTGAAAAGAAGCTAGAGAACAGCATTATCTATTTTAGAGTGGGTGTTTTGTTATACAAAAACTAAAAAGCGTGTAAATCGTTTTGTCCTTCGTGTCCTTTCCGTCTTACAGCGATACAATTGCAGTAGTCGGGTGGAATGGCCAAATATTTAATATAATGGTAGAAAAAGTAAGTAAGTCGGTAACTGGACGGACTTTGAGTAATGGAGGCACATTCGTGAGGTCGAACGCATATTGCGCTTGGAAAACAAAAAGCAGTAGAGAAGACAAAATGGTCATAATTAAATAAACACAAAATTGCAGTTTTGTAAGGAGTAGTACTATACTGCAGTATGAACTATTAGATAGTAAGTTGTCAACGTTGCCCATATACATTAGTAAGAGATTGAAAAATAAAGAAAGGAAAAAAGATGTTCACAATAAGCTATTAAGTACTTTTGTTATTTTACGAGTAGTTTGTACACTTGTCGAAGTATAAGGAGATAAACGAAAATGGTCGTACCAATGAAACAGTATTTTTTTCGTAGTTATGTATTTTAAAGTTGGAAATAGCTTAGGAGTTGTGTTTATATTGTTTTGTGTATTATTCTTGAACAGCTACAAGGAACAAAGTTAATTTAGTTTTCATGTCTGAAAAAGTATAGTCATCGACTCTAAAGTTTTTATTATTCGATAAAATCGTGCCTCAGCAGAATTTCCTAGCAAGGCAAACCATTTTCATTTTGATCAGACGTTTCATTTATCAATCTTGCCAATTATTGTCTTAATATAAACATTTTAGTTATTTCAATTGTCTGACGAATTCAGTAGTTTTTTTACCAAAGGACGGAATTTCCTAAAGGATAATGTGCCCGTATTTTCATGGAACTATAAATAAAAAGATAAACATCTTCGGAACGGCTAGCAATTTATCATTAGCGTTATTGTGATTTTCGAGTCTGGTACGACTTCTAGTTAGATCCGATCATGGTTCTTTACATAAAAATGTAATGAAATATTGTTTATTTATAATATAAAAACTGGCCAAGGGCATGTCAGGCCACGCGCAATGTAGGATTCCGTAGTTGTAAGTTTATCGACTATTACTCATTAACTACTTATGCTAACGTAGCCCTGATAATTAAAGTTCCTTGTTTATCTCTAACCATTTAGCTGGCAGGGAGATAGCTACTGGACTGGACTCTAATCATTTTGCACTTTAATGCATACCTACTGAAAATAATTATAATAATATGAATATTTCCGAATTTACGAAAAAATTCATCCCCACGTTACCTGTAGGGGAGCTACCCTGAAACAAACATATTTTTTAATAACTTATTCTACGGTTTTGGAGTTTTAACAAATAAATATTATGAGGTCAGGGTGAATGAAAATGTTCGTTTACTTGACTTTATGTATTTTACAACTTGACACATATGAAATATTGGAACAATCTGTAAGTTGCCCTAAATTAATATTAATGAGCCGGTTACAAGATTTTCGCGCGCGGAGAACTTAAACTTCTTTCGCTCGACTCGCAGATACACACAGAATGACACACACACACACACACAACACACACATATCAGACTAGCGCGCTGTCGTTTGGCGTCACAGAGTAGATAATATCCAGATAGATCCAGAGGAACTCGCGGAATTTCAATTTATCTGCTCTCTTGTTTTCTTCTGAAGTCATACCCCTTGCTCGGAGTTACTTTATCTTTTATTGCCACGAATGCAATTCAAACAGTTATCTTCGTAACAAGCTGTCGATCTGCAAAACTTGTCCATTTCCTAGTCAATATCTTTGCACTGCCTACTTTGTTAAGCTGCAATGTCTTAGTTAAAATTTTGGTTTTAACTAATTTGGATAGTATTATTGGAACGAAGTTCCTTATCGCGCGTTGCGAAAGGGGGCTAGGCGGAAAATTTGGTAACGACACTTTTTGACAGGTATCGACACTTTTTGCCGTCGTAGTTTTTTTTATATAGAAAGCAAGCCAGAGTACTAGGATAGAAAAAACATGCAAGCGAGTGTGCCAAAACAAATCTAAGGTATTAAATTTCTCACGAAGCTGCTGTTGCTGTATGTTTTTGCAATCCTAGTATAGTACTGACTGCAAGGAACTTCGTTCCATCCGGGTGTCCCTTAACACCTCAAGTTTTTATTTTTATTATGAAAAATGTATGAAATGTATTACTATGTATGTATGTCTTTTACTTTACACTATAAAGAAACAGTACGACCTAAAACACCCGATTTCTCTAAAAAGCTATTCCATTCAAAGGTAGGAAACGTTTGTAATAAAGAAAACGTTCTATAATAGGGTCCGCAACTATCCGAGTTACCATTAACAATGAGTAATACATTGCCTTTCGTTAGGCTCCATTGCCGTTTCGCACCAGACAAATGGGCAGAATATACGCCTGATTTAACACCCTCCTTACTGTTCCGTTGTACTGAGAGTTTTGGGCGGTAAGTGATTTGAGGAACTCACGATTTGAGGCTCACAGCGAGAAAATAACACTTCAATAAAGCTGTTTTCTTTTTTTGTTATTCGCGATACTGTCCAAGGTGCTTTATTTGACGACTAGCTTACCCGGCAGACGTTGTTCTGCAACATGCTATTTTTTCTAAAATAAAAGTAGCCTAAGTTACTCCTTGTTACATCAGCTATCTGCCAGTGAAAGTCCCGTCAAAATCGGTCCAGCCATTTCAGAGATTAGCCAAAACAAACAGGCAGACAGACAAAAATTGTAAAAAATGTCATTTTGGTATATGTATCGTGTATACATCCAAATGCACTTAGTAAAAAGCGGTTATTTTAATATTACAAACAGACACTCCAATTATATTTATTTGTATAGAGTATAGATATATGTACATGGTGTATAGAATATTAAATGCAAGCATAATACGATTTAGCCTTAGTTAGTTCATTAAACTCAATAGTTCGTATTAAGTATTACATGTTTGAATATAAGCAGTTACAAAATCACATTAAAAGTTCATAGAAGTTAAAAGATTGTTAGTTTTTAAAAATGTTTAATTTAATAAGAAAGCCACATATAGCGATATATTATGATAAAGTAGAAGCGTTCAACGCTGCCTTAGAAAACTATTATCACTCAGTGCATGAAACAAGTGCACAAGTAAGAATACCTTTTGCGAGTCGATTTCAAAGCCTAGCTGAGATTTTCCAAAGTTGTAAGCTTTTGATGCTCTGACAAGACGCCGGGACACCAAGGGTTCAGACAGCCCAGGGTTCGTCGGAGCGCACTAATTAGAGTAGGCTTTTCCATTAATAGGAGCAATAAAACTGTTTCATCAAGAAGTAGGTGAAATCTCTTCGTCTCCGTTATTTAAAACAATACTTTCTTATAGCTTGAAAATGGAATAGTTGAATCCTCTTAATTAAAAAGTCCACCTATAATTTTATTGTAATGGACAAAGACGCCTAAAAATACAAGTCCCGCATCCAGTTCTGCATAGGTGAGAAGTTAATACAGTAGCGAATGTATATTTATTCATAATATGTGCTGTGAGAAATTTCTTTTTCTTCTTTGTTTATTTTGTAGTTGCTCAGCTCTGTTATCCGGCCGTAAATAATTTAATATTATCTTTCTTACTTCTTTTATTCGACCGTAGGATTTGTCAGAGTGTAAAGAAGAAAGAAGTCTTAGGTAAAATTTAGTTTTTTTGGAGATTTAAATAGGTATAAAAATAGGATCGATTTTAAATAAATTTCTCAACAGAGCAAAATGATCCCAAATGTAACATAACTTTATAACCGCCTAACTACGGAAATTATGTAAATTACTGAATTCTGGCCAACGAAAAACTTTTCTTTCCAATTTACTCGAAGAACTTCCAAACCATCAAAAGGACAAGCCTCTTTAAAATTTCATTCCATCGATTCAAGTGTAAATGGGGTCTGGCACAAAGGTCGAGGCTAAGTAGATCAATTCTACCACCTGATTCTATGCCACCCCAATTTGCGTAAATTTGACATTCAGTTTGCTTTGCTGTCTGTGGGTGCTGTTATGGATATGCCGAATACTATAAAGTGCACGTTCATCAGAACCTTGCATTTGCAGTATTGAGTAAAATAACTTTTTCTTGGGTTTATGAAAAGCGATTAACCGATTTTATGTTACTTAAAAAATAGTAGATAACAATAATAATCTGAATTTTATCAAGAAAAAAATAACCGACTTCAAAATTACTCAAAAACTACTCATCAGATCTATCTCTATAAGTGGGACCATATGATAAGCACTAGCTTTCGATTAAAAAAAGAATCATCAAAATCGGTTCACCCAGTCGAAAGTTCTGAGGTAAGAAACATAAAAAACACAGTCGAATTGAATACCTCCTCCTTTTTTGAAGTCGGTCAAAAATTAAAGTATGACGTTGTTCAGGCGCTAATGGATTTTTACATGGATTTAGTGGACATCGTCATATAGGTCATGCTATTTTAGTGGTAGGAAATAAATTATGACAAAAAGCAATGTGCATAAAACCATGAAAGATTTTATTTATTTACCGATTGCCCCAGGAATTTATGTATAAAACATTAGGTAATCATTCTTAAAATGTATTAAAAATATCTTTAATACATTTTAGGAATGTGTAAGCCTACTCAAAATAGAATATAGATATCTATATTCTAACAATTTTTTGAATTTTCAGATTTTCGTACGCATACACGTACTTTGTTTTAATAACGGATAAATAAAAAAAATTCTACCTAGAGGAAACGAGAACAAACTAATGGTAGCATTCGACAATGGATGTAAATTTTTAAACCACTAGTATTCTACGTCTACTTCTATCTACGATTGCACTCAAGCCACATAAGAAATTAATTCACCGAGAAAGTAGCTTAAGCACTTTTACTTTGGAAAATGATAAAAATTACATTAGGGTAAATCTTGCTACATACATACGTACTACAAACTTGCTACAGAATTTATAAGTACCGATAGTGCTAGTACATAAACAGACTTAATATAAATACAAGGAAAATAATATTTATTTCTGATCTGGCTTTTTGATCGCGGAACTTTGAATGAGGTAAATGAGGCTACGTTCATAATAATTTAATTAAGTAATAGATACTAGAGGCAACAAACAAGTTAACAAGGCAGAATGAATGTTTTTCTATTGATTTGAAATATAGCAGTTAAATAAAACCACGTATTTTATATTTGTCCAAAGTGATATTTTCGATGTAAATTTCAATGTACTTTTAGAGTTCCGTTCCGTAACGAAAACCTTGCACCTTACACTTGCACTTGGATCACTGTCGTCAGAATTTGGGGTTGGGAGGGGAGTCATTCAGTATCCCATGTTATTACTGTACCTTGGATCAAATCCTCTTGTACCATGTAAAGGGGGACCATAGCCCTTAACCATCCTAACCACACTGGCCAAGGATAGATTAGCATACTTCACACGCCTTGGAGATTATGGTGGAGAAATATCAAGTAAGTATGTATTATGTTTTCGTTAATCGAATAATTCTAATCGAATAACTTCTAATTCACAAATAACTTTGAAAAATAGCGGAGCGTGCAGGATGAGGCAGCAAGTCCCACGCATTGAAGACCGATTGTCAAATCACTAGGCTATCAGTCTCCATCACTTAAATTAAGGGAAAATAAAAAAAACATAGTCATGAATACAAGTTTTCTATAGAAGGCACCTAGATTAGTCATTGATACAAGTAAAGACAGTACAAATAAAATAACTACTTATTTCTCTATAGTTAATAGTATCAGGCGTTAGTTTGCGGAAATCCATTGTTATTAAGTTAGTATTAGTCTACTTTGCAACAATCCGCGTTTAACATGTATGATCGTATATACTTTAAAACATGCGTGGCACCTCCCTCCCTCCCTCCCACAACGGAAACATGCACTACAATAAGTCGGTTTTCCGACTAACCATCCTAGAGTCAACTTACCCTGATGATGCTCCGTTTCGGGGCGAAACACGTGTTGGTGCTGGTATGTATGTTAGTATATACGTTTAATTATTGTAGTGCATGTTTCCGTTGTGGGAGGGAGGGAGGTGCCACGCATGTTTTAAAGTAAGGTAAACACCCCAATTATGGACGGTTTAACAGCAAATTTGTGGTATTTGTGAAAATTTTACCTATATTTTGAAAGTTCAGAACCTGAAAGTATATAAAGTGTAAAGTCCTGTTCTTATTCAACATTTCTGCTGTGTCACGAGTGAGATATTGTAATTGGTTTAAATTTAATTAACAAATAAAAATTATCATTTTTTTACCCAGTTATGGACAGCAAAAACCCAGTCATGGACACCCAGTAATGGACATACCCCAGTCATGGACACCCAGTAATGGACACGAATCATATAAAACTAGTTAGGCTAGTTATCGACTAATCTATGATGAAAATCCAAAAGAATAATAATTATTAAATCTTTCTAGGGTTCCGAAGTAAAATCGGAACCCTTATAGTTTCGTCATGTTCGTCCGTCTGTCCGAAGCAAAGCGCCGAGACCGATAGTGCTAGAAAGCTGTAATTTGACATGAATATACCTATTTATTAAAACTCCAGAACAGTGGAATAAAATACTGAAAAACTTCTTTTTTTTTCAGGGTACCTCCCCTACAGGTAACGTGAGGATGATTTTTTTATTCTTCGTGTACCCTATAGTGTGGGGTATCGTAAAAAAGGAATTCCAAAAATATTATGGTTCTTCAAAGACCATTTTTGGAATTAGGGGTTCGTTTGCAAAATATTTGGCTTTAAGGGCTAATTTTGGTTAGAGTCAAGTAGGGGGGCCCTGCTGGCTAAACGGTTAGAGTTGGACAAGTGAAACAATTGTGAAAAATAGGTTATATGATGAATTTACAAGAAAAACTATTCCGGGTATGTTAATTTATGTAGTCAATGAGTAATAGTCGATAAACTTACTACTTCAGAACCCTACATTGCGCTTGGCCTGACAAACAGTGATAGAACGAATCCTTCACTGCCACTCTGACACCTTGTCAGAGCGCTCTGACCCGTGTCAAAGCGCTCTGATAAGGTGTCAGAGCTACAGTGATAGATTTATTCTATCCCTGTCGCTCTTCCGCATATTAATTGGCATGACAAGAGAAATAGCAATAATAACTTAATGTGTATGATTGTAATATAGATATCCCTGTTCTGAATATGCTAAATACCGAAGAGTAAATAAGACAGCCACATACTATAGTTGTACAGTATCACTGATGTCACAACATCGAAGACTTCTGGTTTATTTCGCAACAAATATTATTCTAAGGCTATGCAATAGCTTTACCGCGGCAGTCCCCGAGTGCCACATGTTTTTTTTAATAATAATTTGTTGACACTGACATGACCATCTATATATTAGACGCGTGTAAATTTGTAAAAAAGTACCCAGATTATTTTACCTTTCGTGATGATCAACCGCGACGATACCCGAGGCGTCAAAAAAAAAACGTGTGGCACTCGGGGACTGCCGCGGTAAAGCTGTTGCATAGCCTTAGAATAATTTTTGTTGCGAAATAAAACCTGACACCCCCACTTGCATTCAGTACTAGGATAGCAATAACATGCAAGCAAGTGTGCCAAAACAAAGCTGGGGAATTTCTCATCGGATTTGCTCATCATTAGTAGCAATTAATTAAAGCGAGTAGGTACTAGGCACACAGAAGTCTTCGAAGATGTGACATCAGTGACACCGTACATGACACAGTATTTACATATTTAGATATTACTATCTTATTCACTCTTTGGTATTTAGCATAAGCACAACAGGGACGTCCATATCACGATCATGCACATTAAGCTATTATTGCCATTTCTCCCGTCATGCCAATCAATATGCGGAAGAGCGACAGTGATAGAACAACCGTTACCATCTCTACTACGGTGAATGTTCCGAAGAACTTTTCAACCTGGTGCCTCCAACCACCTTCCTTTATCGCACCACCCGCAAAAGGTTACGGTTCCACCCGCATCACCTCGACTCGTGGCAGTCGTCTACCGCTCGTTTCTCGCGCTCCTTCCTGCCACGAACCTGCGAGCTTTGGAACAAACTTCCCTCTGAGGCATTCCTTGCGCGCTATGATATGGGGTTCTTTAAGAAGAGTGTATATCGTATCCTTCAAGGCCGGTAACGCACTTGCAGCTCCCTTGATGCTGCACGTGTCCACAGTCGACGGTGAATACTTACCATCAGATGGGCCGTATGCCTGTTTGCCCGTCGTTAACATAAAAAAAAACTCCTTACTGCCACTCTGACACCTTGTCAGAGCGCTCTGACACCCGTGTCAAATATTATCTATTATTACTATCGTAATATAGATATCCCTGTTGTACCTATGCTAAATACCGAAGAGTAAATAGACAGCCACATACTATCAATGTACAGTATCACTGATGTCGCATTCTCGAAGATTTCTGGTCGCCTAGTACTCGCTTTAATTAATTGCTACTAGGTGAACAAATCCGATGAGAAATTTAATTCCCCAGCTTTGTTTTGACACACTCGCTTGCATGTTTTTGCTATCCTAGTACTGACTGCAAGAGGGCTGTGTCAAATTTTATTTCGTTACGGAAATTTCTTGATTCGGTCGTCAAGCCCGCGATAAAAGCTATGCAATAGCTTAAAATATGTTTAAAACACTAGGTAACAATTTAAATAGCAAAAATGGAGTATTTTTCATTTCTTTTACACTGTAAAATTTGTGTCGCGCCGGGAGGTTTTATTTTCAAAATTGAGCCCTCGTTCTCTTTTCAAAATCGACAGGATCCACTGAAAACAATTGACCGTTGGCTACAGTTCATTGCGCAAATTTCGGGTTCGCGGTGTCGGTCCTATACGCTAGTAATAATAATTCAGTATATTCTATCATTTTATACCAATAATAGCAACATTTTCATAATTTGCAGCTAGCTCATATTAAAAAATAATACTAGGAGTAAAATTAGTTCAAATTCTGGATACATAATAGCAAAGATAAACTTCGATAAAATTATGTCCATTACTGGAGCTATACAATTACAGTGCACCAGTAATGAACACCAACAAAATATCAACAAATATAACTTCTCTGGAGTAACAACACTGTGTGTTGTAGACTTAATTTCATGGTTAACCAAACAAACAAAACACATTTTGATTTAAAAAAAGCAATACAAATTTGCAGATGAAACTTTTTACTTACCGCACTAACAATTTCCTTAAGAAAAGCCGATAAAATAAATTTACAATGACGAACAAATTTATAGTTCGCGCTAACTTGTGTTCTAACAGACCGAATTGAATAAAATATCAAACTTAGGCAGTCCGATGACTAAAGTATATGAAACAGTGTTGCCAATATAAAAAAACTGGTTAATAACCATATTCTAGATGATTTCTTTTTTTTCGTCCATTACTGGAGCCTCGTCCATTACTGGAGCCGTTACCTTATATACCATCATACATGTTAAACGCGGATTGTTGCAAAGTAGACTAATACTAACTTAATAACTTATTTCCCTGTCTTATCTCCGAAAGTACAGTATCCGAAATAAAAAAATAAAGTAAAGTGGAATAAAGTCTTTGATGTTTTCATTTTTAATCTACAGCAATAACTTAATAACAAGTCGAAAGTTATTAAGAATATATTTTTTCTTTATTCTAGAGCTTTTCGAACATAGGTACGCAACGATTACCTTTTCAAGGTGATTAATTAAATAATAGAAAAATGGAAATAAGTACCTAGATACAGAGCCCAAAACCAGGATGATTTATTATACTGACCTGTCGGCCGGGTTATACCCGCGGGGTCGGTAAATCCTTATAATTGAACCGCTTTTCTTCTAATACCCGCGGGTCAAAACGTTATAACTGAAACCAGGATTTGTTTAAGAAGTTTTAGATACTTTTATATCCATGTAAATAGGATTTCGTATAGTTATATAATATATTATTACTATTGTTTGCCCGTATGTCTGTCACGTCTGATTTTTTCTTAATCTACTCGCTTACAAAATTCTGTTTTTGCATTATTTTATTTCTGTTAATATAAATTAATTAGCATTATTTTTAAGTTTTCTTAACAATCAAGGTTAGTTATTTATACCTACAGTGCCGCCAAATTTATTCACTTGGGTTTAACATATCGTACATTTTATCAATGTTATACTATGGTATGATTTATAATAATTCAAATAATGTGTAATATTACACATGAGTGAATGTTTTTGTATCATGCCGTGCATACGCAACTCTTTTGTTGACATGCACATGCAAGGTGTGGTTAGCTTCCTTCTATAATATTATTCCCGGTGCGCTGTGACATGAGGTTTAAAATGATTGAGGCTTCTTTTGTTTTGGTCATTATTTTGCGTTGCTTAGATACATAGACTATACTTACTGAATACTTACTGTCTGTTGGTCCATCTGCGTTTTCATTGGCCTTTTAAGACCTAGAGTCCAAGGTATGTAGGTAAGGTAAGTATGGAGGATTTCTGTCCTCTAAGGCTATATTGTTGGAGGCCCTTGGGCGGCATGAAAACTTCCGAGACTAGGGTTGGCCACATACCCCTCCACCAATCCGCACTGAGCTGTTGAAGTAGTATGCTCTAGGCTTTCTCAAGAGGAGATAACCGTGGTCAGTAGTGGGCCATTACCTAATGGGCTGAAGCAAAAGCTCAATTGGCAAACAATTCGCAATTGTGATGAATCATAGGCATTAAGTCCGTCCATTGTGATCTAGTTTTATTTAGGTTTACAATACAGAGTAAATAAATAAATCTTCAGCAACATTTGTTCTTCTTTGAACTTCTAAGAGTGTCTCCTTAGCTTATCTTCTTCACAGCTAGAACTTCCCAGATATTGCTATGATTACAGAAGTAAATACAAGGACTTACAAGAAATGAGTTCTCCGGTCCACATTAAGTCCACTAACTGCGGAGAATTCCAATAAAACTCGATAAACTCAACGAAATCTCATTAAAGATACTTTTTTCATTCACAAGTCTCTAATGTAGCCAGCGTGGCAGCGGGTCTGGAAACGTGCGTCCGCCATTATGTGACAAATTGCCATTGGATTCTTCGGGCACTTGCTATGCTAATTAGCTATCTAGAATGCTTAATACAGGGAAATAAATTTAAATCATTAACAAACGAGGTTTTATACGAACTTGCTAGTTGACTAAGTAGTTTTTCTGCTTACTTATTTTATGGTTTTTATTTAAATATGTTTAGGTATAAATATAAGAACTGCAAGTTTTAAGTATACGAGACAAACATACTCTGTGCGTACGATAGTGCTAGTTAACACTTTCACAATTCACAATGATCTTATTAATAAATAAATAAATAACACTACACACTCATACCCCCACAGTAGGCTTTTCCTGTATCGCGGGTGGCATGGACTACACATATAACACATCACAATAACACCCATGACCCGAGTACATCTATCTATCTGTTACATAAATATCTGGCCCGGCCGGGAATCGAACCCGGGGCCCTCGCTTCGTAGGCAGGGTTACTACCAACTAGGCTACAGGGTGGGTTAATAATATAAATGTGAACATTTTTGTTGGTGAGGATGCATGGATGTTTCTTACTCTTTCACGCAACAAGTACTGAACGGATTTTCATGAAATTTAGCACACGGATAGACCATAATCTAGAATAACTTATAGCTTACTTATCATCTCTGAAAACGCGGGCAAAACCACAAGCGCTGGTAATCAATAAGATGCACCAATGATTAAAATTAATATAATCAATAATTTATACAAATAATTATTATAGCGTTAATAATATTAAAGGGAAGAGTTTGTTCAAACGCGCTATTCTCCGGAAGTGTCATAAGGATTTTTTTTTTGAAATAGTATTTATGTTTATGATATGATTTATACATAGATACCCGAAGCGAAGCTAGGGTAGCTTGCTAGTATACTTATAATAATTATGTAAACACAATACAAAAGTGAGTAAAATACTGGTTTGAACTGCAATCAGGAATGAGCAACAAAATATGTAACTTAATTATTTTTGAAGGAATTAATGACAGATATAATAACCGTAGTAATGTAAGAACAAGCAAGGACATTCGATAGTTGGATTTTATATTTTAAAAGCAATGTGTTAAGTGGGTGCTAAAATAAATAAATGGACTTAAACCTTGTAAAAAGGGTCAGTCTGTTATAAAGCCACTACTTGTAATTAATTTCTAGTTTCAATTGTTAATTCGTGAAGGGATGGCTTTGGGCAAGCGATGCTTCAGTGCCTTTTTACATAGAGACATCCAAAATATTCAGCAACGTTATTTAAATTATTAACTATTTTTTCATCTCTAATTACAAAAAAAAAATAAGTACAGTCCACTATGTCAATAACACAGAAATAAAATGATTTTTACAACGCCGAAGTGGAAGTTTGTTCCACAGTTTACACTTCCGTGGTAGGAAATGACGAGAAAACCGATTTTTGTTATTGGCAATTTAATTTTACTACATTGGGTATTGATGTCACAAAATGTATGCTGGTACACCGTGACAGAAGACCCGAGCCCAGTAGTGGGACATTATATTGTGGGCTATGATGATGATGATGATGATGATGATGAATGAATGATGATGTCAGGATTCAAATAAAAATAGTTTTTTTTATTCTCACCTTCCTGACTTACTAAGAAGTTGGCATGGCTTGACAAAATGTGCGATTTTGTTAAACGTCCGCATCATCTGTATGCCCCGTGTTTGTAAATGAGGGTGCGGGTATTCCAGCTTCATTTCTAAACCCCGTATAGTAACTTGTTTTTGTGTTTGTATCTAAAAGGCCAATGTCAGTATAAAACTTTAAATTCAACTCCATTTGGAGCCATCCCTACCTATTTACTCGGCTCACATTCCGGAAAATCATTCTCTAAGCTGACCGTTGAAAGTGTTTGAAATAACTATTCATGAGATTAATTTTCAACCTTTTGATACCGTGATGTTTGAGGGATCACAAGATCTGTATCTAACAGTATTTTATATGTTTTGGTCAAAAAGATGTAGCCGTAGGCCGTAGGTAATGGTAATGGTAATGGTGATGGTGATGGGCTCCGATTTCCGCATTTAGCCTCTAGGTTGGGCCATTTTGCGTAAATGTGTGTGCCGGCTAGTTGTCTAGCCAGCCTAGCTCCGTCCAGAAACGCAGGATCCTCCTGGTGTCTCCACAGGCTTCACGGAACGACCTCGGAGTGCCGAGGATTTCAGCCCGTTGGGTAGCTACGCCCACGCATTCCAGGATTACGTGAGGGGCTGTTTCGTCGGCCGATAGACACGCCCTGCATAGAGGGCTGTCGGTCATACCTAGAACATATAAATGTTTGTTAAGTGGGCAGTGTCCAGTGATGTTACCTACAATTACTCGCAGGTCCCTTCTGTCAAGTGACAGTAGCCTCCTGGTCAGTCGTGCGTCGGGACAGGGCACTGTTTCCCGAGATTTTCTGCACGTTTTGATTTGTGCCTATTGATCTGCATGTTGTTTTAATGTTCTTTGACGTAGCCAGGATCTTAGCTGGTTGAATGCTAGTGGTAGCATAGGGGCCGGGCCAATGAAGGAGTCCTGGAGGGTTGAGCCTCCCCCGGGTCGGGTGGTAGTAGGCCGTAGGTACGACACACTTCAAAAGCAACATTCTGTGACAGATCATGATTCGTAAAGTTTGCACCCATTGGCACACATCAGTCATAGTGGCAGCAAAGTGGTATAAATAGTCATTGATCTACTTAGAATTTTCAATGAAAAACGCCATTCAACGAAACGTCTAGTCAAGATGACGAGGTGCGACGTTTAGGTTTCTGTCTCACCTCATAATATTCCACTATCTATCAATAGATACATTGAAGGATTTCTAAAACTTGCCGCGCCAACAACTTTATCGCTTAATCAACCAGTATAATATTTCAAAACAATCCCATTGTATATTTTACATCCCTCTTCGCAATGCTTTCTAACATGATGTTTTTGGCTCCAATAACGAACCAAATCGATGTTCGATATAAGTAATACAGTAGGAAAGAAGCGTGAAATCTTCCGAAGCTGCTCATACAAATGCCACGGTAATGTCTCCCCTTGCAAATGCTTGGAAAATTCTCGACAGGGCTGATGCTTTGACTACAGAGGAAGATCATAACACGTTTAAACTTTGAGAACTAGTAATATTAACATTTTCCAGGAATTAGCAAAATGGCTATGCAGTTTTCACCACTTGAGGGACCAGTCTGTGAAAAATGCTAAATAGAAGTTCTCAGTTTTAAACCATTTAACAGTAATACTATAATTATTATAGTACCTATTTACTGTTAAATGGTTATTTAATTATTAAATAAGAGCATTAACATACTACGTCCATTTAAAAAGCTTTTATTTAATTTGATCTCTCTGGGTGTAATCAAATTGCGAGTTAATTGGCATACTTCACTGCATTTGATCCAGCTGAATCTTTGCTTACATTACCTCAATCGGATGACCAGCTCTGTACAATCATTCAAGTGATGATTGTACAGAGCTGGTCTGATGATGGAGCTGGAAGGTGTCTACGATAAAAGCGTGTTTTAGTAGAATTATCATGTTATTGGAGCCTTTTTTGGGTGCTCACGTATACAGAAATTTCAAAATAGTAACTATGAACATCCGAAGTCAACTCCCAAAAATCCTTAGAAGATCTAGAAATTTGATTAGATCTTATATTTCTGCATATTATCTGCCTGCGACTTTTGTTATATATATAACTAGTCGACACACGTATTGCCTTCGTGAGCAATATTCTTCTTACTCCAATAGCCTTTTAGGAGACTTTCCAAAAATCTTTTGTTGACACAAAATGCACTAACGCCATCTAGAAGCAAAATTAGGCAGCCTTCTCATACGTGTGAGAAAACTGTTAAAACAACAAATATCAGCGAAGTTTTCTTACACAATCGATATATCCAACCGGGAACCGCCACTGACCTTATTAAATTCTCACGCCGAACGCGACTGCACTCCGCAGCACTTGTGCATACAAATACACAAAAGAATGCAATTTCGTTCTCCCCACAAAGCGTAGCGTTTAACTTTACTTTTATTTTTGCATGAATACTAATAAACCTAAAGCTATTTTTGTTTCGTATAATGCTGCTTTTCGCTGGCAATTGATGCTGTGTTAGCCTACGTGATCGACGAATTTTTTGTATTTCCTATGGGAATTGAATATTTCTTCTATTTAAATTGACCCCGAGATCTACCAAGCTAAGCTCCAATTGGAATGGTTCAACAGATGTATTTTAATAAAATAAATCATTATAGGTCCAAAGTAGTTAGGTACGAATACCGGGTACTAAATAGATACTGTATTATGAGTAGGTATTTTTTTCTTTCTTTTTCTTCTCTCTTTCTTGACCATCAACGCATCAGTGATGACTTTGGTGTTGCTGATATCCGTGGGCGATGATAGCCACTTACCATCAGGTGAATCCTCAGCTATTTTGCCAGCTAAAAAATATTGTAGAAATCACGAAAAACTTCTGTAAGATGTTTTTGTATTATATTTTTTATAGTTTTTTCCTCTTAAAACATTATGATAGTCTACTTAACTATTATTCTAAGTATCTGCTTTACATTTACTATACAAACTTCTATTGTCCTCACTTCTCACTTGTCGTAAATCGTGGTTTGAACTTATTTCGTCTAGACACTCGTCAATACGAGACATCTGGCTGCTGGCAATCACGTGCAATCTTCATGATTTTAAATAAATATGTCTTAGAAAAACTCTCTTTTTGGAAAAGCATATTACTTATGACGATAGTAAACTTTATGCTAAAAATCGAATAAGTGTAACACTACACAGAAAATACTAAGTATCTAATCCATATCTTATTAGATTAATACTTTAATGTATGTAAGCAGTGATAGCCTAGCGGTTAGAATGTTGGTATCCCGAACGAAGGGGCCTGAGTTCAAATCCTGGCACGCACCTCTAACTTTCAAATATTAAGTGCGTATTAGAAGTTACTTATCACTTGCTTCGGTGAAGGAAAACATCGTGAGGAAACCTGCATACCGGAGAGTTCTCCATAAAGTTCTCAAAGGTGTGTGAAGTCTACCAATCCGCACTTGGCCAGCGTGGTAGACTATGGCCTAATACCCCTCACACTGTGAGAGGAGACCCCGAGCCCAGCAGTGGGACAATTATGGGTTGTTGCTTTGCTTTTGCTTTGCTTTGTATGTAGGTAATAATATGGTTATGTTTATCATAGTCATTTACAACGTCTTTTATCTACTTTGCAACGATCCGCAAGCTCAATATAAGATTACTCTAAAGAAAGAACTAACTGCTCTCGAGTCCGGAACGTTTGAGGGCAGACTCATGTAAGAGGGTGGTAGCTTCCCAAGCGGACCCCACGGAAAAATCAGATCAAATGGGGCTCATTTCGAACAACTAATTAGTTAGCTTAGGTACTTGTTTTTATTCCGTTCAATTAAAACAAGTTTAGATTTCATGGTTTTCCTTTCATTTAATTTACCATGTTTGTAAAATTAGAGATTTGATCCTTATGATTGACCCTATCGATTGATGCCGTACAGTGTGTTGTCCAAAATACAGAGTGTTGTGTTTTTAAATTACAGCCGATTCGATACCCAGGAATATTATCTATTTTCAAAAATCTTTGAACGCAGTTTTAAAAGTTTATTTTCAGTGAAAATTTCTATCTCCAGCAGGTAAAGTACTTTCCCTCCGGGTGGCGTTAAAAATTCCACCCTGTATATTATATTGTTCTTTGTGGGACTGAGGAGGTGCTACGCATATCTTCCAATGGATTTCCACTAAGTAACGCCTGATACTATTGATTATTTAATTTAATTACTAACGCCCCCAACTCAGAGTCACTAACGGATACTTAAATCGCTCCTTAGTACAGAATTTGTATGGACCTTCTTTACTAAGGAGCGATTAAAGTAACCGTTAGTAACTCTGAGTTGGGACGTTAGTAACTTAATATAACGGATGGACTATTTACCCTAATTAACAATGTTAAATATAATTGAATTAATGTCATCACAAGTTACAATGTGTTTAAGTGGATGCAGATCTTTTGTTACAAGTGAGCTGTAAATTGTATAGTCCACATGCTGGTCCCGTGTGGGTTTGCAAACCTCACGTATTGTCTGTTGAGACATTATTAACTATTCTAAATGAGTACGTAACTAATTTTAAGAAATAATGATATGGTATTAGTATAGTTTTGCAAATGACTTAGAAAAATGCCTTAAATGTAAGATACATAATTAACTAGGATGCAACGCAGCACACATGCAGTTTTTGAGTATGTACGTACATGATATACAAGCACACACGCTTTACGAAATTTGACTTTTAAAGTGTATGGATGGACAAGTTTTTTTGGCTTATGTTTATCGATATTTTTAAAATTCTTGATGCAGTGGGTGAAGCCAGTATTTTTCCACTTATTTAATTTCCATAAATTATGGTCCTATTTAATGTACTTAAATCTACTTGTTCTTACTATTGACATAGAAAAAGTAAAACTCTTGTAATATCTACCTTTTTATACAGCTGAGTTTACTAAACACGTCATTACGGAAATTAACTGAACAAACTACTTATTTTGTTGGAACTACAGCAAGTTTCAGTAACCAAACTCAATTTAAACAACCCAAGTAAGCTTAAAAACTGCTGAACATTATTTTTCTTCGACAATAGTGACCCCGGGGTGTTGCCTTGCATATTAATGTATGCAAATAATTGGGATCGACTCGTCGCATATTGAAAAGCGACGTGACGTAGACAATGCGTGACAATTGGAATCAAGGGCTATTGTGTAAGATAATATTATAATATTGACCTTCTCGAACGACTTGGATAATAAGCGAAATAGGACGTCATTTGTTTGAAAATATTCTAGTTTTATCTGTCTAAAAGGTTTCCATTTTGATCTCTTAAATCTCTAAAATATTGGCTTTCCGCACTTGAAGTTCTAGGATCAAGTCTTGTAAGCACCTCTTATTTTCATTAGTAGGTAGGTATGTGTGTTAATTAAGTACCTACCTACTATTTGCTTGGGTAAAAAGAAACTTCGTGAGAAAACCTGCATTCCTGAGAATCCCACTAATCCCACTATATATCCCCAAAACTACTGAACCGATTTGAAAAATTCTTTCACTGTCGGGAAGCTACACTATCCCCGGGTGACATAGGTTATATGATATTTAAAAAAAAATAGGGATTCTTAATAAAACACTAATAATATAACGCAAGGTGTAAAAATAAGAAAACCGAAGCAAAGCGAGGGTGGTTACTCGTATTATAATTATGTGGAAGTTTGCATGAATGTTTGTTACTCTAAGGACAGAACGGATCTTCAAGAAACGAAGCATTCAGATAGATCACGATGTGGAATAAGTTAAAGGTTACTTATTATTCCAGAAAACGAGGCCAAAGCTAGTTCTGTAAAACGTACTCAAAGGTGTATGAAGTCTGAAAATTCACACTTGGCCAGTGTGATGATGTTGCCATGATGACGACCATAAAAAAGGACGAAACTTTTAAATTACTTAAAGGTTAATTATTATTCGTTTATAAACTGTTTTTACCTGTTTTATGGCGAAATCAAAGTCCAGAAAGGTGACTTTTTTCTTTTTTTGTAGATGACCCTGGTCGTTAAATTAAAAAGGACAAAAATGAACGTTCAAATGTACACTTTCATTTTTGTCCTTTTTTGTTAACCTTGTAGATTTTTACATTGCCACTTCGATCGTAATGTCATGCGGAAATGCAGTACCTATTTAATTAATGCAGTAATTAAGAGTGATGTTTTTTGTATAAAGCCGATGATAGTATGTACTGTATATCGAGGCATTAGTCATTACCAAAGGATTAACTACTGATTTCTAGATCAGTAACTAATTTTATGGTAGGTATGTAATAGAATAATTTTAATGTAGGTTTTGCTTATAATGTATTATTTACTAATTATGTACCTTCCTAGCTTCCTAGTTAGAATTTAGTGACTTTGGGCTTTCGTTAAGTGAGCCGTTTGTTCTTATGACGAAATAAATAATTTTACTTTGAGTTTTTTTTTTATCTGTACCTAATCAACGATTGTCCTTAATTTGCTCTATTTCAAAATTGTATTAACTGAAATATCTTTCTCCTAAAAACCCTTTCTACAGACTTTGTCAATACCACGTGTACTTTACTCGAACATACCTTTATTAGGGCATGCCGTCAGGTAATGTATGCGTTGCGTTTGGGACACTTTATGACGGTCTTGCGGTTTGCAGTAGCGCGGCTGGGAACAAAAATGACGGGGCCTGTCCTCCGACGAATAATTTGTACAGATATGTATGCTTACTAACCGTGTAACTTGTAAATTGGATGGTTTTAAGGTGCTGTATATTAAAAAAAAGTAAAGACTTATAGAAATGCATGCGTACCTCTGTTTGTCTAAAGTACAATTTCAAAATCAGAACAGTTTCATAACAAAAAAAAGCGGCCAAGTGCGAGTCGGACTCGCCCATGAAGAGTTCCGTAGCAGCAAGTAACATAATATAAAAGTTCTTGAAGTTCGTTGTAACTTTGATCGAGGTAAATTGCGGTTTACGATTTATGACGTATTAAAAAAAACTACTTACTAGATCTCGTTCAAACCAATTTTCGTTGGAAGTTTGCATGGTAATGTACATCATATATTTTTTTAGTTTTATCATTCTTTTATTTTAGAAGTTACGGGGGGGGGGGGGGGGGGACACATTTTACCACTTTGGAAGTGTCTCTCGCGCAAACTATTCAGTTTAGAAAAAAATGATGTTAGAAACCTCAATATCATTTTTGAAGACCTATTCATAGACACGTATGGGTTTGATGAAAAAAAAATTTTTGAGTTTCAGTTCTAAGTATGGGGAACCCCCAAAATTTATTGTTTTTTTTTCTATTTTTGTGTAAAAATCTTAATGCGGTTCACAGAATACTTACCAAGTTTCAACAGTATAGTTGCTATAGTTTCGGAAAAAAGTGGCTGTGACATACGGACGGACGGACAGACAGACAGACATGACGAATCTATAAGGGTTCCGTTTTTTGCCATTTGGCTACGGAACCCTAAAAAGAACATATAAAAGACAATAATAATTGCCTAATAATTTTTGCCTGTCTGTATGTTTGCTATGAATTAGCTACATAAAAATTATATTATTACACGTAATCATGACATAGGTACTGGGTAGGTAACTTAAGTTATTGACTTCAGTTTACAAACTCTTGTACATGTATCACTTCACCTATGAACCTACTTAGCAATCTATGCTGGGACCATTGAAGTTTATTGTAGTATCTATAGTTCAATGGGTGGGGCGGCGTTGTTAAAGTTTACATGTTTAGTCTAACCTGCCTACTAAATTCAACCCTCCTCTAAGCAACGGAGCCGATAATTCTGTCTTTTGACATAAATCCAAAATGCAAAAGGCAGAACTTTCCATACTAAAACCTTTGGTCAATTGGACAGGAAATGAGCTGTGGACGATAATTTTGAAAATTTTGCCTGAAACTTTTTCGTTTGTAAAACAATTTTTTCATAATTGTAAAACAATTTTTAATTTGTTAATATATATTGGGTATCGTCATTAAATTACCAGATGGACAAATTAATCATGAATAGAAAAGACTAATTAGTGTGCTTTTCAGTAGTTTTTTAAGTCAAGTAGGTACCTTATTTCGTTGTTAAATAAAATCGTATTCATAAAAGGACGACCTTTGAAATATAAATATAATCAACAAGTTTTTATATGAAGTTCAAAAACCAGCCTATTTCTCGACTAACATTTTCCCCTTATTAATAAACATCAAGGCAAGCTTTACCACAAAAAGCTTTGCAACAATATCTTTTTATTGCAGCATAAAATATTCACAGGTGATTTAACGTAGAACACGATGCGTGTTTTACAGTAAGCTGAAGAAACTTACTACAAAAGTAGGTAAATATAAGGTAGGTACCTACTTAATAATTAGATAATACTTAATAATTAGATATCACCTATTTTAAAGATGAATGAGGGCCCATTTATTATAATTCTTACAAGTCTTACAACTTCTAAGTGGAAATATTATTTATTTAATAAAAAAAGTTTTCAAAAATTTGCGTCTTACACGTTGTAGCAATAATAATAAAGCGCCCCACTTTAATTTTTAGGGTTTCGTAGTAAAACGGAACCCTTATAGTTTCATCATGTCCAGTTTGGATTAAAGTGCTAATTTTTGTAGGTACCTAGGTGTTACAATCTGAATCACGGCATTATTACCTATGATAGCTTATTAAGTTAATACTTAGTATTTGTCGATGAACTACGGAACGCTACATTGCGCGTGGACTGCACGCATTTGGCTTGTTTAATTTTCAGTAAAAAGGCGAAATTACATAAAAGTGCAATAAGTAATTTTTAATTCGTGATTAATTACTAGGTATTTTAACGCAAGTGATCGGAACAGGTCTTAATTCTGAGTGACATGAACATGCATATGTAGCTTTAATCGAAGCCGGAACCCATCGTTACACATGTAGAGTCGTTACCATAATATCTACAAGATTATTTAATAGCTGAGTTTTATAGTTATAGTAATTTAAGTATCTAAGTTTTTATTGCTTCAGAAACGCTAGTAGGTAATAGGTGGTCATGATCACGTTTCTTTGATAACAGCGTATTCACGCTATTATCAGTGTGTAAAATTCAAATCATTTTTTATTTTGGCCCAAAGGTCGATTTTGCAGTCGTTGGGTTAGAAATCTGCACGCACGTCCTGTAGGTACCGCATCACAGGGAAACTAGGATGGATAACGTTTACCATACCTAAGTAATAATCATAATTCTTGAGAAAGAATAACCGATTTCAAAATTAGGGATAAATCAAAAACTACTCGTCAGATCTCGCTCAAATTTAAGTGGGACCACATGACAAGTACCAGTTTTCGATTACAAAAAGAATCATCAAAATCGGTTCACGACTGGGTGAAGTTCTGAAGTAACAAACATAAAAAATAGAGTCGAATTGAATACCTCCTCCTTTTTTGAAGTCGGTTAAAAAGAGTTAGCGTGGACACTATGGACAGCTAATCTTAGCTTTTCAAAGGACGTGTGCCCAGCATAGCAAAGTTATGGATTCTGAATCTGATAATAAGATAATTATGCACGATAGATATACGTACATATATACTGCATTTTCGCTTTCCATGATTGAATTAACTAGTCCTAGCTATGCATGGAAGCGATTCATTATTCAGGTTAATCAGCCTACTTGGTATAGCGTTAATTACCACGTTAAATATACATCTCAAGATATTCCTACACTAATCAATAGAAAGTACCCTTACATTGTACAATGATAATATTCAAGTTATGCATCTGATTTATTATCCAATTAATAAAGAAACATATTTAAAGGTCACGTAATACTAGAGTAGGCATGGGAATTTATTTACTATGAAATACAAATTAAATTAGGTATACATTTACATAAATCATAGACAGATTAGTCTTGTAAAGGTGCGCGCCGACCGCAAAATGGTACCAAGTTCATATAGGTAGGTACCTACTACGCGGGATATTAATAGAATTTCATTATCACTTGCTTTCGTGAAAAAAAAAACTAGAGGGTAGCAAGAATAAGAGTCGAAAGTTCTGACGTAACAAATATATTGTGCAGGCAGGCTGTTTTGGGTCTTGCAAAACGTTAATTAGTTAATTTGGAGTTGTATGTTGATTATTTCGTATTTTAATTATTATTCTTGCTGTATGTTATGTTATTGCCTATCCTGTACGGGATGATGTGGTCGCTCAGCGACAAATTCCCTTTCAATAAAAAAAAAACCAAAAAATACAGTCGAACTGAATTCCTCCTCCTTTTTTGTAGTCAGTTAAAAAACAACACAAAGGTACGTAAAGCACTTTATTCACATAATTTGCTGATGAGCTGACACGTTCATGATAATTTAAATATTATTTCCATTAACTCCCACGAACCATGATGGTATCGATAATTAAGACTCAATTAAGTTCGGCGATATTCCGAAAACATTTTCATACTTTACAGTAACATCAGTAAAATCGGTAATTTGTAGCAGAGAAGATGAATTTCTGCCGAAGAAATAATTTAATAATATTCCTATTCGACTGGTAGCTGTCGAATATATTTGCAAAGACATTTCATTACGAGAAGCCACAATACAAATGAGAATAATATAAGAATGGATTGAGACAAATCAATTGTGGGTGGATCCATTGGTTTTGCACGTCTTTTGAACATTATTTAGGAGTTACTTTACAATCAGAGCGAGATATGTTACTCGAATGTTTTCCAATTCTACTGTGATCATTCAAATTTTGATTTACAAGTGGCTCATTTTTAGTATTCTTTATGTATTTCGTACATCAAACCCATTAACTAATGTGGATCATGAATTGCTAATATTTGTTGGTACTTATTTTCTTATAGCATATTGGCAGAAATTAATCAATCAATTTTAGGTGTAACATAGCTTTTGTGTCTTTTATTTATCTTCTGTAATGTAAGACTCTGCATATTAAGTTCTTTCTATTGGACCGAAATAATTGGTTCTATTTTCTTCGTTATTTAAGATAACTATGATTTAAAAAATTCAACTTTCAACTTTATTCATCTACAACTGTATTCACTTCTATATTCAGCCATCTTTCTTCTCCACAATGTTGCAAACGACAAAAAACAGAAGCACCAAAACAACCATTGAACCAACCACGGTCAAGAACTGGTGCATTTCAAATGTTAACCCACACTGCGCCATATTTGCTTTTTTCTTCTTACTCTTTTATCAAAATGTTCCAAAAAGCTTACCTAGATATCAAATCTGCTCAACTCCCAACTCGAGAATAATCATTACTTGCTAAGTTCTGCTCTCTTCTCATTTAAGGGACTATTTTAAAGTCTATGTACCTTGAAAGTACTTGCACATCCAGCTCATAATTATCAGTAATGTTACGAATGCGAAGGCAACGAGTAAAACTTGAAGAACGTCGACGGTGTAGCAAACATCCTTGCTCCCCATCACATCTACTGCCCGTTTACGATATGGCAAACGATTATGAACAATAGTACCAGAATTACCACAGAACCGACCACCATAAGCAGTTGATTTAAGTTGAAGCTCAATCCACAGGAACTGCTTCCAGCCTTTCTACCCATTCTATCGTGTCAACGAGTACATTGTACCCTGGTTCTGGACCATTCTTGTTTGTATATTAATACATCTTATTGTTCTATTTATTTTTTGTGTTTTGTATTATTTATTTTCTTCATTCACTTATAATTTTGACATTGCAGAAAAAATGACAAGTTGTTTATGACGTTTAGTTGCAATGAACTTTTGATTTGACTTGAGGTTCACAAAGTACATAAACACTTGTGGTATGAATAATAATATATTATACTGGCCAGAAAAGATTATTGTTATATAAATAAATATTTTCCCTAAAAATATTTCCTTTATTTGAATAAAGGTTCCAATATTCATGGGATAGGTAACACAAAAGAACTAAAACACCGAGTTGATACAAAATAGTTTTACTTATTTATTACAATAAATAGTGAATGTATCGAATAGAGTACATAAACTACCTGCAATAATAATAATGCCATCAACAGTTATCGACTCTATAGTGTTGTTCTTGCCGCGAGAAGTTCTATTAAATAGTAATATGTCAAACATAGTAATCAGTCTGCCACTTACTTCTATTTAAATGGCCCATTGGCATCTATGATTGGAATAAATAAAAATAAGAGTATATCTATGTTCTTTGATAAAAATAGTCTACTTTAAACAGCGCTACTTGTCGAAATCTCAAAACATCAAAATTATCCACCCAATTTCGTTATTTTCCGTCTATTAAAATATACATTTGTGGCACGAAATGGGCATCAAAGATTGGAATCCTTTAGTTAGAAACACAAAGTTACCTGACAGTAGAAGTGGTAATCAAACTACAAAAATCTAGAGAGCAGTTACCTACTAAACTATAAGTACAAATTACATATCACTATCATTTGCAGTATAAATAAATGGTAACTAATTAATATAAATAAATACCTACGTCACGCAGTCAGGCCTCGATTTTATTTTTCTGAAACCTGAAAAAAATATAAATTATATTATAGTTAAGTTGGAGGAACCAAGCTGTATAGGGCCAATAGTGTAACTGGATAGGGCCAACGCAATGTTTCCTGCTCAATGCACCCTATTCTGCCAAAAGTGCCAAAAAATCACAGCCAGGTGTCATGGGAAATCACTATTTCCTGTGGCACAGCCCTTGCGTAATTATATTTTTAATATGTCTTCTTATTAATTATTGTTATTACGAAAATACATATTCTGGATTTTGTTCCTTACCATTTTTTTTAATGAAAAATTGGGCAAATAGTTAAAATATCCCTTTAGAAGACTGCCAAAAAATTACTGATACTACTGAAGCTGAGACAGACTGCCTCCAGTCATTTGACCTGAATCAAATATTTTTTTTCGAGCAACGAATATGAATGTTATTATTATTTGGTATTTATGACGTCAATGTTCAAAGAACAGCAGCCACACGGCTGGGTTTCTACTTTTTATCTTTGCATTATTCATGTTTTTTGTTTAAATATGTAAATAATTTTTCATTCTTTAAGACACAACAAAAAAATTTAGTATGTTAACCAAAAACAATA
Organism: Thymelicus sylvestris; assembly: GCA_911387775.1. Taxonomy (NCBI): domain Eukaryota; kingdom Metazoa; phylum Arthropoda; class Insecta; order Lepidoptera; family Hesperiidae; genus Thymelicus; species Thymelicus sylvestris. Next base: position 6,742,342 of record OU426887.1, on the reverse strand, counting down.
GATAATTAAAATTTATTTTGGTTGGCTGGGAATTTTTTTTGGACCAACAAGATTTCGTAATTTTTTCAATGTTATATTACAATTTACAATTACTTAAATACGCGCGTATTCAATGTCAAAAGTTTAAAGATAATAATTCATAATGATATGCAATAAAATGCATTAGCCAAACCGAAGCTATACTTGTAACATACCGCTTTGTCGTGGTTTAATCGCTCACCCCCTTCACTTACGAACCTAGGTACCTTAATTTCGCCCAAACTGACCCTAAGAATTGATTACGCGTGTATTATTTTGAAGGTTAAAACCACCATTATTACCTGCACCACATATAATAAAACTAATTTTCATTGAACACCATTTATTATACACCTTGCATATATTCATCAAAGCTACTTAAAACTAATAGGTAATTGCAAAATACCTTGCAGTTAGATAAGCACTTTAAAACAACATACAGCCTGACATTAGAAGAAAAAAGTCTAGAAAGCACATTTTGAAATATTATTACTATTTTTTGTAATATAATATTTAAAACATTTGAGAAAATGTAACGGTAAAGGTAAATGTAACACAATTAGATAATAAGGTAACTATTTTATAAACAAAAATCTTTTGCCAAAAAAACTGAAGTTTTTTTTCAGCCAAAATACTTCTTACATTATATTTATATCACAATAATTTAATGTTTTTACATCGAAGTAAATAACTCCATCACACATTATAAAAAAAAAATATGGAAGAATAATGAAATGAAATGAAATATGGAAAAATTTAACAATTTTTATTTTAAATTTTCGTGGGGTAAGAAATAGTCATTTTTACACATTTTCATAAAAGATGCAAATTATACAAAGCTTTAGTCCACTTTTGCTGCAGATTAAGTAGAAATTGGAAACAAAAAATAGGTATTGTAAAACGAATAGTAAATATTGTACCTACATGTATGTGCCCAGAGAAAATAAGGTCTTAAAATAGGTGAAAGAAAATAGAATTTAAATTTACACTTGACGATCAAAGTTTAGAGAAGAGTAGCCAAGAAACCTTTACCGTAACTACTAATATGAGTCCCTTGCCTTTTCAAGTCTAAAAAAGTCTATCATAGGGCCCATTCAATTAAACTTCTAGACAGATTCGATATTTTTACCGACATCAAAGAAAATTAACTACTGTAACTCGTTACTCTTTGTCCATAAGTCGAGTGCTTGTTATGCCTATTAACTAATTGACTATGAATTTCAACCCCAAAATACATTCAGTTGACTACGTATTTTCTGTTAAAAATGCATATTTTGTATTAAATATAACTAAATAACTACTAAATAGCTATTCTTCGCGTATCTTTGGTATATGGCATGCAATCATAATATACACGTAATATTAATTAAATAAATAAATCAAGGTGCTTCCATAAACCTTTTTAAATTATTCAATATCGTTTCTTTGATGATGTTTTATGCAGCTGAAGGAACTCTGTCCTCCTTAAACATTGACATATTTAGCTTCCAAAACTTCATCTCAGAAACAAAAAATAAGGATGTTCAAATCAAACAAAGTTGATAATCATGGAGATATTAATAGCTTTATAAGAATTTATATATGATTGCACTGTGCTAACTATTCCCAATTTCTCCAAAGCAAACCTTACAATACCAAATGAGCCCTATAGTCAGCACAACAAAATCCAATACAGCGTCATTGATTTGAACTACCTTTCAAGCAATTGACTATGAAAAAGAAAATTACTGTTTCTTGTACTTTTTCAGGTATTTCCTACGGCTGGTTTCCATGGATCTAGTGACGAGCCACGATCCAAATTTGCTCGACATGCCATGAATACCGTTGATGACGAGGAAGAAGAAAGCATGAGGAATGTATCCGGCTGTCTTGGTTGAAGTTCCTATAAGACTCATGGCGGATTTCACGTAGGTGCTAGCTGACGGCGCAAGCATTGTACTGCGTCGCAGACCAGACATATTGGAGCAAACGAAACCGGGTAACACGCATTGTATTATGATGCCCTTTTTACCGTATTCCATCTCGAGGCCTTCGGTGAACTTTTCCACGTAGGCCTGTAACAAGGAGACTTTGTTTAGCTAGATAATTCTATGAGTTAAGTTTAAAATTTTAGCTTTGATGGTTGAAATTTGGCCTTTTGAAGCTGAAAGTATCTATATAAAATCTGATTAAAATCAAACAGTTAATGATCCACTGCATGTCAATTAATGGATTACAAAACACGCATTTATTGTAATATTATGAGCGAGATTAACAACATTTTAGACATCTTGTACATTTTAGACATCTCATACTTTACTGAGGCGTGACGTCACAAGCGACGCCATGACATGACAAACTTATAAATTGAAGTGTTTTATTTTATACTTAAGCTAATTTTTTGCAGAAATATGATATACGTTGTAATTATATTTCGCAACAATATAGAACAGTATTTCAAAATCTGTCATCTTGCCTATTTGTGAGCTATAAATATTGTTTGCGTGGTCACTAATTTAATCATGTAAGTCCATCATTACCTATGTAAGGAAAAGGAAAGTCTCTCGTCCTGAATTTTTTAGATGCGGAATTTCAGGCGTAATAAATTTTATTTAATAAAGCGTTTTACAATTATTGTATCATTGTTATTATACACGTTATAAAATATTTGCAGACGTCGTCAATTGATCGTCGGCCGACCGCTGACCTAACTGACATCGTTTACAATACAATGTACAGACGTAGCTTTTTATTTCGACATATCGAGTAAACATGTAACTCGAGCTACTAATATTTTTACCACAACCATCAGTAAAGTGATAATCACCGTCCATTAATTCGTCACCCTTGTTGGCCAAATAGAAGCGATTAAAATTCCAACTCACGGTGGATTGGATAATGTGGGTGGTAGCTGCTACTCTGATGGATAAAGAATTTATTGTCACACATCAGTCGCACAACTATTGGATTAATAAAGGAGAATAACTCTAATTCCAGCTTTAAGATTTCTATGTACGTATGTATCTGCTCGTTTGGCGGCTATTTTACATAAAAAAGTAATAATATGAAGATGAAAATGTGTTTTTCTCAGATAGTTATAGATATAGGCGACTATAATATTTTATGAAAATTTTATTGATAATAGGTAAATATTTCGAAGCACGCTTAAATAATAAAAAATCTTGTTAAAACTTGAATTTTTGTAAGTTGTTACATTACGGATTTATGCATCGGTACTCGTACGTATCAAATTTATTTTATTTCACATATTGTGTATTTTGTGCATTTTCAAACGCTCGTATTTAAATCACTCGCAGTTACATTAAACAAATAAAAAATATACTGATATTTTTTCGTGTACAATAAATAGTACATATTATTATTCTATTATAAATCAAGGAATTGATTGAAATTTTCGCACAATGCAAATCTATCGAAATGGACATTGTAGATGGGACAACAATTATTATAATTCAACAATTCTGTTATTGGTTATTAACGATTCCAAATTTATCAATCGAGTACAATTTGTACACGTAATCACCCTAAATTAATCACCTAGATTTCAATTTCACAAGCGGTAATTGTCAAAATGGGTGACGATAATTACTATTCTCCTAAATAATTCATAAGGCGAGGTCAGAATTTGAATATGTATTGTATAATTATTGTACGTTAGTTACGTTTGGGGAAGAAAATTGAAATTATTTTTGATGTGGTCGAATCTTTGTAGAGTCCGAAGGAATCTCTGTGAATTGCACTTACTTACTTACTTAACATTCCTTACACTTCTTTGTAGTCTCCATAACTAAAGTCTAGCAGGCTGCTAGTAGCAGCTGCTGACAAACGTTTATTCTTAATTGTCCACCCTACCCTATTTCCAACATTATTCATTTTAATAAATTAATGGGATTTCTGGAAGAGATTGCTATTTAAGTAATAAGACCACCAATTGTTCTAAGTTCTGTATTATGAAATGTATCTAGATATAATTTTGGTGTACTATAAAGATGATTTTGTTGTTTTACTTTTGAATAACATACTATTTACTTAGGTATCAACAAGAATAGATGACGACAACTATAAATGATTCCGTTCTGCCATCCAACATAACAGTCCCTCAATTCATAGTTAGCTGTAGTCCTTAATTTTAAACATGGCTCAATTCAACTCAATATTTATATTAAATTATTTTTTTTTAATTTTAAATGATCTTTATTTTAAAATAAATATTACATAATACATATCTAGTGTACATTTTAATCCTAGATATTGTAAACACAGGTATGTTATTAGCATATTAAACATCATAGTTTTTACAATGCGTACACAATGAGTAGTTAAAATCAAAATATCCAAAATTAATAAGCTATTCAATAGCTTCATTATGAAAGCTAATTTTCGATTGTTTTAGTATAACAATTCGATTAACACAATATAATTTCATTAATAAAATATTTATATTGAGGTAGTTCATATCCTGGTATTTCCCGGTAGAAAATATTTTTAAGAACTCGAAATAATTTTATGCACGAGTTGTATCAAGTTAACTTTAATACTGCGTTTAATCATCGTACAGGCAATCTAATACTTTGAGGATTTTTTAATTCAGAAAAAAAACCGTGTTTGTCCTAGATTGTATACAGAAATATTTATACTCAAACTAGCTGCCCGGACAGACTTCGTTCTGTCAATTTTTTTTACCTTCCGTGTGCCTTAAGAGAGATGTAAGCTATCCTATCTTTCAAGTTGGATCAAACTGCACACGGTGTGCAAATTTGATTAAAATCGGTTCAGTAGTTTAGGAGTCCATCGCGGACAAACAACGTGACACGTAATTTATATATATTAAGATATGCTTATTATTTATACTCAAATATGCTTATTACAGTGCGGAATTATTTTTTACAAGTGAATTGTTACTCAAAATAACAAAACAACAAATAACAAATATAAAATACTTTTACAATAATAAAAAATGTAAAAGTCCTTTATCTGACTTTCAGAGCGCGGGTGATAATATCTCGATGACAGCTATAAAATACTGAGTTATGACGCAAGTGTAAAAGCTGTTAATGAAGACCTTAAATATTCTTTACGATCACGAACATTAAAGAACCAACAAAAAGTGTGTTAGGCAGGGAGATGGGGTATAGAGTGCTAAAAGTTTCGTCTATGATTTCATGCATATTGCGCAACTATCGATACTAAAGTGCGTTTCTATCGATACTGAAGTGTTTTTATACAATAATTTTACTTATCAAAAACATAATTACAAATGACTACATAATAATAGAGTAGTTGTCACGTTCATCAAAGGTAATCTTATATATAAAAGTCTCGTGTCACGGTGTTTGTTGTCGCATTTCTCCGAAACGGCTCGACCAATTTTTATGATTTTTTTTGTATTACTTGGTAGATATGAGAATGGGTTGTAATGTATATTCCATATCGCTAGTTAGATAACCGCGTAAATAGACGCGGAAAGCTGAACGGATGCGTACACTCCTCCGTACAAAATCGCTGTTTTCTAAGGACATAAGCCGAACAGAGCTGAATAAATGTGCGTTTATCCAGTTTTTGGTAGAACAACGTTTGCCGAGTCTGCTAGTAACAAGATATATTTCGAGATAATATAAATCATTACATTATTTTACTTTACTGCAAAACTTTACCAAGAAGCAAGGTTACTTTCACATATAACGTACCTTAGTAGCAGCATAAACAGTCAGCAATGGGCTGGGTATCATCGAAGATCCCGATCCGATGTTGATGACCACGCCCTTGCCTCTCTGCACCATGCCGGGCATCACCAGCCCACACATCCGGGTGACGGAGACCACGTTGGCGCGGATCAGATTTGTCACTGTAGATTCCCTGTTGAGGTAATTTATGATTTACCCAAAGTTATACTTTATCATCAAGGTATGACTGAATAGGCTTTTACCAAGTTAGTGCGTCTTACATTTCAATACAAAGATTTTTGTTTGCCTGGTACATTTTTAGTACAGTCATGGTACGGCAAATTGGGCAGAAAGCTATAATCACTTCAGCTACGATATTTTATTAATTATCATCATACCCATTCATTATTAATTGAAATGCTGTCATTGAATCATAATATTGGTACTGATTGGAATAGATCGATTGTATAGTCTCAATTCTAATTTCTAATACTCAATTCGAACGATGCAGTCATCTATCACGCGTTCAGAATGCGTGGGACGCCCTGTTTAACATCACCGCTAATTACCTTTACCTAATGAACCCGAACGTTGACAGCTTAGTGGTGTGAGTGAATCGTGACTCGTGACCTATTACCTAATGTGGACAATATCAATCATGGTAATCAGACACAACTTTTACTTAACTTTAACCCATACTACATACATTGAAACTCATATTTAAAGCAAAAATATAAATCCACTTTATTCCTATCCTATAAGCCATGACTTATCTCTTTACATATTAAGATTTGTGATTTGGCTATCAAACTATAAAATATTAATAATTTAGCCGTATAGCTTTAATATATATATTAAAGCTATACGGCTAAATGAAAATGCATTTCTATTCTATACTTTTCGCTTCATCTCCCCCACATTACATTAACTATTATGTATGTGTCGGTGAGGCCACGAATCTCCAGTGAAGGTCCAGGGACGGACCTCTATATTCTACAACGCTTGTCCGATGGTTGGCATATAAGAAACGACATGACATATTTAGATTAGGGAATTGTCAATAAGATAGAACGGATGATCACGTAGTGTTGAAGTACTTGGAAATATTGATGTGAACGTTAGGAGAATTGGAAATATATCATGGTGCAAAGTAAAAGGAATATTATTGAATAACCAACACCGTAGATTACCCCTTCTGCTTCATATGTATAAAAATTGTCATAAAATTCAACGTCTCTGTTTGTCTAGAATTTTATCGAAATTATATATTCCGACTTATCTTCGTCTTTTTGTATTATCCTATGTTTAATATTAAAAGAGCAATAGTTCTTTAATATAATTGATTTCTTTAAAATCACCCTAAAAATTCCTATGATTTGCAATATAAGCGTTTTTGCGTCAAGGAAACGAGACAAGGAAATAAGTTTTTATTTTCAAAAACAATCTGCTTCATGACATGTAATTTTAATTACATTAATATTGTTATTTCCTAAAGTGTAACGCAAACCGTTACGGTAATTAAGATTCAGATTTAGTTCAATTTAATTTAAATTTGGCGCTGGTATTTCACGTTTATTAATATTTTAATTCTAGAAAGAGCACCACCAGAAGCTCAGCTTGAATGTTGAAGTTGAAGTTGAACCGAGCAAGGCTCATGTCCTTCAGATATCATTCTTTATACATCATCCAATCAGGCTGTACTTTCCTTAATATAATTATGACATCTCCAGTTTTAGCGTACTGTCGTGCCTCTACCAAACTGACTGATTTTATATCTTTATATTATAATCTTAAGAAAGCAGCGGAATATCACTGGATTCAAACACACAACAAAAAACTTTGGCCGGCGACGTGTTACACTGGCGTATTTATGCCACTGCTGCACTGGCGGTGACAACGTGCCATAAGGTGAATTCCGGCTAGTCTGTCGACTATTTAGATTAAATAATATCTTTGCAAGAACATCCACAGGACCCATTCCAATTACTGACGTAGCGGAGACGGGCAAAATATACGTCCACATTAATATTAACTGATTCTGTATTCATGTACATCCGAATATACGATGTACTCGCAAATAGTTATCGGCACTTCGCGAGTGCTGAACGAGAAAATATTCATAACACAATATCACACGAGCGGAAAAATATTCGCGTGTATTGAAAAGCGATAAGTTAAGTTATAGCTAATATTTACCGTATATTTTCTTTTTCGATTGAATAAAATTTGGCGAGCGAATGAGATAGTAATTCGTTTGGATTGCTGTCGCCTTTTGTCGGGATAATTTTCAGATCATGCAACACATAGCTACACTTATCTGAGATTGCACGTCACTTGTAAATAGGTATATCTTTGTTTGTGTCAACGAAAATCAAAGACATCACTGGATGGATGTTTGGAAAACTTAGTTTATCATCTCCACTTACCTACCATTAGGGTGTGACTTTGACAATCTTTACTTATCTAACGTGAAAAACAGCACATGTTATAGCCATAGATGATGATATTTTTCGTAACTTTATCAATTAGTATGAACTACAACTGCCATTCAGGGTAAGTCCTCTCCAGTGGAGAATCATGGTGAAATACGGCTCTAAACAATTGTATAAAGATACTCCTATTGTGCAAGAATGTAATAGGAATAAACCGTATAGTCCTTTAAAACTACGGGGCCGTCGCATAAAATAAACAACGGATTCTGACACATTTTTCAATGGCACCAGGTGTGATGTCGACGCCGAATAAGAACTGAAATAAGAGCCATGAAATTGAAATATCATTCCAACTATCGACGCCTTATACAACTCGGGATTATTTGTGAATTTTCCGTTCGTAATATCATCCACTTCTGGCTACGAATGGCTTTTACCTGTAAGCTACTGCAGGGCATGAATTTATCTTCGTGATTATGGAGGTTTAGAAACTACTCCATCTTGTTGTGCGATTTGTTGGAGAGTTTAGTTGCCAATGTGTTAAGGTTTTAATACTTTAATTGTAGCCCAACAACTTCTAGCATGGCTTAACTACTACGTAAACAATTAAATTTACAAAATTCAAAATTCATAATCAGTCTAATACCGTCTGCGACCGAAGTGCTTATAGATATTACCTCAGATAAGGTAAGTAACAACAAAGGGAATAACTTATATAATCGTTACTAGACGGTATAAAGATAGCTTACGTAACGCACTTTTACTTTCTATGAAAGATAAAGTGTCTGTTATGGAGTACCTATTTCTTGAAACAAATCAAGCGAGCTTAAACTCAATAGAGTTGTATCTTTTCATTTCAGAATTTCAATAACCACCCTTGGCTCCAGGCCAGCTCTGTGATATCATTATAATTATTGCTTTGTCATTCTATTTGATTTATCAGCCCAATCGAAAGATCGGGAAATGAGTCAAATTTAACTCGCAACATTTGATTAACTAACACCGCGACACAGATGAAACTAAATAGAAGCTTTTAAAAACAAGGATAAACATACCAGTCAGGTATATCCAAGAAGTATTCTGGATAGGCGTAGGAGATCCCAACATTGTTGACCAGGGTACCGATCTCGAGATCAGCTATAGACTTCGCGATCCCATCGTATATGCCCTCCTCAGTGAAGTCCGCTTGGATGACCTTTGTGCTCACTTTGAATTCTTGTTCTGAAAAATTAAGTCGAGTTAAGAAAAAAGCTACGCGTAGAATTGTAATTTGTGAATCTCTATTTCAAGTAGAGTTGCTTAATTTTCACAGAATTTAAAAACGTAAGGTTCTCAATTAGGTTGATTTTTTTTTAAATTTTTGTTATCATTACTGTCTGTATAAATCGATTTGGAAAATTATTTTTTAGTTGGTGGTTCCTTTTTGGTAAAAATACCAAAAAATAATATCATTATCTTCTTTCTTTTGTGATAGGTTCAGGCAACCTTTTAAGGGCTTAATTAGATGAGAAACTCTTAAAGACCAAGTGACCAGTTGTTGGTCGGATTTTTCCTCTGCAATTTCTATCCTAATACCATTGCCCTTACAACATGGGGATTCCTTCAATTCCCTGTGAATAGTCATAGCGCTATAGTTTTTTTATTAATATTTCTGATTAATCCTTCTTCATAATTGAAATGTGACAATTTGTGAGGATGTATGTTTGTTACTATTCCACGCAAAAACTACTGACCTGATTTTCATGAAAGTTAGCAAACAAGTAGATAATGATCTGGTATAACATATAGGATACTTATTTTTCTGGAATACGTGCGAAAAACCGCGGGTTCTGCCGCTAGTCTTAATATGAAATAGTGAACTAAACTGATCATACTAATATAATAAATGTGAATGTAAGTTGGTTTGTGTGAAAACTGCTTAACTGATTTGGCTGAAAGAACAAGGCCCAAAAATTATTTTTATTTTTTGTAGCGTCTTAAAACGTCAGTTATACCGAAGCAATTCAATATTTTTTTTACGTATTTTAATATTAATACCTGTACCCGTATTACCCAGGGTAAAATAATTTTATTAATAAGTGATGAAATGACTATAATAATAACAATGATGTCGTTATTGTCCATTTTCATTCGGTAAAAATGTTACCATTTCATACTTTTGTACTCTAATAGTAGAAAATATATTTTGATAGTCGTACGTATTTTCTGATTTTAATTATTTCAACTTGTGTAAAGTGAGTAATTTGGGCAATCTTTATTAAATAAATAACATTCTGCTTGAACTTTTTTTATTTTTATATTTAAAAATATTACCTTTCTCCATGTTCATGAAATTCTTATATGTAATTTAATCTTTCAGTAGTAGAAAAATGGCAACTTTTGAATCGTTTTTAAAATTGACGTTGACGTTTAGTGATCACATCGTGACATTCGTGACATCAAATACTCTTCCGGCATCGTTGTTTTGTTGTGTACCAGCTACTCTATGTATAATACTTCTATGGTTATAAAACATTCAATATCAAAATACTTTGGTTCTGGGGTGTGCCTGCTGAAAATTTTTATATATCTAAGCTCAGAAATTAATGCTGCATTTTTTAGAATATTTTTTATTTTAAGACGCGCAAGTTGAAAATGAAATAAAACCATGTATGGCAGTTTGGCATTGTTCTTTGGAATGGAGATAGCCTATACCCTGGATTAAGACATAGGCTACTTTTCATCCCGGAAAAGTTCAGGGTTCCGGTGGGATTTGTAAAAATCGATCTCTACCGCGGGCGAAGCCGCGAGCAACAGCTAGTAGGCAAATACAATAACCAAGTCAGGTAAGTGAAAAAGCCAGCAAGCAATGGAATCCGTATTGCCTTTAAATGCATTTTTATTTACACTCGGGATTTCTCGGGTTATTTTTACCCGACTTAACTATTCAGAAACTAACTTGGCTAGTTCGCGGTGCCAAGTAGGTCGCCTTAGGATTGCTCTTAGAATTTTGATTATTGTTATGAGATCTAATATAAGATGCAAAAAGTTTTAAATGTTACTAAGTAATTTTAATATTTATAAAAAAGGTGTAACAGGTTTTGTCTTTGCACCAGTTTCTTTTTCATTTTATAAAGCAGCTATTACAATTAAGCAAATTATTTCAAGTTTTGCACTAACGTCATTAAATGAGCATAAGTTAATTAGTGGTTAACTTAGTAATTTAGCCCATTAGTTGTAAATAATAACTAACGACCCACCCCGGCTTTGCACAGATAGCACTAATAAAAAATGTGTCGATGTAGTTTGGTAGCAGGGGCTAACAGATTTCACAGAATCACTTTCTAACTTCTAAGCTATTTTGAGATTAATAGAATTAGGAAACTGAGTATTACATCAATATCAGTCCAGCCTGTTTGGAAGAAACATATATATCTACCCATGGATTTTTGTTACTCATATAGTACATAAAGGTACATAATATATTACATTGTGATAAACTAATACACGCGTATTCAGCACATTATCAAATTCAGAGCGCACACAAGCACATTTTCGAACGTAGCAATTTCAATGGTCAACCGAATCATCGATCGTTCATTCAAAGATTGATCGAGGGACGACGCGGACACGGCTGTAGTATGTTGCTGGTGGTTGCCATCGATCAATCAAAACGTCTGTGTCAAATCGCGTAGAAGAGCCGAACTGGGGGTTCACTGCCCAAATCGTACCGATCTTGATTTAGCTCTTAATTCAATTTTACATTTGATTAGTTAGATTTCAAATCCTGATTGTTAGTTTCGATTGCAAAATATAATGCATGCGTTGTTTAATTGTTTTAAATCAAACAAAATACGAGTATGTCACCAAATAGTAAAATTGTGAATGTGTGGAATGTGTGGAAAACCATATTATTTTAGAATTTAACAGGAGGTCAACAACTCTGCCAGATCAGATATTTAGTAGATATTAATTATGATGTGTCATTGCACTTATTCCGTAAAAAACTGTAATTGTGTTGAGTAACATTTTATTTTTTGCCGTATTGGGGCGGCTTAGAATACTAACCCGAATCCCACGCCGGATGGGATTCGTAAGAGGCGATTATATTGGTAATATTGATTTTAATAGCTACCATCCTTGAGGGCCCTCTGGGGGTTTAAGAGCCAGTTCTTTCTTTCTTTTTCTTCTCTTTTTCTTGGCTGGCAACGCATCAGTGATGCCTTTGGTGTTATTGATGTTCATGGGCACCGATAGCCACTTATCGTCAGGTGGATCATCAGCTCGTTTTCATAAAAAATGTTGTTAAAGTATGGAAATTAATACTAATAAAACATTACCAATTTCTGCTGCAGTAGCCTTCAGCTTATCCATGTTTCGACTGACGAGAATAATATCGCAGCCCCGGGCGGCCAACTGAAACAATAAAAACAATCAGAATAATACTTACTCAATTATCTTATACTAGCTTCCGCCCGCAGCTCCGCCCGCGTGGATTTCAGTTAATTAACATAAGGTTTTATGTAAATTATACACCTAAACTTTCCTCAGGATTCACATTATCTACCTATCGGTGAAAACCGTATAAAAATCAGTTCGGTATTTTTGATTTTATCGCATTCATACAGACAGACAGACGCGGCCTGGGGACTTCATTTTATAATATGTACCTACCTATAGATTCCCGTAAACAAGTAAAGTAGGTAAGTGTGAAAGAGGAAACATGCAAAAAACTGTTTTTTTCAGCATTTTTCGTCTTATCTTTAAACCATGAAACAAAGAAACTTGAAAATGTTAGACACTGTGCATTGTCTACTACAGAAAGATAAAGATAAAAATGGAAGGGGACTCCATACAAGAAACATGTATTTTTTATTGTAAACATTCAAGGATACGAAAGGCTGTGTGCGAGTCTGCATCGTACCTACTTGGTCGTAATTTTACCGCTTTTATATAAAGTAGCTGTAATCATACTAATATTATAAATGTGATTGTAAGTTTGTTTGTTACGCTTTCACGTGAAAACTACTTAATTTATTTGGCTGAAATTTAAAATGGAGATAGCCTATACCCTGGATTAAAACATAGGCTACTTTTTATCCCGGAAAAGTTCAGGGTTCCCGTGGGATTTGTAAAAAATCGATCTGTACCGGGCAAAAGGTACTATATTATATAATTGATGTATCTAAATAAGCATCGGTATTACATGGTGGCCGGTGGGTATAGTAGGAACCTATATTCAATAGCAATCGTAGGCCTTGTCGGAATCCTTCAAATGGCTTAAAAACTTGATGCATTGGTTTGCCAACGTTCCACTAATTTGCATTTAGCATGTTGGAATAACCCGAATAAGATAAAGTATGTTAATTTAAATAAAAAAATATTCCGCAACTAATTAATAAATCGTCTTCTTAAAAATTTGCAAGAGTCCTGTTCCGTGAACAACGTAGTTTTTTCTCTCTAATTACATACGTATTTTTTACATTTACTTGTTGTATATGCATATTTTTTAGTATGGTATATGATTATAAAGGAGTTTTGGTTTTTTTTTATTTATTTGTTTGTAATGGAATAACATAATAACCACTGGACCGATTTCAAAAATTCTTTTACCAACAGGATCCTCTATTATTTTAGAGTAACATAGACTATATTTTATTAAAAAATACTAGAGATTTATACGAAAACTGAAGCAAAGCAAGGGTGGTTACTAGGTTTTTATTAAATTAAATATATATGAGTTGACACTTTACAAGTAATTACAGGAACGACCTCAAGTGCATGTGCTAATTAACAGAGTATACAATATCGACTGAACTAGGGATTCTCGTTACGATTCGATTTTTTTAATCGATTCATTTACTAAGACGCGACGAATTGAGATCGTATTCAGAAACATTATTGTTTTATTCATCTTGTCTCACATTTTTAAACCATTGTTATAAGTTTAACGTGTCTGTCTGTCTGTGTGTTTGTGGCCTGGTAGATCCTAAACGAATGGACCGATTATGATGCGTTTTTTTATTTAAAAGCTGAAGTGATCGAGATGGTTCTTGGCTACACCTTAAGGAGATCTGTTCAGGCGTTTCAACGGCATTTTAATATGAATTGGGGGCCAACCGAAACGTATTAAAGTACTGTGTTTACATTGTCAATGTCAAGATATCAGACAAAAGTTATCGAGAAAATTACTAATTAAACAATTACACTGCAATTTTGAACCTATGTCATATCATCGATTTCGATTCTTATTGTGTTTGAGAATCGATCAAAAGGCATGATTTGTTACTATCATAAAATCGATACAAAGCTAAAATTCACGCATCCTGCATCGACCATAACAATACTAATAACCATCAACATAATATTTGATCAATAAACATAAATAACGTTCTCAATAGATACTTACTTTAAATACGTATTCTAAAGTTTACATACGCTGAGAGGAATCATGGAAATGTCGGAGAAATAGTCTTGAGCTGAATAAATACAATATAATATTTGTTTGAGAACTCGAGCTACAACTCTGGTGATGTTTACGGCATTAATTTTTCTCGTTGCTTCCACTAGGGTAAGGAAGATTTCTGTCACTAAAATTTATTCTCACTGGAGTCCAATACTAAACGAATTTACGTTGATCTTATGTCGATAAACTTTGTGTATTATCATTATTTTAGATGTTGAACCTTCGTCCCTTGGAGCAAGACCGGTGCGAAACCTGTTCAACCTCGGTTACCTTGGTGCAGAAAGCCTGACGACAGGGGTTTACACCAAATATTCTACTTCATTTTACTTGTCCAAGCCAATAGACAAGGGCATACTCAAAGATAGACAAGCAATGGTACCAAGTCCTTGAGTCCTGTAGGAGGTCGCTAGGCTGTGTACCAATAAACCTCCTCATTATCTCCATGATGATAAAGTATCCATTATTGCTTGGCAGTCAATATAATACTCAACTAACAAATGGCAAAATAACAGGTTCCCGGTTTCTTATTTTGGCCGGTCAATGACACCCCTGGTGCTAATTATACAATATATCATCCAGGTATAAACAGGCTATTAACATAACAGGTTATACTAGACTAGCCATATTATTATGACGGTAAGTAGCCATCGCTGTCCATGGACATTAAGAACGATATGGACATGAGAAACACGTAGGTAAAGGCTTGTGTCGATCCTAAGTGATCCTAAGTGGTCGAGACAAGCAACAGCGGGCGCAGTCGGTAGCTGGATGGATGACCGCTAATGGCTATAATTTCTTGAGCGCTTCCGTACTTCGGAAGCCATGTAAAGCCGCCGGTCCCGGTTGTTGTCGTAGGATAACAGGCGTTAAGTCATGTTGATGACCGTCAGGAGGCATGAAAACTTCCGACACATGGGTATGCCACTAACCCTTTCACCAATCTACACTGGAGCAGTTTGGTGGAGTATTCAGCCTAGCCTACCTCTAGGGTGCTGGTGCTACTATACACACGCAATTGCAGTGAAGGCAAGGTTAGTTTGGAGTCAAAGATGGATAAAACCGCTAAATTCTATGCGGAACCCAAAGTTCATAATATATCATATTAGTCTCAAATCGCCACAGCTTAGCACAAGCAATGTCAACGGCTAACGACCTTAACCGCGGTTGACTTCTTATAAACATTATTTACTTAACGTATACGATTACGTACTTCAAAGGTAGGTACACCAACATACATACGACCACTGGAAGCGCCGTAATTACTAATAGATATTTATAATCACTATATTACACTAATACTAATCAAACTCCGGTAAACATTAAAATTCGAAATTGGCGTTTATTTATTTAATACTCATTGTCAGATTAAAGAAGAAAGGATTTAATGTAGATAAAAATTAAAGGAGAAAAAAGCAGAGATTTAGGTTGAGTTTGAGAAAATTATTGGAGATGGACACACGTATTTCTAAATAAGCGAATTTGATTTAGGTATGTACTTATAAATAAATCATCAATGAATTCATCGCAAAGTATCAAAAATTTGGATAAAATATTAACTAACGAGATGCGAAATTTTGCATTACGGTGAACGCAAACATTTGCCTATTGTCAATGTTTTCGATAGGAAATTATGAGCATGTTTATCTAACGGTTTAAATTATTACCGCTTATCGTTGCTAGTCCAGTCATTATAAACATTTGGAAATGCATGTGAACCGAGAAGGCAAAATTTTGAAAATTACGTGGGGGGGAGCCTAGAATAGCTTTACTTCAAATTGTCGACCAAGATTTCCTGTGTGCATTTTCCGCCATCATGAAAAGAAAGGTAAAATTAAAATAGTTTTTTTTTTACAATAACTCGGTTCTCCGTTGAGATACGATGCAATACTTTTTGTTACGTTTTTATATGTTATTGAGATACCTATTGATGGAAAAAACCAATTTAGGCAGTGAAATTTGTTTTTTGCTATTTTTTTTTCTCGTGAAAGATATCGAAAAAATTTCTAATATCAAACTTTTAGAGTATGTTGAAACGTACTATTTAGTTTTTTTTTATTTTCGACAAAAATTACAAAAAACTACGACCGCTGCCATGCCGCTACGAAATAGGCCGAGAGCGAAATGTTTTTATAAAAGTTATCTCGATATTGCTTAGAAAATAAGATTTTTGGTTAAAGCCAATATTTGGAAGATATTATGGAGTAGGTATATGTTATGAGAATGAGAGGATGATCCATTCACACCACCCTTTTTATTAGAATTATTTTTAAATTCATTAATTAGTTCCACGATAGAACAAAATAAATGAGAAAAAAATGTTACTAGTTCGACGATAGAACTATAATAACGAATCGAACTCAATCTCTTCACTACATGTTTATATTTATTACTGTGGGTGGCCAGACTTCCAAATAGCTGGTCTAGCTAGTATTTTGGCAATAAAAGTTTCAGTGTACATTTTTTTCCCGGCGAAAACAACTAAGCTTGTTTGGTTTCTGGCAATAACAGTAATCCCAAAATTTCTCCTACAATAGCGCGGGGAAATACTATAAAATAGTCTCCATCGTATACATTTCTGCGCCATATAGCCAGGATTGCTCAATGCGCTAGATTTACTTCATTCACTGTTCTGCACTGCACACAGACGCCTATGCTCGTTTCTGCATAAAATGCTAATAGGGGATATGCGGGATGCAGTCACGGTGATTCCCGTTATTTCACTAGAAAACGTCCGCAATACCTTCCAGTATATTTTAGAGCTGTTTCCTTCAAATCGTCACAAGGAAATATTTTACTGTATATGCTCGTTAACCAGCTTCGCTTCGTTTGAAGCATTGGTATGGCTTAATAGTGTCCTTACTAAAAAAAAAGTTAAACGGGATTCTTTCGAGCATAACCAAAAACCTAATGACGAATCAAACGCACAAAAAAGTATGCAAAAGTCAGTAATCTTGGCTGTTATTGAAACTTACTTGTCTAGCGTACTGTTTGCCGATCCCATCTGTGCATCCAGTCACCACTGCAACAAAAATAATGTATTACACATTTTGTTTAGAGTAGTTCAATACATAGATATTTATAATAATTGTTTTGTTTTAGAAGTTATATTAAGAAGGCCGATTACAATTTTTAAGAACCTACTAATAAATGAAAAAAATATACCTACAGGAAATTACATAAATATAACCAAAGTTTATTATTAAAAATTTGCAGTCATTGAAAAACATATATGCATCGAATAAGTAAATTCCTTATGGATCACATTATCAGAATTAAAATTTGATAAATTTGGAAGTAATATAGTTTTTCTAATTAAAAAGAATTTACCTACCATCAGAGGTAGCGAACACTATACAAATACAACCAAATTGAAACTCTCTTAGGTTTTGGAGCTAGAAATGTGTGCCACGCTCACGTTACATGAAAATTCAGACATTAGCAAAGCCAAAGGTATCACCGATGCGTTGCCGATGGAGATCAATAAGTGGGGTGTTTGATGGTGGAAGCTGAAGCTGGCTCAATACGAAGTGGAAGTTTGTACAAAAAACCTGTTATATTATTATTTGAACCGGACTAACACGCGGGAAACAGGTAAAAAATTATACCATTCTAAATAAAATATTACAGAGATGTAATTCAACGCTTCAGGTAATATCGTACAGAAATAAAGTTTACAATAGAGCTTGCACTACCCTATACGTAGTTCACAATTCCAGTCCTTAAAGCCAAGTACGATTTACATAAATTGCCATTGACAGCACTAACGGCTGGACTCGAGAACTGTGGACGTAACCGAATCTCGAAGGAACGTTTAAGACGTTGAATTGCTGAAGATTTAGACTATATCTGTAGATATTGCCAACAATCGTAACGGAGAAGAGCAAGATTTTCTACTTCACGTCAGTGAACTTTGCTCTAGGTTATTATAGTTACATCTGTTAAATATCTACAAGATACCTAGAACAATCTATAAGCTAAGTCAGCTTTCACGTCAGCACAGCCAACTAGAATCAGCATAATTTGCCACTGTTGTACTGCCAATTGACGATTCAAGAATTCTGAAATAACATCTCTGAGTGGGTTAATGACTGTTTTATATACCCTGAGAGACCTTAAAACAGTTTGTTAGGTCCAAAGAAAATTAACTTGAAGAAACTATGAAATAATTATAATCAGAAAGTCTGCAAGAAAAAGTAATTATGCGAATGATGAATTCAAATAAAATGAATTACGTGAGTAAACAACGAAGACATTAGGTGTAAGCGAAGTTCCTTATCGCGCGTTGCGAAAGGGGGCTAGGCGGAAAATTTGGTAACGATACTTTTTGCCGGTAGCGACACTATTTTTACATAGAAAGCAAGCCAGAGTACTAGGATAGCAAAAACATGCAAGCAATTTAATACCTTAGATTTGTTTTGGCACACTTGCTGTATGTTTTTGCTATCCTAGTACTGACTGCAAGGAACTTCGTTCCATCCGGGTGTCCCTTGACACCTCTCAAGTTTTTTTTTTTTTCATACGGAACAGTATAAATGAAACAGACGTATGAAAGAAAAGATAATTAAATAGAAATGATACCTGTACGCGATATTTAATTTTGCTTTGTATTTTTGTATTATCGAAGTGTGGAAAGTACAACACTGCGATATGAGTACCTACAACTTAAAAGTTTAAGAGTTAACACAGACTATTGTATGAGTAAATATAAACCCTATAGAGTACAGTAAAGATATAAAAAAATGGACGGTAGTTTAACGTGACAAAGTCATGACCGCTCCAATCAACTACGATCACCTATGGCTCGCCGATGCCGTAGGCGAGCTGTAGCTCGCTACGCCGCTCGCTACGCTACGATACGCCGACCGTTGCCGATAGTGCCTCTCTCTCTCCCTTTTGCCGCTGTCTCGCTCGCGGAACGCTACATTTTTTCAAAGATGGGCCCGGTGCGGCGCTCATCGTTTTAATAGACGTTATCACGTCAAAATAGTAAGATCCAGATTTCATTTGTGCTTAAATGCCATAATAATATTATAATCATACTTGGAATTCTTTAGTGCTATGGGGAACTATCGTTATGATGGATGGAAATATCGTCAAGCAAGAACACAGTTCAATATCCTTACAAAATCCTTAGTGACAAAAACTTTAAACGCCAATTACTCAAAACGATGCAAACCGTACTCATTGTCAATATTACCAGCATGGCAGAATTCATGGCAGTAGGCAGCGAAAAAAAATATCTAGGTGTTTATTTAAATATTCGCGAATTTCATAAATTTCCATGTAAGGTCGCAAGCGAAATATACAGACAAGGAACTCCGTAAAGGGCAAACGCGAAGTTACATTCATTTTCTTGGTTCACTGCGTTCACGGGCATGTGAATGTCGAGGTCTACAGAGCAATGACACTGGAATACGCAATATATCGTATCCGAAATAATCCGAATGATATGATGGTAACACCAAAAACGTTATAAGCATCTTAGGCGATAACAATATCCTATCTGCAGTTATGCCAAGTCAGCAGTTCACGTAACCAAGCTCAATCTGCATAACTTGCGATTTATAGTATTGACGGCAACGTGGCAACGACTCGAGAACTGCGAATGTCTCTAGTCTCAGAGAAACGTTTAAGATCCTCAGTTACTATAGCTATCTTATGAAAACGACCGCGGTAGAATATAATTTGTGCATAGGTACAGATAATGCCCAGCGGGAGATAAAGGAACTTATGTGGTATATGAACATATGGTAAGAACGTAAATCTATCTTACTATAATAAAACTCAAAGGGCAAATTTACTGTACATTGAATATTTTTTTAAAATTTTGATTAGGGGGCACTTTAATAACGTGTTAGAGCACAAAAATATTTTTTTTAGAATTATTGTCTGTCTGTCTGTCTGTCTGTCCGGGCATCACATGAAAACCCTTGAACGGATTTCGATGAAAATTGGTAAAGTTGTTACTAATACTCCGGGTCATATTTTAGGATACTTTTTATCCCGGAAAATTAAAAGGTTTCCCCAGGAAACGGGATGAAAGTTTGTATGGAATATTTTTAAAACATCAACCGATTTGCTTCAAATTTGCATCAAATGTTCCTTGCTTAAATTTATGGAACACGTATTTTTTTCAGTTTTTCAAAATTTTGCAAATAAAAAGAAAAAAATACAAATTAATGTGAATATTGCTTATTTTTCAAAACCCGCTCCTGGAGGAATCCTTTGTGATTTTATCGTGGGTTTCAGTATATAAATTACTAAATATAAGTACTTCAATGGAAATTCACCGTTTTTGAAATTTCCTTCTGGAAGAGGTACAAATAAGGTAAAACATAATTTCCGTATGCGAAGCTGCGGGCAACTGCTAGTCATATATATAAAATTCTCGTGCCACGGTGTTAGAAGTTGAACTCCTCCGAAAGAGCTCGACCGATTTTCGTGAATCTTTGCGTGCATTTCGGCTAGGGTGGAGAATCGGACATCTATTTTTCATCCCCCTACCACAAAATTTTTGGCAAAACAACGTTTGCCGAGTCAGCTAGTAATATGTATAATAGTAAATGAGCATTGTAAGCGATTTGGTGTTTACGTTATAGTCAAAGGTGTGCATACATATGAATGCAGCTTCTCGGAATTACTGGTTCATCCTATTAACAGGTATTCGGCTAACATGTTATGTTTACACAATATTTTTTTGGAGATAGTCATTTAGAATAAGGATTTTTTGGTAATTTATAACTTTTTAATTATAGTTACTGCCGTTCATTACGTCTTTCAAACGAATAAACTGATGGATATATTACTTGCAGAGTTTCACTATAGATCAGCACCCTAATTCACGTAATTTAAGAAGTTCGATTGCAGTGCAGTTGCAGTGACGTTCCGATCAAAATAACACTTTCGGTATTCTCTTAGCTTTCGCGAGCGCTGTCGAACACGCTCGCGTCACGCGAGCGCTAGTCAAACACGCTCACGTCACAAATAGGTATTCTGTTGATGCGCGTCAAGATAGCGTGTTTGCGATCGCAGTTTGAGGGTATTCTCTTAAACTTTTAACGTTGAAATAACATCTCGGTACGAGTTTTTAAGGAGTTTTGTGGACGCTTTCTTTAAGTTAGAAGTTACTCATTGCTTACTTTTGTCAATTAGACGTAGAAGTCAGTGAAAGTAAAATCATATTTCGTAAGTAAGTTATAATTTAATTATTTAATAGACGTTTATCATTTTTAATTAATTGCCGTGTTTTTGAATACAATACCTCTAACCTAATTAATTTAATTTTTGACGTGATAACGTCCTTTAAAACGATGAGCGCCGCACCGGGCGTATCTTTGAAAAAATGTAGAGCTCCGCGAGCGAGACAGCGGCAAAAGCGAGAGAGAGAGGCACTATCGGCTACGTTGTCACGTTAAACTACCGTCCGTAAACCGACTTTACAGACAACCATTTTTTTCTAGTGAAAATGAGTTTGCGCTTTGGATGGAGGATGTTAGCCTTAGCTAACGAAGTAGATGAACGAGATCGCCAAGCTAAAGCGCGAACATGTAGGCTAACGGCGAATCCATACGCCTTAACGGATCGGGAGTTTATAAAAACATACAGACTGAGTAAGTCTTTGGTTAGGTTTTTTAAGTTCTCAAAATCTTTCCAAATCAAAAATTTTTAAACAAAAAGAAAATAAGCAGTCGCAGTCGGCTCGAACTTTGGCGCACATTTTGTTTTGACACTTTTTTATTACTAATTGCATTACGAGGCAAAGTAAAGACCTTCATTCTGCCATATTGAGGTAACATAATTATGACGTTTTTTTTTTGTGAATTGAAGAACAAATCATTACTTTTTTTAAAAAAAGTTTCACAAAAATCATTATTGGGATAATAAATAAATATTCTTCAACGTTTTTTAATGGAAACATAATAAATTGTATTTGATTAATTAAAATAAGTTTATTTGTTCTCTCATATGACAACACTAACACAGAGTACTAAATAGCCGAAGAAAAGTTTGGCAGGCGCGCACGGCGCAAGATGCGTGCAGGAGAAGTGAAGTTCACGCGCAGTTTGCGTGCAGTTGACGCGCAGTTCAAAAATTACGAGGATACGGTTTAGACGCTAAACGTCAACCAACGTCAACTTGATTGCCGCGTCACTGCAACTTGATTGCAGCGTCACTGCAACTCAATCGATGCGTCTTAAAGCTACGTGAATTAGGGTGCAGATCTGCAGTCTTAATGTTTGAGATTTCTCTAATTTTAATGTTGCCAAAGTCTAATTGTTCTAAGTGAAAGTTTAGTTGATTACTCTTGTTCCTTAATCCAAATTAGTATAAGATAAATAAATTAATAGCTATAAATAACACTGTGAAAATAGTGAAATAACTTGATAAAGATTTGCTATAATTTCGTTCACCTCTCGAAAATGTTAAAAATTTATTTTCAAAGTTCTAAAGGCAAAATCTGCCTTCAGTAATAACACTCACCTCTCTTCTCATAATTTAGAAATGAGATTCCAAGTCACACCCAGGGAGTGTAATTCAATTTCGGCTTTAGGGTCATGCAAATTGTTTTTCTATATTATTCAAAATAATGAGGATATTTATTTGGACAAGAAATACGAAATATAGACTAACCCAGCTTCAATCTCCGAACTGCTTCATAAAGGGGCAGTAATAGTAAAGTTATGTCAAACTGCGAACACAGCGGGTTGCAAGAAGCTTCATAACAGTAAATCTGTCCGCTTTACAGCACTGAAATACTGGACTGAATAGTTTTACTTACACTCAGAACTAAATATTGTAGAAATGCAAATACTACAGATTACTTTATACTATATTAAACGTTGATTAAACAATCTACTAATATTGGTGGATGATTTATGTGTTATTTCAACGCTTAAACCTAAAGTTTTTTTTTATTTACAGACAAACTTACTTGGAAGTTGGAAGCTATGTTGGGCTTGGACTCTAGGATTTTAGGATTTTCTTCAGTATTTATTTACAATTTTACTTTAAAATGTTAGCGGGGGACTGTCATAAAGAAAGTTTTGGTTTATGGTTATGATGTTTTTGTTTTTTTTTTGTTTTTTTTATAGCCTGAAGGGCAGACGAAAAAGCTTACGGGCCACCTGATGGTAAGTGGTTACCGTCGCCTATGGACATGAGCGACACCAGAGGAATCGCCAATGCAACGCCGGCCCTGAAGGAGAACTCTTTTTACACCTTTTTTGAAGAACCCCATATCATAGCGGTCCGGGAATACCTCAGAAGGAAGTCCATTCCACAGTTTGCACGTACGTGGCAAAAAAGTTCGTGAGAATCGGACCGTAGAGCTTCTCCACAAGTCCAATCGGTGTGGATGGAACTTCAATCTTCGGCGAGTTGTTATAAAGTTACCATTATGGTCTCTGTTTTTTTTATAAATTGACGTCTGTTTATTAAGTGTTCTCAACCATAGACCTATATGTATATTTCTCAACAAATATTGTTGAGTTGGACAAGTGAAAAAATTCACAAAAATATGTTATATGATGTTTACAAGGAAAAATATCAGGGCTATGTTAGCGTAAGTAGTTAATGAGTAATAGTCGATACATTGACTACTTCGGAACCCTAACATTGCGCGTGGCCTGACACGCACAGCACGCACTTGCCCGGTTTTTAATCAGTTTATCTATTTACGCTTATACACTGAAATAAAACTAATAAGATTTATTAGCTAACTGGAATAGGTACTGCTCCTAGTATTCTATTACTGCTATATACCTACTATTACAAATTACAACATACTACAAAGCCATAAACGTAAGAATATAATAACAATTTCGTTACAACACATCTTTAAATTTCACTTCGAAACCTTGTCGCCGATCAAAGGATATTCAACCAAGATTCAACTCAAGGTGAACGCGATACGAGCCAGATCTCCTTGAACTTGCCCTGGTGAAGGTGAAAGTACGGCAACGATGTAGGTAACTTAGGCGAGTTTGCTAGCGTTAAGCAGGATACACACTAGACTACTTTGCGTCAAATATACGAAATACGCACAAAATTAAATGTGTTTTTATGTATTTTAAACAGCCGACAAAGAACTGACGGTCCACATGATGGTAAGTAGCAACGTCGCCTAGGTATATTGTCATCCGTAGCAACAAGAAAAAGAAACTTTACTGACTTAGGATTAATCACTGGCTTAATAAAACAATAATTTCAAATACAATGGCTTTTTCCTCCCCCCTCAATCTTTCGAATATATGGCAAAAGTCAAAAATGAGAAGAGGACTTATGGTCGCACTCAGAGTCACTTAACGGTTACTTAAATCGGTCTTAAGTACAGAATTTGTATTGTGATTCTTTACTAAGGAGCGATTTAAGTAACCGTTAAATGACTCTGTGCGGCCATTATAAACAAAAAATGGAAACCTCTGGCATGCTACCGAGATATTTGGAGGTAAACATTGTATGAGAGCAATAAAAATCACGAAAACAATTATGAGGACCTTTACCTTCTTTTGGCCAATAACAAGAGTTCATAAAAATATAATAACGATAAAACGATAATTTTGGCATTCCCAGTCATTATGTTAATATTTTTAAAATTAATAATAAACCGGTCAAGTGCGTGTCAGGCCACGCGCAATGTAGGGTTCCGAAGTAGTAAGTTTATCGACTATCCCTCATTAACTACTTTCGCTAACATAGCCGTAATAGTTTTCCTTGTAAATTCATCATATAACCTATTAAAAAAAACATATAAGTGTACCTATTTATGTACGCGCGTGAGAAGTTATACTTCTTTGGCATAAAAAAAACAATAAAAAAACCATTTCAGAAAGAAAGTCCAAAAAAAAAACTATCAAAAATTCCAAAAAAAAAAAAAATTCAAACAAATAATTCAAAAAAATAAAAAATAAAATTTTTTTTTAAACAAACAATATAAAAAAACAATATTCCAACAAATAATAATAATAAACAAGCAATATAATAAATATTATTATAATAATATTTCATTCATAACGCGCGTTTAAAACGCTCGTTAAAAAATCGACGTTTTTCGTCGCAAATCTTAAAAAATCACTCTCATCATTTTCTTAACGCGACTAAAGAAGTATAACTTCAAAAAATCACTTGTCCAACTCCAACCGTATAGCCCGCAGGGGGGGGGATGGGACACTTGACTCTAACCAAAATTAGCACTTTAGACCCTTAAAGACCCATAATATTTTTGAAAGACCTTTTCAATGATATCCCACACTATAGGGTACGCGACGATTAAAAAATTCATCCTCATGTTACCTGTAGGGAGGGTACAATGAAATAAAAAAAAACAATATTTTATTCTACAATTTTGGTATTTTAATAAATATGTATATATTCATGTCAAACAGCTTTCTAACTTAGGGTCTCGGCGCTATACTTGCGATGCAAAACTAAAACAAGTCCGATTTTACTTCGTAACCCTAAAAACTAAAACATCCTGTTTTTACCCGACTGGCAAGAAGGGTTATGTTTTTCGTGCGTATCTTGTAGGTATGTATGTTTGTATGCATGTAATATTCTTTATTTTTATTTTTTTCATAAACAATAAGTAGGTACATAAAAACTGCCTACCCATAATACATAAGTTCCTGGTTGTTTTTTATCATACCTAATTAACATACCTAAGCACTTAATGATTTTATTGAACAGACTTGACGACATAAACTAGTAATCGTTCCAATGGCAATTTACATAGTTTTTTCTTAACAGCTAACATAGGAACTCATATTATAGATATAACTTAATTTTGCTTTGAATTATGTAGGTGAATTACATTTGAATTATCTAATAAACCTGAAAAAAAATTGTAATAAAGAATATTACATGCATACATACAATCATACATACAATCATACAAGATACGCGCGAAAAACAGAACCCTTCCTGACAGTCGGGTAAAAAACAATAGTATAAACAAAACTAAGCCGATTTAAAAAAACAATTGGCAACTGCTTTTTAGGGTTCCGTACCCAGAAGGCAAAAACGGGACCCCATTACTAAGACTCCGCTATCCGTCTGTCTGTCTGTCTGTCTGTCACCAGGCTGTATCTCAAGAACCGTGATAGCTAGACAATTGAAATTTTCACAGATGATAACATCATTGTATTTCTGTTCCATAACAAAAAATACTAAAAACATAATAAAATCTATCTATCTAATACCTTTAAACGAGCGATTATCGAGCAAATAATCCGAGTCTCGGAACCGGCTCCAACGATTTTCATGAAGTTTAATATGCATGGGTTTCGGGGGCGATAAATCGATCTAGCTAGGATTCATTTTTAGAAAATTTCGTTTTATCCGTGTTTTCAGGAAATGAAAAACTGCTACAATACTCTTCCTGATATCTATTGGCGAGTAGCAACACTAAAACTACTTCAGTAGATGGCGTTGTTAAGCAACACTAAGCCAAATACATATAATTTCCAAAAAACACAGTTTACCAAAAAAAAAATACCGAGCAAAGTTCGGTCATCCGGGTACTAAATTTTTAAGTGCGGCTCTCATATAACAAACGTGATTTTTTGTCGTTTTTGAGGCGGGGACAGGTGAAACTAAAAAAAGGTTGTAATATAGTGTCTAATGTTGTATAGAAAATGGTACAGAACCCTTCATGCGCGAGTCCGACTCGCACTTGGCTGGTTTTTTGTTTCGCCGTCCACGTTAAATCGAACCAATTTAATTTTTTATTAAGTAGGTATTATAGTGTTTACTTTAGGGCTTGGGGACTGAAATATGACATTCACTGATTATCCTATTTCTTATTGGGGATTTTAATAATGGATTTTGATGGATAAATTGGAATAGGTATCATTTTCATTATAATTTTAAACTATCTACCTACTACACTACTCACGAAGTTGACGACGAGCTAAATACGAGAGTGATGAGAGCCAGTTCGAATAACTTTAGATAACTTTAATGACTCGGGGTAACTTAAACTGCTTCGACAGAGAGCTACGATGAGTAGTGCAGTGGAACGCACACATTATATCAACGCCGTACCTAGTAGGTAGCAGGTAGATGCCTATAAATCTCTGTTTCGGAAATCAAACCCGGAAAAAAGGATAAAGCAATTCCACCACATTCCAGTTTCTGCATACAGCGGGGACATAATAATTATGTTAACATCACATTGGTCATTAAATCAATACAATTATCTACTTATTGGTCTGTCCTTTATTGGTCCATCCGCGTGAAGCTGTATAGTTGCAAAATAAGGCGATGATCAGGTAAGGTAAGTGATCAATAATAGTAATAATTGATCAGCTCCCATAGACATCCAAAAAGGAAAGAATTGAAATCGGAATGTTAACGTAAATTATCTCGTCAACATCCGCAAATAAAACACACGCATCATGAATAGTTAGGTACCTAACTAATTACATTCTTATTTAATCTATGGATTTAGGTAATCGTGATCAAGAACTTTATTTTAAAAGCACTATAAAGTGCTACTGCACTACCCTCGCATCGAATCGCAACGCGGGCAAGTGTGCGAGGTTTCATACGATTTCATGTAAAAAATTCTAAAATTCGTTTCGTTCGACTCGTTCGACGCGTTCGGCTCGGATAAGTGTGCGTTCACCTTTTTCTTCATTTTATTAGCCAGATGAACAATGAAGCCTAATGAAGCTTAAACCTAGTAGAAAGTACCTATGATAACCACAAAGTCAAAAGTCATTGACAGCACGAATTAGCGAATTATAAATTCACGCGACGTAACGACATGCATTGAAAAGTAAACAAACTGCATCGGCTAAATAAAATACATAACATGATATAATAGAAAGCAAAACCAATAAATCACACTTACATGCCCACTTTCCTTTTGACTTGTAATCCACTCGGTTCACTGCTGGTGCAATCAAGTATTTGTACACTGTATTTACGACGAATTTAACACATATGAACGTGAGAATCACCGTAAATATTAGTCCCACTTTATCCAAAACAACGTTAAGCATTTTTAAGTATTATTTTAATAATTTATTTAAAAAATGTCGGAATTTATAGGTTATGTCGCGGAAAGAGTGACTTGACGACCGGTTGACACAATTCACGCATGCGCACTAGTCTGAAAGAAAGTAAGCATGCGCAGCGAACGAATGAATGATAACAGAACGGACTGCCGACGATAACGCCCGAACAATTGGCAAAGAGAAAGAGAAGGCAACAAAATAATGGTCGCCCTCTCTGTCATGTGTTGATAACGTTCTGCAACTCTTTATTTAAGTTTATTTACATGAGTGACATGAGGACATGACCGAACGCATGATCTATTTAAAGATTTTTCAAATCTAATTTATGAAAATATTTTATTTCCTTATAATATTATATTATCTAATAAATACATAAAGCTCTACAAATTGGGTTACATTATACCCTGTCCTTGTCTATCAAGTCAACCCAACTGTGAAAGATTTTATACCGCCCCATAGCACGGCACGGCTTATTGGCTGCTGTCTCACGATAACAACCCAATTCAACGGCTTTACGTGCCCTCTGAGGCACGGAATTACCCAAGCTCATAACTGCCGACCGAGCAAACAAGGCAGTATTCATGAAACCGGAGCCTTACCGCAAAGCTGATGGGGTTCTGTCGCTTTCAAAATCAGCTACTGGGTAAAGATTCTAAAAGTAAAATTTGAAACTAAAAAAGAGTTGAACATTTTTTTTCAATAGATAAAATGATACGAGTATTATACTGATATGAAAATCGCAGGTCATACAGAAAGCATCATAATTTAAATGCGTAATAATACATAAGTAACACACATACATAAGTTTACAGTAGGTAGGTCTATTTTTATATAAGTACACTAGCTGCCCGGACAGACTTCGTTCTGTCAAAAGTTTTATTTATTTTGAGATGTAAGCTATCCTATCTTTCAAGTTGGATCAAACTGCACACGGTGTGCAAATTTGATTAAAATCGGTTCAGCAGTTTAGGAGTCCATCGTGGACAAACAACGTGACACGTAATTTATATATATTAAGATAGATATAAATTGTTATTTATTTTAAAAATACTTGTAACATCCTCGCGAAAAGCTATTTTCAAGCTAATTCAAATTTCCGCCTCACTGGGAATCGAACCCAAGACCTTTGATACGGCGATCCGGCATGGTAACCATTGCGCCACAGGGGTCGTCACTCATCATACAACAACGTGTAAATTATACTTTACCGTTCGATAGACGGTAACACATTAATATTTACATTTATTAGCGTTTTCCTGAACTATTAAATAATTTAAGCCTTGTTTACCTTGCTTTAAAAAACTTCCATTGATAAATAAGGACATAATCGAAAAAAAAACATGATATCAATTTGTATCCTTTTAGATCGTAAACGGGTAGAATGTTCCAAAGCTAATTAAAACGTAAGTGTTTATTGCTTTTAGCAAGATAATATTTAGTTTAATAAAAACTAAACACGCTCTTATCAGAGTCCCCTTACGCCTTCATTAACAGAATCTGGTCATCATCAAACATCAGAGTTTTAAGGGTTTTTTTATTTTATTAATCCTATATACACTGATCTCCTTCGGCAGGACCAAAGACCTTGAGTACACTAATATTAAATTTCTTATTAAATTATGTTACTACAATAATAAAGGGTTTTAAGGGTAAATCCAAGGATCCCTAACTCTATCTATAGGATTGCGTCGTCTCGTTATATCACAGAGTTATTTTAGCCGTATTGGATGGGGGTGGATCAGAATACTGACTTTATAAGTTTGTTTTTAAAATATTAATTGAATAATTATTATCATAAATATTAATTAAACCTTACTTTATTTATACTATTTAAAATTGTATTACAAGATATACTTAGACGGTAATCAAATAAATATCACACAATATTTATTGCCAACTAGCTGACCCGGCGAACTTCGTATCGCCTAACAAACTATTTTTTTTTCTAAAATAAAAGTAGCCTAAGTTACTCCTTGTTACATCAGCTATCTGCCAGTGAAATTCCCGTCAAAATCGGTCCAGCCATTTTCGAGATTAGCCGGAACAAACAGACAGACCGACAGACAGACAGACAAAAATAGTAAAAAATGTTGTTTTGGTATAAGCGCCGTGTATACATCCAAATGCACTTAGTAAAAAGCGGTTATTTTAATATTACAAACAGACACTCCAATTTTATTTATTTGTATAGATTCGATCGATAGGTATAACAAACAATGTTAAGTATATATGTATATATTCATCAAACGTGTTTGGTGGAAAAAAACTTAATTGAAAATGTCGCTTATTTGAAGTAGGCTACAATCATTAATAAGTAAGTAGTTTTAATTTGCATACCTAGTATTATAGGTATGACATTCTGGCATTTCTTGTTGGAACGAAGTTCCTTATCACGCGTTGCGAAAGGGGGCTAGCCGGAAAATTTGGAAACGAAAAGTGGTAACGACACTTTTTGCCGTCGTAGTTTTTTTTACATAGAAAGCAAGCCAGAGTACTACGATAGCAAAAACATGCAAGGGAGTGTGCCAAAACAAATCTGGGGTATTAAATTTCTCATCGGATTTGTTCTCCTAGTAGCAATTGCTACTAGGTGAACTTCGTTCCATCCGGGTGTCCCTTGACACCTCTCAAGTTTTTTTATTATTATTCTTCCCACGAATACCAATTTAATATAATCTTCCTTGTGTTAAACTTCCCTTATAAGATCTCATTTGTATCCCCTTCATAACGCAGGATTTATGCAACTCCAATATTTAATTAGCTCCAATGTTGAAAGTTTCCCAGTTTCAAGTTTGGCTAATTTTCAAACTCCCACAGCGATAGTTTGTCGAGCATTTTCTTGAAATGTATCCTTTTTTATTAAGAAGATAAAGAAGCATGTGAGCCATTCGATGACAACTCGATGACGTCACCCATGGACATTAGTAACACCAAATGCACTACCGACGCGTTGCCGATCATAGAAGCAGTAGACCTGGTGGTATAGACCAATGTTTATTGCATACATAAAATATTATGTAAACAATTTTAAACCAGTTTTCTGTCCGCAGATTTGCTCGCGTTAATCGGTATCATAAGTACCCTACATGTTACTCTATATCATGGTCTATCTGTGTGTGTGCAAAATTTCATGAAAATCCGTTCAGTGATTTTTGAGTGTAAAATAAAATAAATAAATAAATTGTAATGCTGCCATTCTTTGTTACCTAACCTATTATATCTCATTGCGATTGAGGTAAAGTTTCTCATGTGGAAATTTTAATTAGACCCAAAGTCGAAACTTTCTTCCAGCACCTAGTTTCAAACAGTATAACAAAACTCTGAAACATTGTGGCGGCTTCCAACTTATATAATAATAATAAAGGTGTGGCTTTGAGCTTCTCATATTATACAAAGTAAGCTTAGTCTTTTTGATTTAAATCCGGCCTGGTGGTAGGGCCCCTTGAGGGATTAAATTTGTAATATTGATTTTAATTGTTAATTGACACCATTAATACTATTATTATTTCTCCGTGGGGTTCGCTGGATAGCTACTACCTTTGAGCATGAGTCAGCCGCCAAACGATTCGTCGTGTTCTGGCTGGGGGCTTGAGAGCTAGTTCTTTCTTTCTTTTTCTTCTCTCTTTCTTGGCCGGCAACGCATCAGTGATGCCTTTGGTATTGCTGATGTTCATGGGCGACGATGGCCACATACCATCAGGTGGATCGTCTGCTCGTTTGCCGGTTATTTCCATAAAAAAGACATAAACTTGTCTTTTTCTTGTAGTTTTATGTTGAAATACACGAAATACCAGTATCGTTCGTTTCCTTAATTATCGTACTTCCATTAATAAATCAAGTATTTATTACGTGGTAATGACCTCAATACTTATTTGTTATTCAAATCATAATAAACCCAAAACAATCAAATTCAATTGATATTCTTATACTTGGTTCGTCGTCAACAGGTGACAGACTAAGATTAGAAAATCCCTTTTTAAAATTCATGAAGTGATATAGGCCTGGCATTCTGAAGCGCGTTCCTCAATTAAATTACCCACGTTCGTGAGTAATCAGCGACATTGGCAGTATTACCCCATTATTTTGAAATGAGTTTAGATGATGAAGTTCTTTGCCAGAATTAGGTTGGGGGATTATTATTCTAATCAGGATTCTTCATATCAGTACATAATATTAAATATTATGCCGTAAATCAAATTGTCTCGAGAAAAGTAAATTACTGGGTCATACGACGCACAAAATAGTACGAAAATCTT
Source organism: Thymelicus sylvestris (assembly GCA_911387775.1). Lineage (NCBI taxonomy): Eukaryota > Metazoa > Arthropoda > Insecta > Lepidoptera > Hesperiidae > Thymelicus > Thymelicus sylvestris. Next base: position 6,709,510 of record OU426887.1, on the reverse strand, counting down.
AGTACTATCGAAAAAGTTAATTGTATTAAATAAGTTTTATTACTAGCTACTTGAGTTCCAATGTCTCCAAAAAATAATTTTTAATTATTTCCCATTAATGTTCCAAGCCCTAAATAAGGAATAAATATCTAACTCGTAAAGGATAGAGAGAATTCAATCTCTGTCCGCACTGTACCGAAGAACTCTAGAAGCGGGTGGGTCTCCTTCGAGACATGCCCCACTTGACTCGACGCCAACAGGTGAAGTTCTACGATCGAAAATTCTCTTTTAAAATTCATGAGGTGAAATTGCCGATGGAACGTTCCCCGATTATATTACCCACGTTTCGCGAGTAATCAGAGAGATTGGCGGTATTTACCCCTCTAGAGGCGATGAGCTAGGATTAAAGTGATTCACAAAACAAAAAGGTATCAAGGAGATCTTCATTTACCTTAGAAAATGATGCATAAGGTTGGAATTAAATCAATTCTATGCATAATTGTGACTGATCGATATCTTTACGTGGAAGATATTGAATCGAAACTTTTGGGCATCTATTTCGTTTTCTATAACTGCTAGCCGACAAACAACCAGACGAGCCACCTGAATTATTTGGGGATTACAGAAGTTAACATAACTTGGTGAAAACATCAACCTCAGATTTTGACTTACTAAAAATTTCATCATTATCCTAGTCGTATTGGTGAATTATTATTGGTATTGCTCGTATTGGTCATATTGGTATGGTGAATACAGAAAATTTGGGGTCTGGTACATACTTTACTTTACTGTACATACTCAGGTATTCTATAGACATTATTAAAATAAACGTTTTGTATAATAATTTCATTTCGTGAGCGTTTAGCTCATAAAACTCTCTTCATATTCTACGACGAATAAGAGCTACAATCTTACTTAAAGCGTATGCTCTAATAATTCTGCGTACATTTTTGTAATGAAATATCAACAGACCGACATTTTTCTTGATTGTCAACGTCGCTTAAATATTTCTGCTTGCCGTTCATTTCAGACACTTGATTTTTAGGGTTACGTAATCAAATCACAAATTTTCATATACATAATTATGTATTTAATAAAACTACGAAGTCGTACAATAAAATCTTTAAAAAAAATTGTCAAGAAACGTGCCCTACAGATAGTGGGTATGAATTTTGTTTTCTTACTTTACCCCATAGCGTGGGTAATTGTTTAAAAGGTCCTTTTAAAATATTTATGGGTCCACCAAGACCATTTTTCGATTCATTTCCGTTTGTGAAATATTCGGCTAGTGCTAATTTTGGCTAGTGTCAAAATGTCCCTATCCCCTGCCAGCTAAATGATAGTGATTGCTGGATATCTAAAAAAAATCTAGGCATTACCACAATTATAATATCACTAGCTGCCCGGACAGACTTCGTTCTGTCAAAAGTTTTTTTATTTTGAGATGTAAGCTATCCTATCTTTCAAGTTGGATCAAACTGCACACGGTGTGCAAATTTGATTAAAATCGGTTCAGTAGTTTAGGAGTCCATCGCGGACAAACAACGTGACACGTAATTTATATATATTAAGATTAAGATTGTTTTCCTCAGAAGATAATATGTGAAGATGGCGCATAATACAGACTGTCAACACAGATCTGTCATTGTCATTAGAATTTTTTAAGCGTACTGAAACACGCTGGGACCCATTAGTATGTTATTAAATATTATATGGTTGAAATTGAATTGAAGTATGTATTATGTCGACTAAATCATAGTAAAGATTTATATTCAAATATTTATTCTAGTAGTTATAATGATTAATAACTGCAGTCACCAACTAACTTCATAAACTTAAGTATTGAGATGGGCGCAAATCCTGAGAAGTTACATAAATAAACATGAAACTTTGGTAATCTTATAGTAGTTCAAAATTCCATCTAGAGGTTAATGAAGCGGACTCGGCGAAAGGGTTTCCCCTGATTTATTCACATAGGATCGGTAGTTATTTACATGGACTGTGCATACTTAGTATATCAAAGTTTTCTTACTTTCGTCTTTCTTACTCTGTTTCTACTGTCTCGATCGGCGCGTGAAGATGATGCGTCAATCTCAAGTTGCTAAACAGACTTTCTCATGCATGTTTGTTGTTTAATGTTTCCTTAAAATAATTATGTATGTGTTATTACAGAAGCCGAGTTTCTTTCGCCATTTCTTATCCTCCGTGACAAAGCACCTTGCCGAAAATGGGTCTAATGGGTAGAATCAAACATTTGACGTGCATAAGAGTATCAGACCCATTAATGTTTCTTTCTTAATTTTGAGGGTAGTTTGGTACTCAATGTTTTCTGGTGATCTTCTGTGTTATCACAGTAGAGGGAGGAAAATTAGTTCTGTTGATTTCTGGAATTCAATTACCTTCTACGTTACTATTCTTCTGTTTCTGTTCTAGATTATGTCTCTGCGAGCACTTTGCTCATCTGCTACTAAGGATAAGTTGTGTGTTTAAGATATGGTAGGTTCCGTATTCTTACGTGTACCTTTCCTTCTAATAAAAATATCTTATTGAAATATGACAGCGAAATTACGAACGAGGGAAACCCTTCGTAAATTAATTTCCTACGAGCTATTGTAGCATCGCCGTCGTCAAAATAACTTTGAAACTCAATGAAGTGTTTTAATTAAAAGTGTAAGACGCCGTCGGTGAGGAAGTGAGATAGGTTTTGTTTTCATTAAATTGATTTCACTACCACTTGTTGTGGAGTGTTTGTTGGGTTAATTAGTTTAGGACAATTGGTGGTAATTCACTTTAGCTTGAATTTGTCTTCAGATTCCGAATTTATTTTAGCTTCTGGTTATACTTTAAATATAATCTAGGGCAAATATCATAAGTTTCTCACTAATTTATTCTTTGATAATTGTTTTTATTGTTCTAACAAATCTAAAAATGTAAAATTCATACCAAATTTAAAATACTCTATTTGTGGTTTCCGTTTCAGCTCTATCATTTGATTCACTTGGATTTTTAGTTTATAGTTTATTTCCAAAGAATTACTTTATTTTATTTTATAGTAACCTTGAGGTATTCGGAATTACTCTTAAACCTAATAAAATTCTACTAACTTGTGAGACTACAACTCTAAAAACATTATTATACTATAACAACAGCGAATCTCTCATTCTATAGAATTAAAGTTACCCCATCAGTTAACGAACAACGACGGTTTAGTGAGAAACTTTTAACTTCTGTAGACGGAAACCTCTTCGGTCTTAGTTAGAAGGACCGGTTCTAAGTAACATTGTGGCATAGTAAAAGCTTCATGAAACATTTTCCTCAAAACTAATTTCTTTCAAGGAAACTTAGTTCATCTACAATGATACTTACTTCTATTATTATAAATGTGAAAATTTCTGTAACATGTTTGTTGTCATTATTCTGAAAAGATTTTTAATGAAAAGCATACAGGTAGATCAGGGACATGATCCGAAATAGCATAGGATATTTATCCCGGAAAAAGCGGGCAAAGCGTATGCTAGATACAGTAGTAATTATGCCGGTATACAGTGTGTACACACCATGCAGTGGCGTGGAGCTAGAGCTGCCTTATTAAAATATGTTATTGTTAGTCATGCACTCTTGTCAGAGTGGTCGTGGTTGCTGATGACGTGGAAAAGTCCTTTTTGAGGGTTGTTACGAAGTTCGCTTATAGTTTCTGGTAGTTTCTGGTACATTAGATGACCGTGATGTTGCTTTTGGTTTTTATAAGATCTGTCCATTGTCTAAATGTTATAGTGTTAGAGATTTTAAAACAATTTACAACTGCAGTGTGGCAGCACAACTTGAATTATAAAGCTGAGTCGCAGCCGAGTTGTAGCCGAGTCGTTGTCAAGTCGTTGTTGCATCATCCAATGAGACGTAATCTATAATGTGGAATAAGGCATAGGGCATAGGGTACTTATTATCTAGGAAAACGCGACTGAAGCCGAAGGTATAGCACTGGTATATAGGGACTACGTTATCGACTGCATACCATTGGAATGATTACTTCAGAAATTCACTTAACACTCTTGTAAAATGCCACACAGCTTACTGAACAACCGCGAGAATAGGGTCACACGCTTTCAGTCTTGTAAAAACTCAAATTCCTCTGCGACTAAAATAGGAGCAACAAAGGAAAATACATTTAAGCAGTATCGTCTAACGCGTAAGCGGAGGCGCGTCGTCTAAGCGGGCGCTTATAACCGCTAGCTGTGCATTGCAATTCATGAGCTGCCACTGTTACTCCTGACATATGAAGCCTGAATTTTATAAATACTTTAATTTTAAATCAGCCTTTCGTTTACGGAATTGCCCCTACGGTGAGTACCGGTGCGTGAAGCCAGTAAATGCATGGGTCGCGGATAGGATTTTTTAAAATGGATTGACTTGATGTTACGTGTTTTTGTGTGAACTGGTTTGAAGTAAAATGTATTTGAAATTATTTTCATAGTTTCATTTCACTGATACAATATTTTTGTATGCTATACTTATTTGTTTGGATGTTCAGGATTGGCTGCAGACAAGGGAAATCCTCAAACGGCCAACAGCACCAACAAACTTTTTTTTATTATAGATAGAGCTAATTTTATTGTAGAAATTTTATTATAAAAGCGTTAAGCTCGCTAATTGTATCGTGATTTTGTGGTCAATAAAGTTTAAATAAATAAATAATAGTAGTCACAGTATTTCACTGCACTCGTTCACATATCGTGCGCTCACTCACTCTTAGACATAAGACATAAGTCCTATCTTCTATCTATCTTCATGAGTTAAGTACCCAGGTGTTTGCCTGCCTGCCTTGTTAATTTATTGGTAAGTGAGCGGGGAAGAATGATTAAGAATAAGAATAAGACTCAAAAATATATAGACTTTACACAATAAAAAATAAAGAAATATCCAGATTAAACCATAAATACACATTTATCGAGGAGTGTTTATTGAGGTTTTATAATGCAAAATTTATCTCGGTCCTCACACTGTTGTAGAAACGAAATGTGAATGAGATCTCATTCGTGGAGACTCGAGAGTGACGTGGGACAAATTGAATATTATGCAAAAAATAGAATTTTATCCCAAACGTCTTCTTGTCAAATAACTCAAACGTTTGTAGTACTTTTTTATTTTTTTTATTGGCAAAAAATGTTCATGAAACTGAAATATTAAAAGATGTACCTACTATATTTTCCAGTTCTGATAATGAACAGCTGATGATGACTGATGATGATGTTTATGATAATATGATGAAAAATTTCTGCAGTCGATCTATTATGCAATAATAGGTTAGAATAAATATCTTCAAGATTGCTGGGGTTAGTTAGAAGCCATCTAATCCATAATACCACAGTACAAAATAACAAATAAAATCCATAACATCATTAGTTTTGTTTTATAATTATGATTTAAATCAAAAAAAACTTCATCGTTATATTCGTATGTTAATTAGCTGGCGAATTTGTACAAGTGATTGCAAATCAGCAAGGCTGGAAGGCAAGATATAAAAAAATACAAATGAATATCTGAAATAAACATACGCGTTAACCACACTGGGGAACCACACTCGAAATTCATTATGGTCCCGAATTAATTTAAAAACCAAATGCTTTTAAATTAATACAACTTTGGTTTTTAATCAGTTTTGTTAAATTGTACTTCCATAGATCTCGTTTTGCGTATTAAAATATTTTTAAGTTTATTCAACACTCACGGAATTTTCGTGTTCAATGTAGAGTGTTCGTATTTACAAATAAATTCAGTAGGGCTATTCTCTAAAATACCAACTCGAAATCGAAGCTCACTCAAGTGAGATAGCTCACTTCGAAAGCGAACTCGCATCAACTTGATATGTCATTCTCTAAACATCTAGATTTGACAATTGGACACGAGCTTCGAAGGTGACGTAATTCCATGATCGAGGCAAAGAATACCAAACATGTCAAAGCCTGAAAGAGTAGTTTATCTCACCGCCGCATTCTACACTGCGGCGCCACCTGTTCTATCGAGTTTTATAGAATAGGAATTTGCAAACTCATCGCGAATTCCGCTGACAAGATACAAAAACATCCTTACAGAATAACCTTGCAGTAAAAGGATATGATTTTATTTACTTAATTATAATAAAAAAATATTACACAAAAAATGGGTGACTCTTAGTGGTTTACAATGTTTACATTTTAAAATCCGTTAAAGTACTACAGGGTCTTTAGGAAATTGTAAACGGGTTCTCTCAGAATTACAAAATTGCGTACAATCAAATGGTCCCTGACTGCCTACCACCTGCATTCTCTCTCAACGTCAACATTCAATTTTGTGACAGTGCAGCAGTGTGACCGAGCTACTTGAGACTCGTGTATTTACCATGTTCGATGCAAAGACTTCTATGTATACTACGTTCCATGCTATAAATTATTTTTGAAATGGTTTTTCCATTTATAACACTCATACCGCTTAATTTAAACTATATTCTTAGGTAATTTCCCATTAAAATCGGAGTCTCTTATTAGCCTACCTACTTACACGCTATTACTAGAAATGGCTAGAAATTATGTAATAGTACGAACCTACGAACTGAAAAAAATACACATTAGTAGCGTTTGTAAAGAAAAAAACTATTTCAGCCTAAGCCATAATGACTCAGTGTACTGGCGCCGCGTCGGGCTAAACACCAGCAAGATGACAGAATCCTTAGAACGTTCGCCGTTGCTATTTTGCATCGCAAATTCCGGTAAATGCCACTACGCTATGAAGGCTGAATGCCAAAATCTTCCAGTTAATGGTCTCACCCTGTATACACTTTGAATATAACATAACGAGTCGAGCTTGCTACTACTTTAATATTAGCGGCAAAATTGTCTTTGTGTAGACCGACCTTAGTAACTCTTAATTTTTAATCGACTACAGTATAAGAACGAAGTTTAGCAGTATGTTTAGATGTATTGCTGCAGCTTAGAATGCTCACCTCAATCCCATGCTGGTATACTACGGTTTCGTAAGAGGCGACGAAAGCCGGCCCCCTTGGTAGTAAGGCTTCCCATAAGGATAATATTATGGATATTATCTCATTAATATTATTACTGTTATTATCTTTCCATGAAGCCTGCTTGGCTAGAGTCCACCTTTTTGCTTGAGTTAGCCGCCGAACGACTCGTCGTGTCCCAGCTGGAGGCTTGAGAGCCAGTTCTTACACTAGTACCTAGATTTCATCAGAATTCGGCTGGGTATCAACAGTCAGCTCAGGATACTGCTGTGTGTGTGAGAGCTTGAAAGAATATAGACTAAAAAATGGTTGTCTGTAAAGTCGGTTTACGGACGGTAGTTTAACGTGACAACGTCATGACAAAACATTGATGATTGCATACCTGATTGAGAGGAAGAGAGATACATGCGGCACGAACCGAGCGCTTCGGCCGATCGTAGCCGATCGTGCCTCTCTATCGCTTGTTCCCCTCTCTCGCTCGCGGAACGTGACATGACGTCACGGAACGTGACAGTGAGTCATGCTTTTTCGTGCGTGCACCCGGCGTTCATCGTTTTAATAGACGTTGTCACGTCAAAAATCTTTCCAGTCTTTCTTCAGAAAAGTGTAAGAAACGATTTTTCACGCCTTATATTAATTTAAAAAAAAATCTATTTAATAGTATCAGGCGTTACTTTGCGGAAATCCAAATCAAATCAAATCAAAATAATTTATTATGGACAGTAGGTATACAAGATTTAGTACAGGTTCACAGTTTTATAAAATCGCTACGTCCTACCCATCAAGGGCGTATAATGTTAAATACTTATAATAATTTAATAATACAATTTTTAACAAGAGGGAAGTCGGACCAGTCTTATTATAAATATTTCATCGTATCAGTAAATATAAAAATTAATTACCTAAATATTGTTTAAAACCAAAAAAATACACATATTAAGTCAAAATTTACGAATACCTTAAAATAAATGTCAAGTTATTAAAATTATAATCATGTATAAGTAATATGTCAAGTTATTAACTAATTATTAAAACAACTTATTAAATCATTACAAATTATTAAATCATTAACTACAATTAAATACAATTTATCGAAATTGACTATATTTTGTCATTTAGAAATTCATTTAGGCTATAGTAGCATTTATCCAGTAGGAGTTTCTGCAAGGCTTCTTTGAATTTTTCTATATCAGGTATAGATCGCATTTTGGGTGGGATTTTGTTATATATTGTAGCCGCCTTGCAGAAAAAGCTTTGTTGAAATAAATGTGTCCTAGCTGGCACTATATTTAATTTCCCTGCATGTCGTGCTCTTGATTTAAATTCAAAATTATTTATATTTGCTTTGACAAACAAGCAACATTCTGTAATATAATATATGCTTGGCAGTGTAAGAAGTTTAAGTTCTTTAAAGTGCGTTTTGCAAGAATCAGTTTTCTTCATATTACAAATAGCTCTGACGCACTTTTTTGTCGCTTTAAATGCGAGTTCTTTTTCGGTTGAGTTTCCCCAAAAGATTACTCCATACCTTAATGTTGCGGCAACATATGCATGATAGGCTAACAAGACAGTTTGCTGTTTAACACATTTACTAAGTTTGCCTAATGCATATGAGAATTTGTATAATTTTTTGCACACATGGTCTATATGTTCCTTCCATTTCATTTTTCTATCTATAAACAGTCCTAAAAATTTTACGGTGTCTGTTTCGCTAATAGTGGTTCCCATGTAATTAATATTTAGCATATTTGTATTAATATCTCTCCATTGTTATTAAGTTAGTATTAGTCTACTTTGCGACAATTTGGACAACAAATCGGATTTATGCAAAGTAGACATAAAAAAAATATATACCCGCAAAATATATAAGTATGATATTTACTAATGGATTGTGGAAAGGATTATATGGGTTGGACCAGTATCAGGGGTTGTTTTGGATAAAATACAAAATAATAAATATATAATAATACTAGCTGCCCTTCGACTTCGTTCTGTCAATTTTTTGATTAAAACCTTCCGTGTGCCTTAAGGGAGATGTAAGCTATCCTATCTTTCAAGTTGGATCAAACTGCACACGGTGTACAAAGATTAAAATCGGTTAACTAGTTTAGGAGTGCATCGCGGACAAACAACGTGACACGTAATTTATATATATTAAGATTAAATTGAATTAAATTAATTAACTAATATTAAATTAGTATCAGCTACTTTAAAACAAGTCAAATTTTGCTTGCAAATTATTGTTAAGTAGAACTCGTAACACTCTTTTGATAAACTTTGTAATTAATATTAAGTACTTTTCTCGTTACTTGTAAAATTAATTATCATTTCTTTGAATGAAAACATTGTGACTGAATTCTCTATGATCTTCTGAGAGTTGTGTAAAGTTGCCAAAGATTGGGAAAACCTTACAAACTGGAGCTTTACCTAAACCTTTCACATAATAAAAGAAGATTAAACGAGGGGTAGTGTCTATAAACCTTTGAGTTTGAGCGGACGGCAGTCACATCAGCTCCAATCATAATAATCAATCAATTTTTTTTCTTATTTGACTTAATTAATCAATGAAGGTATCATAAGGTGACCTCGACGTAATCCTTCAGATCCAACTTGGATCTGTGCTTGATTACCTGTAAAACCTAAGGATGATAAGTTTTCTTCAATTATGAGGTCGAGTGTGTATAAACAATTATTTTATTATATTGAGAGCGAATTTTGGTTCCAAATGAGATGACCTGAAAAATCAAACCCGATTGGATGGCCCAACGACAGACATTCAATCCTTGCATAATTTCCAATTTACGTCACGTCACTCTTTGCGATGATCACCCATCAAATTGAGTTGCTGTCATGTATGTTTATGAAAATAAAGTTCAATAAATTATGCTTGGTTTTTACGAGAACTCTAATAAATAACTAATTGATGTGGTTATGTGTGAAAATAGCATGAAATGCAGGTGACACAAAGTGCTTCTATGCGCAAATTGTATGCCTATATATTATTTTACAAACTCAAAATGACTGTGTTCTTTCATTTATTTCATTTCATTATTCAATCTCCGAATAATGAGGGCAAGGTGATTTTTGGCAGTCGACTTAATTCTTACATTCCTACAAGCTAAAATATTACATGGTTTTTTCGCTATGAATCTTCAAGATACCTTGTGTTACGTAATACGTTAAGAAGGGTTGAGACTTGAGGCTTGAGACGTTTACAAATGAAGCGTTTAATCTCAGTCTTCACTAGAAACACTACATTTAATTTGGTTATTACATAAGTTACAATAGGTTGCAGTATTCTCTTCACACCATATGAAGTAGTCTTTGATATTGATAATGATGACTTCACATAAACGTTGTTTTCCTGGTTCAAACGATTAAACGTGGATAAGTTAAAGATCCCCTGCTCAAGATTAGGATCAAATGAAAAGACGAACCGCTTGCCGTTTGAAGGGTCCTGGGTTCAATTCCCAGCGAGGTAGTTTGAATTTCTGTTCCCGGTCTGGGTGTGTGTGTTTTTGTCTTTGTGTGTTGTCCGTGGTACCCACGATACAGGGAATCCTAGTGTGGGGCTTTGAGTGTGTGGCGTTTATTTATTTAAGAGTTTATAACTTCTCTGACACTTTCTTGCTCAGGTCGAAAGTCTGACTGCATGCAAGTAGCACATTACAAAATTGCCTATGTGCAGCGGCTTCCAGAACCTTAGACAGATAATGGCAGAATAAAGATAGAGTAAAGGTTAAGTTGACGGGGAACATGGGTTTTCGGGAGCGGGGTGATATAGGCTTTACGCCATAGGGATGGAAAAGATCCCCTCAACAAGGAGAAATTCACTATATGAGTAATAGTTGGAACCAAGTATTGCAAAATTGGGAGAATCATTGTCCTACCTACCTCATCACATCCAACTGCCTTTGATTTAAGGGAAGATATAATCTTGTTTATTTCATCCACAGATACTGAAGAAAAATATCACGGAAATGGTTTTAGATTTTACTGAGTGACTTATAGAAGTATTCGAAGAGAAGTGGGCGTTGAAATCATTCAAAGACAAAGAAGGCATCATAAGTCTAGTGACTTGCCAATGCCAATAGAGTGAAGAAACTTCCATATATCTGCCAAAGATGCGTTGAAAATACCATCGTAAAAATAACGACGATTTGTTGCTCGTACCATTTGATTGCATCGGTTTCTAGCTGCTTTCTAAATTTCTAAATATTATATGCTACTAGCTGGCCGGACAGACTTCGTTCTGTCAAAAGTTTTTTTTTTGAGATGTAAGCTATCCTATCTTTCAAGTTGGATCAAACTGCACACGGTGTGCAAATTTGATTAAAATCGGTTAAGTAGTTTAGGAGTCCATCGCGGACAAACAACGTGACACGTAATTTATATAAAGAAGATATTTTTATCTTTGATAATTTTAAACACTTAGCAGTATAAAATTAAGAATATGATAATTTAAAGACCGCGCCATTCCCATCTGAAAACCCCAAATTGCTCCACTAACGACAACCCATTATGACTGTCCAGCAATATTAGGCTACGAGCGCATTTTTCGAGAGAAAAATAATTATAGTAGATCCGTATTAGACATACGTAGCATTCTTGGTAGGATACATACATACGTTCCAACTATTACATTTACGGCGACGTCATTATTTGTCGTCATGAAGAAGAGACACGTTTGGTTCTAATAAATCTTTAGGTGCAAATATATTATTAAAAAAATTACACACACTTAGAACACATGTTCAGTTTTCATTTTAAATAGTCACATGGCCCATGGACAGTTTTTTTACTTATAGATATTATGTTAGTTTAATGCATGACCACAATCCCACCTGTCACAATCACATCAAACTTCGAAAATTAGAAACTGTAACAAAACACGAAAAAAAACATGTCACCAAAACAAAGTAGACAATTCCATCATAATAAATTACTCACATTATATTCTTTGTTTATATTCTATGCTTACCTATAATAGAGAGAGAATTTTAGTTTATTAGCAATTAAATTCACTGACTAGAAATTCTCTCCCATGAAATTAAGCCGAGCCTACGAGGAAGATTGAGGAGGGTATGAACGCAATCTTATGTGGCTGGCGCCATTAATTAATTCTGCATTCCATGGTATATTAAATATATATGTATATAGTATGTTATTACTCAGTATATTCATTTTACTAGGTACGACTTTAATTATAAATTATAGGGAAGGTGTTAATAATGTCCAATATATTCCTCTTTAAATAACGATCTTGAGTGAACCCTTTCATAAATATATGGATATAATTACAATTTGTAGCCTTTATTCATCCTCCGACCATGTATATCATTTAAGACCGTAATTTTCAAGAAAAATCAAACGCATCCATCATAACTAAAGCGGGTTGCGATGTATTTTTACAATTCCTATGGCCACCTTGCGGCTACATCATTAGCTTTGTGATAAATTATCTGTCATAATCTATGGTCATAATGCAAAATTTCATCTCGAAATAAACACCGATAAGTGATTATTTTATTTTATTAGAGTAATCAAGATTTTTGTAAGATTTTATAAGTCATGCGTTAACTTAAAACTTAATGTAGTCTTAAGTTGTAAGGTAAAAAGTAAAAAATTGTAAAAAAAAGGAAATTGTAAAAGTTAACTGTATGTTCTTTATTATAATTTTTACAAACAGACGCAAATACTTAAATTACAAACCCTTGTAAAACGAATCTTACAGCTCTCAATGTTGTAATTTTACTAATCGACTATACTTATTTGGCCGGGCTATTAATTCTCAAGATAAATAATGTTTACTTCTGAAAGAACTAATTTGTGCTATTTGTCTCGTTATGGCTGAATGAAATACATTTTTGTGGTTATATTGCTGATGAAATACTTAGATGACATTCTTTATTGATGATTGATTTGATCGTCGGTAAATAGTTATGTAGTTCAGGCAGAAATGTAGAAAATGTTTTTCACTTAGTTATTTCAGGACCTTAAGCGAGGATACAATTATTTAGGATTTATCTTCATGCATCATCTAATTGAGATAGATTAGAAATTGTTATAAAAAGCGAAGCATTCTTTTATCTAGCAATACCGCCGTCACTTTACTTTGAACCTGATAAAAAGCTATCTAAAATATGACCCGAAGTAATTATAACTCTTAAGTTTACCAATTTCGTTTAAATCGGTTTACAAATCGAATTACATTTTGCATATGAACTCTCTTAGAATACAAAAATATTTTTTAGAATTATACCCTGTCTCTCCGTCTGTGTGTCTCTCCAGGTATCACCAAGTACTTTAACTAAAAAGATTATTTCTTTTGGTATCATATAAAAAACCCGTATATTGGATTTCGTTGAAACTTGGTATAATTATTACAATATATTTCGGATCTTATTTTAGAAATATTTTCCACCCGGGAATTTTAAGGTTTCCCTGGGACACAGAAAGAAAATTTGTATGGAATATTTTTTAAACATTCACCGATTTGCTTCAAATTTGCAAATACGTACTTTCCAGTTTTTTGCAAAAAAAGAAAAAAAATCTAAATCCCTATTTCTGTTTGAAGCAAAACTTAACTGCTTAGTATTCAGTTTGCTAATGCTCTGTTTATTCTTTTCCATGGTTAACCTTCACATTTCGTATGCAACCCAAATGCAATATGCATTTCTTCGCCTCTCGGTTTCACTTTGGCCCGGAACTTTGAAGTTTGATTGAGGTTTTAATATTTACTTTTCTACTAGCATTTTTATTGTTGGTGGAGAATACGAGTATGTACGGTGAAAGATCTTGACCGTTTATGATTGTTTAGCTGATCCCGGGAATAGCGGGCAGGAAGGAGATTTGGTTGTAACACAAAAGTAGAGGACAGGATATTATGGAGCTTGAAAAAGTCATTAATTCCAACTTGCTCGAGTCAGCCGCCAAACGATTCATCGTGTTCAGGTTAGGGTTTGAGAGCCAGTTATTTCTTTCTTTTTCTTCTCTCTGTCTTGGCTGACAACGCTTCAGTGATGCTTTTAGTGTCGCTATGGGCCGCCGTGGACGACGATAGCCACTTACCATCAGGTGGATCCTCAGCTCCGTTGTTGGATTTTACAAACATAATAAAATATAGGTACTTATTTAAAGCTATAATTTTAAAGAAAATTATATCACTACTATGAACTTACCAGCATCACTTAGGGCGCGAGGAAATATCTCTTTAAAATTCATGAGGGAAAAATTGTCGAGTTTCCCAGCTGAGTAATACCTACTTATTAGGTTTATTGTTGGTGGTGACGGCAGCGTCTATCTTTTTCTTTTGCGGTCTTTAGCGATGATCGTGTATAAAAATCGAGATTAAACTGCATATTACAAGAAATAAAACTTTATAAAGCAATGACCATTCAAGTCACCGTCTTTCTTTTATCCTCTAATTCTTGTTAAAATTAATATTGGAACAACGAGTCGTATAGAATTACTTGCGCGAAAAATCGAGTTGTTGCTTTATCCCCAAGGGGGCCGGCTTTTATCGCCTTTTACGACACCATAGTATGCCGGCATAGGATTGGGGTAGGTAAGTATTCTGAGATGCCCCAATACGGCTAAAATTAAGTATAAAATAATAAAAATCCGATCTATGGAAATTCTCAGATGGCCGAATTTTAGTAAAGTTTTCAAAAATACCTGTTATTCCGGAGATTAAAGTTGATTTAAAAAATAAGAAGCTAGTTTTATTCATACCTACTCTTTTTTATACTGAGGTGAAATGATCCGGGTATAAAGGTTACCAGTGTTCGTATCTGCTTAAAATTTATTCATACGACGATCATTTCTTTTGGATGATCTTCCAAGATCCATTGTCTCACAAAAAGTTGAAAATGTGCGTTTAAAATCACATGGAACAGTTTTCTCGTATTTTATCTTTTCACGGATTACTTACTAAAAACTTTGCAAGCGACATGAAAAGCGTTTTATTAGCAAGTTAAATTACAAAACAGAGTTCGGGCCGTCAAAAGTTCGCCATTCGGTGCAAAAGTGACAAAAAAATATTTTATTGCTGAACGTGTACTCTTTGTTTCGTTATTTATATTCAAAGTAGGATTACTTTTTTGATTAACTTCGAGAAAAATATTAAGTTGCTAACAATTATAATGTTAAGTGACTTTTACCGTCGTTCCATAAATTCCAGTTAATGGAGGAATATCGGTAAATCTATATATATAAAAATGGATGTTGCTAAGCGCTAAACTCGAGAACGGCTCGACCGATTTGGCTAAATTTTTTTTTGTATGTTCCTTGGATTCCACGGAAGGTTTTTATAATATTAAAAAAAAAAAAAAAAAAAAAAAAAAAAATTGCGCGGACAATACTAAAGGTATGGTAGATGGTAAATATTCGAAACGGTATCCACGGGAATTAATAACCGCTATATCGTCGCTGATCAACTGCAGATAAAAGAAGATCAACAGTTGTAAAAGTAAATCAACAAAATATCGAAATTGATAATCGTTGCATTGTACCATATTCACCAATCCTATCAAAAGTATCATCTCAATTAGGCATGGCCGTGCCTAATCGCCCAATGCACGACGTTGCTTTAAGGGATTCAGAATAAATGTTCCGCTGTTGAACCAACAACAAAAATTTGTAAATGATGGAAATGGAGGAATTTACTATTTGGACGCTCCAGGTGGTACATCTTTATCTGGAATTGCAGCCACGTTATTAAAAGGCGGTCGAACAGCCGATTCAGTGCTAAAATTTCCATTGAATATTCAAAGCAATGAAACTCGAAACGACCTCCAAAATTTCGAAGAACACAGCAATGGCAAAGGTTTTGCAGCAATATAAGTTAATAGTGTGGGATGGATGCACGATAGCACCTAAAAAGTCTTTGGAGGCATTAGACAGAACTATGAAAGATCTACGAAACAATCGAAACCGATTTGGTGGAGCGATGATTTTATTATTTTTTTATTATTATTTTACTTTTTTTTTTTTTTTTCCGTCAAACATTACCAGTGATTCCTCGGTCAACGCCAGCGGATGAACTCAATGCATGTTCAAATCCTCCATAAACTTCAAAATTCAAAATGAAATTGCCGGTGAATTAAAGACACAAATTTCACATACAGTTGATTGAGCAACTAATCAAGATGATGTCGTCAACTATCCACCAGAATCGTTAAATTTTCTGGGATTGACACCTCATAATCTTCAATGGAAAGTAGGATCGGTAGTAATAATGTTAAGAAATATTAAATATTAACTTATTTTTGTAAGTAATCGTCGTTTATTGTTGAGATATAAATAACGTGATCACTCGGAAAAAAATATATAATTTTTACTGTTAACTTTTGACAGAACGAAGTCTGTCCGGGCAGCTAGTAATTTAATATTGTTTCATCGAAGCCTATCACAGAGTAGGAATTGCTTATTAAATTCTAAGACGTGCTCGGCAGCTGTCATGTTACAGAGAGTGCTGAAATTATTGAAGTACCCATGTACCTACTTCAAAAGGCTTTAATATAAACTGCTCATGAAAATTTATTTTGAATTATGTACAGTGGGTACCTCACGTGTATGGCTTGCTTCTTTGGTACCTAAATTAAAATACACGAGTTTAATCTTTAACATCCTAATCAAATTATAGGTACATACAGTTGTCACTATGTTTGTTTCTCTGCCAATTTAAACGGCAAAGCCCAAGCAAGATCAGAAAGGCCAAGTGCAGATTGATATTATACTTCACACATCGTTTTTATTAAAGCACTTCTAGAGTCTACCATGAAAATAAGTAAAAAGTAAGAAATGTTTAAGGTAAACTATAATACTTTAAAAAAAACTTAATCGACTTCAAGAAAAATATGAAATAATAAATTAGAGACCTGCGATTTTTTAGGTCGGTGCTAGCAAAGCCTTCGAGTAAAATTGTATCCTCATCAAACTGTAAACTTTTGTTTATAAAAAATTGGTTTATTCGACGGTTTCAACATTCAAACAATATTAGGTATACATTACTAGCTGACCGGGTTAAATTTTCTGCCAAAAATTTAGGGGTGGAGGGGGATGAAAAACAGATTTTGTCCGATTCTCCACCCTAGCCGCAAAGATTCACGAAAATTGGTCGAGCCGTTTCGGAGGAGTTCAACTTCAAAAAAGCGTGACACGAGAATTTTATATATTAGATTATACATTATTATTAATGAATCGTGACCTATGCGATGTCAACCGTTACATAAATACGTACTACGTAAGCAGTAACATATCCGAATAATAATGAAATTAGCTTATCAGAATAATTTTAGGTCACCAACATTTTAAATAAAGATAAATTATCTAGTATCTCTTTTCGTCAATTTCGGTTTAAATAATAGCCTTAACTCCCAATGCTCTTGTTTGACAAGGATTTCAACATTAAGTTCTTTAAAATGAAAAATGAAAAACACGACACGATACTTCTTAAACAGGTTTTATCATAATATTGTGAAATAGGTAGTTATAAGACCGTAAAGCCAAGTTAAACAGAGAAAGACATTTTATTTTATAATTTTAACTTTCCTTACTGAGGCCATAGCGAAGTATTTTTTTATATTAATTAGGAATGACCAATGATTTCAACGATGAATAAAAAAGGTAGATATGCCAAGAAAGCGCTGAAATTGAGGCAGTCGAATTTAGTCAGACGTAGGTATAAGACATTTGACAGCTTCCTTTGAGTAATGAACGAGTCTAAAGTTGTCATCAAAAACTGCACCTCGCAATGTATGACATAATATGGAATGACCAATTTTGACGAGATGCTCCCAACGTCTAACTAAAGCTAGGTATTTGTAATGGTCAAGCTACAATACTTATCCAATACTTTCTTTCTTCTCTCTTTTTGATCGGCAATGCATCGGACGGCGATGACTGCTTACCATCACGTGACTCCTTTGTCAGCTATTTACATAAAAAATGCATTTTATCTTTTCTCATTTTGCTTGTTACTTCACGCTTTCCCCGCTTTTACTTCATTTTTGCGATACAGCTGACGCAAATACACGACACATTTTTGAACGACTCACGTCAAATGAGACCTGAAAAATTACTCGTAAAAGCATGGTGATCTGCAAATGGACCAATCTCTCCGTGACCTTTGGAAAGTGTTTACATCATGTTTCTGTTTTTTATGGCCCTGACAAACAAAAAAGACGTTTCACTCATTCAAACGACTTAGTTTTAAAACAGAATTTTAAGTAACATATTTAAGTTATAAATAATAATGTGTTTCATAGGAAGCAGAACTTTTAAACAAAATCTGTTTTGAGTGTCATCGAACCCGCTCCAATTTTATTAGTTGCTCAACAATTATCGCTACGGAGTTGCTGTTAATCCCTCAAAATGCCAAGCTATTCTCGTTGGCAGCTCTCAGATGTTGAGCAGGATAGACCATGGACCATTGCCGTCCATTTTTTACAATGGTACCCGGATCCCGCTGAGCGAGAACGTCATGAACCTAGGTCTCCACATAGACAGCACACTGAATTGGAGAGTACAAGTCAGCGAGGTGAGTAACAAAGTTACAGGAGCTTTGCAGTCTCTATACAGGTTTAAAAACTTCTTACCCATGAAGACCAAACTCATGCTAATTCACTCCCTCGTAATCCCCATTATTGACTATGGTGACGTGTGTTATCCTGATCTTTCTGAAGAGCTTCTCAATAAGTTGGAGCGCCTTCTTAATAACTGCATACGGTATATTTTTGGTCTGCGTAAATACGATCACTTTCCCTATTTCGTCGCCAATTAAAGTGGCTACCTATTCGTCAAAGGCGTAGCTCCAGAATTTTCAACGTTCTATTTTCTGTTCTGAATAGTAAAGTCTCACCCCCATATCTTAAGGAGTTCTTTCAGTACGTCTGTGATACGCATGACAGATTGCTCCGCTCCTCATCTAATCATAAGGTCCACATTCCACCACACAGGACTGGTTTTTATCATTACTCATTCGCTATTCAGGCTATACTACTCTGGAACAACCTACCCGAAGACATCAGAAAAGGTCCCAGTTTGCAATCATTTAAATAACGAGTCCGTGAGCATTTCCTCAAGGCAACGTATCCTTAACGGAACGCATTGTCTTCTTTCTGCATAAACGGCGATATGTATGTATTTGTCTATATGTTATGTATATATGTATGCATGTATGTATATATGTATGTATGTTTGTATGTATGTATAAATATATATTATTTATAGTGTAATGAAATAAAAGCATCGTGATTAAATTTTTGTTTGTTGCACCTACCACAATTTTTCATCATCACCAGGGTTGACTGGTAGAAAATGCCACTAGGCATTAAGTCCGCCCATTGTAATTCAATTTATGAATTCAATAAAGTTTAAATAAATAAATAAATTTCAGCCGTTATATGAACTCAGAGAGCAAAGTCCATTGCGCGACTTTTTCGCAAAGCAGTGTTAATGAATTTTCATTTTAAAAAAACAACCTCCTTTAATAAAAATTTATGTACTAATGTGCCGTCTAGAAACTGCGCTGATGATGATTCATATAAAAAATCCGGTAATTCCTAAATATAAATGTAAGTATTGTACACATTGCATTCAATGCAGATTGGCAGATTTTACTCACATTTTACAATATTAATAATATAATAATATTATGAAAAACTACTTAAAATTTCGCCAGCGGATATCTGGTTTAGTAACACGAAATCACAACTTATATACACGCCCAAATCACTCCATAGGGACATATAACCGGGATAAAATCTATCCTATATTCTAGTCCTGAATACGAGCCAAGTTCCATCTAATTTCGTAAAACAGTTGCTACGTGATGCAAAGACAAAGAAAACATCAAAACATTTTTAAGTTACCATCTTTCACATGTTTAATATTAGGATTAGGATAGCAGGTTTTCTCGCTTTGATTTCCATAATGGAACCCAGTAGGTACCATCAATTAAGTTATAGTGTATTATTTGAAAAATAGGCATGTGCCTAGGATTCGAGTCGAATTAAATCTTTTGTGCTGAAAACCATAATTATGAACGTGTACAAAGTAATTAAAAGTAAAATAAAGGTACCTCATTTTCTTAAAATAAAAGTACCGCAAAGAAAAAAGTTAAAATTAAGTTGTTGTTGAAGACAAGAAAACGTAACCCCATTTCTTCGAGAAGGTCAAACAGTCCTAAGTTAACAATTTCTTTTCATTTGAGGCGTATTAATTAAACTACGCAGCATTTTTACAAACTCCAAAATTGAGGGACAAAGAGAAATAAAGTAAAGGAGAACGAGTTCATTCAATCCTATATAATTGACTACCAAAACAGATGCTATTGGAGGTCACTTCACTGGACATTAATACCAAGATTGATCTCTATCGTTCAGATAGCTACCGTCCTTCTAACATCAATGGTGAATTGTTTTTAACATGAGGTAGATAACAAAAGAGTGATTATGGTTTAAGGGGTTTCAAATTTTTAACCGACTTCAAAAAAAGGAGGAGGTTCTCAATTCGACTGTATTTTTTTTCATGTACCTACCTCACAACTTTTGACTGGGTGAACCGATTTTGATGATTCTTTTTTTTATCGAAAGCTTGTGCTTGTCATGTGGTCCCACTTAATGACGAGTAGATTTTGAGTTATTTTGAAGTCGGTTATTTTTGTCTTGGTAAAATTCAGATTATTTATGGAAATAGCCGACATACTCGTAATTACCTACAAGCTGACGATCCATCTGATGGTAAGTGGCTATCGAAGCCCATGGCCATTAACGACACCAAAGGCATAATGCGTTGCTGGCCAAGAAAGAGAAGAAAAAGAAAGAAAAACTGGCTCTCAAGCTCCCAGCCACGACGAGTCCTTTGCGTCTGACTCAAGAAAGATGATGGTA
Organism: Thymelicus sylvestris; assembly: GCA_911387775.1. Classification (NCBI taxonomy): domain Eukaryota; kingdom Metazoa; phylum Arthropoda; class Insecta; order Lepidoptera; family Hesperiidae; genus Thymelicus; species Thymelicus sylvestris. Next base: position 6,688,642 of record OU426887.1, on the reverse strand, counting down.
GCTATCTAGCTAAAAATATTTTTGAGTTGTCAAAATGTTGAAGAAACATTCAATGTACCGAAAAAATCCCGCTGAGTTTTATTATAGAACAAATAATATATTTACTTATGTATTTATATTTATTTAAACACACATTAATAAAGAAATATCAAAGGACATCGGGAAGTTAGTGAATAAAGAAGTAGATCGAATTCTACTTTATTATAATAAAATTTGCATACAACTACCGGTTCGTGATGTAGTTTTTGCTGAGAACTGCTTTAAAAAGTTCAAGGTAAAGACTAAGGTAAGTGGAAAGAATTTTTATACATTTAAATTAGATAATATTGAATTTATCATGTAACTAGCAGAGCTAGACTAGACTAGTATTATATGTATAAATAAACATATATGTTTATTTAATTACTTATTTTATTTATTTTTTTACATTATAACCTCGTCTATAAATATCACTTTTATTTGTAAACTGATTGAAATAAAATTATATTACTACAAAATAACATTCGAAACCGCATTCAAAACGTTTAAGCCGTTAGTAAAAGAACAAACGCATTGCACTAATAAATCGTTTCTTTGGGTGGCCTGGTAATGGAGGAATAACATCTCAATGTGTAACTGTTTATCTCAGATATTTTTAATAAATATTTATTTATTTATTTATCTGAGCAGTTTATTTATACGCAAATTGAAGGCATGATAAACAAAAAATCTTGTTAAATACTTTGTGGTAGTTTAGAAACTTCTACTTTTTCCTAGGTTGACCCCACATTGCTTTGGACAAATCGTTTATTCATAAGAACGAGTTGAACATTCAGCTTTCATCGTATATTACATTGCACAGCCCTTGTTATTCATGTGGTGACGTCAAAGGTTCGTGGAAATGTATGTAAATAATAATTTAGGAGTAGAATTTCTTCGACGGTTTGGCGTGATGGGAATGTTAGTTATATTTTTGTCAAAGCCCATCATTTGTGATGTGAGCTTATGTTCATCTGTTTCCACCAAGATCGTTTTTGTAATATACCTATAATATAAATTATTCCCTATTTTCCTTGGTCACGAGATCACGCGTGAACGGCTGGACGGATTTCGCTAATTCTTTAATTTTTTTGTTCTGTTTGTTATTGCCAGGAGAAAGTTCTTTCTGAAGAACACTTAAAGACCATAATCAACTTTTTTAATGTAACCTTAGCAATAACTTTTGCAACAAAGTTCCTTATCGCGCGTTGCGAAAGGGGGCTAGGCGGAAAATTTGGTAACGACACTTTTTGACAGGTAACGACACTTTTTGCCGTCATAATTTTTTTTTACATAGAAAGCAAGCCAGAGTACTAGGATAGCAAAAACATGCAAGCGAGTGTGCCAAAACAAATCTAAATAAATTGTTTTGGCACACTTGCTGCATGTTTTTGCTATCCTAGTACTGACTGCAAGGAACTTCGTTCCATCCGGGTGTCCCTTGACACCTCTCAAGTTTTTTTTTATTTTACAACCGTCAGTCGAGGGAGATGGAGAGGGAGAGGAGGGAGCTGTTAGGCAGTACACAGTTCGCCGGGTCAGCTAGTCCTTAATATACCCTACAATTTGAATTATAATTATACAGACAGTATAAAATATGTAATATTAAAAAAATTGTGTACACATTTACCTGTAACACAATTTACCACAAAGTTGTGTAAGAATAAACAAGATATTCAGACTTTTCAGGCACAAGGGGTATGAAGGTTTCGCAAAAAAGACACAATTTTGGTAAACATTTTTACGCAAATAATTTTGAGCGTACAAGCTTTGAATATATGATTACGGGAAGGGCAAAAACACTTGTAAATATTTTACAAGGTCGGCTGTTCTGTTTATTTATCCAGTCAAAGCTGTATGATTTGACCTTATTTAAATTATTATAATAAATACATACATATTTATCTTTATGATTACAAGCTTTGATATCACTTAAAACAATGTTATAAAATGTACGTGAATTTTATTCAACGTTTACATTTTTTCCTTAGCGTCATTGAATTAAAGCATGTTTTTAAAATTAATGTCCTTTACAATAAATCGTTTGTATGTAACTAAAATATAATTTTATTCTTGTTTTTCAAGTTGGTGATTTTCCTTTGTGTTAATAGCCAATAAAATAAACCGAATATAATAAAATAACTTAACGTTGGCTGGGATGCACCATTATTAATCATTATGCTACCATCTACGAGTGCCAACTTCAGCCCGGCCAATAAGTTTGGAGGTTTAGGTACTGTATGTTTGTCGTTTTAATTCATGTCCAGGACAAAAAAAAAATCGAAATGTGTGCTGGAACACATAGTAAAACTTCAACGGATAAAAAATATCTCAAAAAAATGTTCTTGAAAAATATACGGGGTGGTCATGCAATCGTAGGAGATATTTCACCCCCCGCTTCACCTCGCGATTCTCTGCCCGAATACGTAAAAAAAATCTGACCTTAATTTTTACCCAAATTATCCTTTAAAATACATTAATCATAGACACTGCGCTCGAGAAAGCGGTGACCTAGTAACCCACATATTGCAAAAGAACACCGCCGCTCTGTCGGCACACCACAAAGGCACGCCGCGCCGCAAACGCTCGCTTTTTTCCATTGAATCATGCCGCCTAAGGGTCCGTTCACACAGACCAGCTCGGAGAGGAGAGCAGATTTTTATCACGTTGGAAACAGAGTTTTGAATTTTAGTAAAGTTTATTTTTGCATGTGCACCTTTTTTGTCATCAAGAATGCTTGAACGCCCTTCGTGTGAAATAAAAATTGTGTGCTCTTTCTCGATCGTGCAGCTTGTCGGCTCCGATTGCGTGCTCTTTCTCGCTCGCGCAGCCTGTCGGCTTCGATTTCGTGCACATGAACACACCGAAAACAAAACTTGGACTGCGCGGAATACTGATACTGCCTTTGTAGTGTATCCACCCGTCTCCGAGCGCATCTGACCGGCTCCGAGCACATCCGACCGCATCCGCTTTCAGATCTCTTCCAGCCGGTCTATGTGAAATAGTTGGCGGCTCCGTTCCGGCCAATTACAAGCGTATACGATCCGGTCTGTTGAAAAGAAAAAAGCAGGCCGATGCTCTCCGAGCCGGTCTGTGTGAACGGACCCTAAAAGTCGCACCGCCGCCGCACCGCTTTGTCGGCACGTCGCAAAGACACTCCGCAAACGTCAAATAATCGTAACAGGTCATTCACCTAGTGACCTGATAACGCGAGTTCAACGCGCTGCTAAGGTGTCCACACGTTTTGAGATTTTTCGTATTTAGTTTGATATTATTATCTTTGTGATTTATGGATGTTTTTATTATTTCTTTGTTTATTCGGGCAGAGAATCGCGAGGCGAACCACCCCCTGAAATATCTCCTACGATTGCATGACCACCCTGTATATTTAAAAAAGATATTTAAAAAATATATTTTTCCATTCTCTTCCTCGGCCGCTGCCGCCTTTCACCACGCGATATATCATCTACCCCCTCCACGCGGCCGTAACGCTTTTTCGTGTCAGAAAAAATCCTAATGCCCCCGTCTATATAGCAGCTATATAGAAGTTTCACTTCAAAAAGAGGATTTTAAGCCTCATGATGAGCTACTAGGATGGTTGGGAGTATTGGGACGTATATTGTCATAATAATTCTTTGTAATTGCGGACGGAAATGTACATAGGTACATAAAACATTGCAAACAATAATTTTGAATAACGTAATGGTATGCTGAATGTTGGGATTTTCGTTAAAAGCATATTGCTTTACTAACAATTTATTTGATACAATTTTGCTAACAAAACCATCAGATGCTATAGCATTTTGTCATTTGCATATTGATGGCTCCGGTTTAGCGGTTAGTTGACTTCCTTTATTGATTTTATTATTAATATGGTAACAACAATGCAAAGTGAAAATAGCTAGCTTATTTTCTAAACTTGATGTAAAATGAACATCGACGTTTACGACTACTATAATTATTTGGACGACAAGAACGTGGTGTGATATATTTCGTTAGTTAAAAAACCGGGCAAGTGCGTGTCAGGCCACGCGCAATGTAGGGTTCCGAAGTAGTAAGTTTATCGACTATTAATCATTAACTTCTTATGCTAAATAGCCGTGATAGTTTTCCTTGAAAATTCATTATATTATAACCTATTTTTAAGAATTTTTCCACTTGTCCAACTCCAACCATCTAGCCGGTAGGGGAAGGGACACTGGACTCCACACCTGCCAAATATTTCAAAAACGGATGCCTAATTCCAAATATAGTTTAAGAAGACCCATAATATTTTTGGAAGACCTTTTCAATGACACCACATACTTTAAGGTACGCGACGAATAAAAAAAATCATCCTCACGTTACTGTTTTTCAATATTTTATTCTACGATTCTGGAGTTTTGATAAATATGTATATCCATGCCAATTTACAGCTTTCTAGCGCTAATGGTCTCGGTGCTTTGCTTCGGACAGACGGACGGACATGACGAAACTACCTATAAGGGTTCCGATTTTTCTACGGAACCCAAAAAACTAACATACAAATAAGCTAGTTGACTACTTTATACTTAATGAGATCATTAACAATTTTATTATAACTATCCGAATTGGATTGTGTCAAAGTCAAGACTACCAATGTGGCCAAGTTGATTATTAATTAACAGAAAAGTATTTTCCTTAGGCGCTTATAACCGCTTTCTTCCCGAGACAGCAGTATAGAAGAATTAACTAAAGCGATTACACAGTTTTAATAAAAACTATATAAAACCGTTTTAATAAAAACTAAATAAAACCCTGCGTAGACATTGAGGTACTATACATAGAGAAGCTATCTCAAACGAAATGTGTGTTCCACCGCCGGCTTGCCCTCCGTTCTCTTTTCAAACTAGAAGCCTCGTTTGCACACTTGCCATAGAGTAACTTTGTATATGACACTTGTCGAACCAAGACAAGCAGTCATCGACTCCAAATCTTCACAAGCTCTTACTCCAACTTTATTTAACGTGCAAAAGCGTTTGAACGATTTTCAAACATAATTACCATTGATTCGTGTCAAAAATCCAACACCTTAAATTGGTCACAAGTGTCGCGTCGGCAAGCTTATTTAGTCCATTAACACGCTAGTGGCTTGCCAAGTTCAAACGCTCCTTATGATTTTTTTATTCACAAATGGCGGGAACATTGCACAATAATTTAATTAAATTCGTTTTAGTTGATTTAAGTTAATATTTTGTTTTCCTACCGATGATAAGTGATACCATTATCTTTTTTGTTTTTTGTCGTGCAATTGTGACGTTCTTATTACGCACGACGGCATTTTTTCAGTTTTTTCGTAAACAGTTTTGACATGCGGCCGCAATGAGCGCAGCCGAGTGACAGCCGAGTGACAGAATGAAATGCAGCCGGCCGGCTGCAATGCACACCCCCGAACCCAATGTTCGCGGTGTCTGTTCTATACGCTAGTAATAGTAATTCTATGTGCGTAGATCAAACTTTCAATTTTAATTGAAATGTTTACCAGTTTTCTTATTCGATTTATTATAAAAATGACATTGAAAAGAAACACAAAATAAATGTGAAAGAATCATTAAAATATTTTTATTTATTTTGTTTTATGAATAAACTAAAACTATTAATATTATCATCTATATTTTAGTTTCCCCATATTAATTATTAGTATTTTCCACATCATGAAATTTCTCTTTTTCGAACGAGAAGATATATGCTCAAAAAAATAACGTCCTCATAAGCATGGAGTATAGAGGTAAAGGAGGGCTGTCTCTGTTCTGAAAAAGTGTCTGTCAAACTGCGTTTTATTGGTGGCAATACTGTAGCAACAGGGTTTTGGTCTACGTAAATAGTTGAAGATTGGTATACTGGACTGTCATTGTCTAACTCGGCATACTTAAGGCGAGGGTTTCCGTCCGCAGTAGGTATTTTGTTCGCTTCCCTGTACCCTGCTAACCGAGTGTCAACAACTGCTACATTCAGCTACATTTATGTACCATACCTTTTGCCAATGCTAGCGCCATTGTGGAGGGGTTTTGAACTGTTATTTACTGCTTATAGCTGGACACCTTTTTAAAATTTTCCCCTTAAGAGATAATTCTCCTTTAAGTTAGGTTAAGCTAAGTTAACAGTTAGTAGTTCCTTAACTGTGGATGGAAGGTTGCTGGTTTAATTTAAAGTTTTGGATAAAAAATGTTTTTCCTTGGCTTCCAAAACGAGAAAATATGTACCATTAGTAGACTGTGAGCGTAATTACTGAAAGTTATGGAATCTTCTATACCATACTCATTATTTCAGCAATCTACTCCGGGAGTGCAAAATAAACTTCGATAATGAATATCAGGATAGGTACCTCTCCGAAGTATTAACAATATTGACGTTCTTGAATCCCAAGTAGAACTATAAAGATTAAATATTCAATAGAAGATAATAAGAAAAGGAAAAAATTTCTATCCTTTCTCATCTTGTCTCAATAACTCATCAATTCCAACCTTGTTCTGAATTGTCCTATTCTATATACTTATTATTATGTATTTTATCAAATTCGGCGTAAAACTATAAAAACTCTAAAGTTATAAAAATTTAATTCTGCGGTTAATTTAATTGTACGATTTTGGATTTTAAATAAATATAATATGTATTATTGATGCCAAATTACAGCTTTCTAGCACCAAGGGTTTCGGCGCTTTGCTTCGGACAGACAGACGGACAGACGACAGAATGACGAAACTGTAAGGGTTCCGATTTTACTTTGGAACCCTAAAAATCGGGACTGTGCTGTTAACCATTAAGGACTTCCCTCAGCTGGAGCCAAATCTATGTGTGTAGTATCAGGTCATGCTTATCACAAAAATGCGTTGTAAAACTAAAACATAATATTAAGTATGTAAAATTTCAACTCCTTAGAATAAGTAGAATGAGGCTTGCAAGATTGGACCCAAAGAAACAACAGACAAACAGGGCAATCTAAAATATAAAACCGTTTAAAAAGACCGTTCCACAAACATATCTACTCTAAATATCGTAGATTTTTCGCTACTTACATTATGTATTAGAATGGTACGTTTTACCACTTCGTTGTGGCTTTATCATTTTCCATAAATGTTATTTTCCGTTAGGCTTCTGTTCACTCGATAAAGAATAATGTTAGAAATAAATTGCCTTGAAAATTGACTTGGCTACATAAGCTGCAAGATGATGTATACGCGCCACGCGGCCACAAAGAAAATGAGCAATGTCGTGTAAAGGATGAATTGCGTCAGATTATGCATAATGTAGGGTTTTGAAGTAGTTTTTGTACTTAATCAGGTGAAACATAGTAGGTAGAACCTCTTTACAGTTTTCCCGAGGCGGTATCACAACCTCACCTGTTTCTGCCGTGTAACAAGCAATTGTCTTTCTCATATAATGTTGAGTTCCTGTTAGAAAGGTGTAGGTTGCCTCTTGTATAAGTGTAAACACAAGAGGTAACCATCTGTCTTCAGTGATAGGAAAGCACCTGTGACCAACTACGAGTAGGAAAAAATATACTAAAAAAACTGGACGAATAGTAATTTATTTATTTATATAGTATAGGACGAGTAACCGCCCTCACTTTGCTTCGGTTTTCCTATTTTTTTACACCTTGGCTTACATTATTGGAGTTTTATTAAGGATCCCTATTTTTTTAAATATAGCCTATGTTCACCGAGAATAGTGTAGCTTTCTAACAGTGAAAGAATTTTTCAAATCGGTTCAGTAGTTTCGGAGCCTATTCAATGCAAACAAAAAATCAAATCTTTCCTCTTTATATCTTAATATATATAAATTACGTGTCACGTTGTTTGTCCGCGATGGACTCCTAAACTACTGAACCGATTTTAATCAAATTTGGATACCATGTGCAGTTTGATCCAACTTGAAAGATAGAATAGCTTACATCTCAAAATAAAAAAAACTTTTGACAGAACGAAGTCTGTCAGGGCAGCTAGTCTTAATATACAAATTACGTGTCACGTTGTTTGTCCGCGATGGACTCCTAAACTACTGAACCGATTTAAATCAAATTTGCACACCGTGTGCAGTTTGATCCAACTTGAAAGATAGGATAGCTTACATCTCAAAATAAAAAAAACTTTTGACAGAACGAAGTCTGCCCGGGCAGCTAGTATTAGTATAGATAAATCAATTGCTGTTGGATTGTCTCCCTAAAACCTGAGATTGGCTGGACTGATTTGGCTAATTTTGATCTTGAAATATTTGTGGAACTTCAAGGAAGGTTTAAAAGATGAGCAACGTAAATAATAAGTAAGCGGGAGAGGGAGAGGTGAAGGGGAAGGGGAGGTGGAGTTGTTAGGTGGTATAAAGTTTGCCGCGTCAGCTAGTATTTAATAACAGGACTAATTTACACTAGCCGCAATAAGTTCTACAGCCCTCTTACTAATGAATATTCACTATAAATATTTTTAGAACTCGTCTAAAAAATAAACTACACATCCATGTCTGTAGTAATTGAAATTAAAAGAATGAAATTTCAATTTAAATTTGACAAGATGGCAGGACCATAATTTGGACTGAAATAGATTGAAAAATAATTGAAGTGCTACGACAAAATTGTGTAAAGTTAATCTAAGTTTTACACTCAAATAACCATAATTAAAACAATCAAAATAAATAATAAGGTGGTACGTTTTATTGATGAAAATTAAAAGATTTTTGTGCGTCTATCCGTTTTTATACATAAACATAGTTAGATACCCAGTGAGTGACTGATACAATGATGTAGAGTAGTAGGTTATAATAAATCGTACTATTAAAAAGGTTCTTAAATTATCAGTATATTAAGTGATCTTTTTTATGAGATGAGCTCGAAAACAGTTAATATTATGCCTAAGAGTAAGTATAAATAATAGACGCTTTGTAAGGATTTATAAGGGGGACCAGGTTGTATGAGGGTTTTATAAGGAGTTTCATCCAACTTTCTTGGCTATTTACATCAAAGTCAGATTAATCTTTAACAAAATACATATCTGCCTGTTCTGTCCACGGATTTGCTCGCGTTTTCCGAGAAAATTATTGCCCTATCTTATTTCAGATTTTGGTCTACCTGTGTGCTGTGCTACATTTCATGAAAATCTGTTCAGATTTGGCGTGAAGAACAAACTTTCACATCTTTAACCGACGAAAAAAAATGGAGGAGGTTCTCAAATCGACACGTATATTTTTTTTTTTTTTTTTTGTATGATCACGCAGAAATCGGCACAGGGTGGTCCGATTTGGATAATTCTTTTTTTATTGGATAGGGTATGTCCTGAAGTTGGTCCCATATTTTTTTGAAAATTTTATTCCCACCCTAAAGGTACGAAAATAGGGAATGATTGATTATTCACCCGTTTTTTACTCGGTATTTTTACATGTTAACCCCAATAACTTTGTACTGGATAATCCGATTTCGATGATTCTTTTTTTATTGAATAGTGTATACCTTGAGGTTACTCTTGTTTAAATTTCAAAACAAAATTTTACCTCTATAGGTACGAAAATAGGGGATGATTGATATTTCACCTACTACATTTTTACCTGGTAAATGAATCTATAATTCATAAAATCAATAATTTATTATTAATTGTAAGTATTATAGCAACTAAAAATTAAAAAATAATTACTTTTTAACAAAAAATAAAACCAACGAAAAAAAAAACTGAAAAGCAAAAAATAAAATAAACCATTTAGTATTATAAATTAAGATCCGAAATTAACAGTAAATAAATAATTTTGAGGCGGTGCCAAACCAATGAAAAAACAAACGGCGAAAAGTTGTGTAATTAATTTTATGTAATTAATTTTGGTTGTTTGTTTGGCACGGTCTCAAAATTATTTATTTACTGTTAATTTCGGATCTTAATTTATAATACTAAATGGTTTATTTTATTTTTTGCTTTTCAGTTTTTTTTTTAATAATAAAGTAGGAAGTAGGATTATAATTATGATTACCTGATTCTGATAAGAACTTATAAAAACAATTCATATTTATCGACGCGGAAAGTCATTCAAAGTGCAATTTCAAGCCAATATTAAAGAAGCTACATTTGCTACATCTGTTATGTTGGCTCCGCGATCCAATATTTTTACAAGCGCGGAAACAGAAACAACAATTCATTTGGGAATCGTAAATTGTATCTTTCTGAACAGCGAGTGAAATAATTCATTTTGAACCCCATTGTACGTACTTGTAATAAAGGTGTGTCAAATGTAGGTTAGATATGTTGTTTAGTTTAAGTGATGAGGAGTTTTGTGAAATGGAAAAGTACAATTTGGTTCCCCACCTTGCTTCGGGATTGGAATCCACGTAAAGCAGTCAGTTCCAGTAGTTAATCCTTGTCACATCATCGGCAGGTGTGGTCAATAGTCTAACACGCTAAAAGGGGCGTGGCATTGTTAACGCTGCTAGAGATTGAACGATAGGTCACTCAGGTAACTCAGGTCGCAATTTTTTCGACACATTAAAGAATTTGCGTTAAAAGCACTTAGACCTTAAGGTCCACGGCGCTTGATATGAAATAGGCAATAGACAAACGGGCGATGCCGCTAGACAGATATTTTACTTTAACTATGCAAGGTGCAGGCAAGGTACAAGCAAGCTGCATGCAAACGTCAAATGAAGCGCCGTGGACAGTAGGCCCAACGTTAACGCAGATACGGCAAATCATTAGCTTGGAAAGAGTTGTAACTAACACGCAGAAATTTCAAATCATTATAGTGGACTCACACTTGCTTCTCGTACACTGGATCAGTGAAGAAGCTTGGTGAAGTATAGACTTTCAGGTGCCGTGTAATGGAAAACTAGTGAATTGAAGGCACAACGACAATAAAATTTTAAAATGGGCGACTAATAATTAGATTTAAAAGCCTAGGATTCAAATGGAGTCAGCTGAATGCACTAACTTCAACTCTTGGCTACGGCTGTATACCTAATGGTATTTGGAGCGTAGCTGTATAAAAATCCTGTATAAAGAGCCCGCATAAAAATATGTAAGTATCTCGTGTTTCACCCAGGTGAAATGAAGCATGGCTCCAGACTCGATTTTTCCCTCTTCTTCCTAATATTCTTTGGTAAATAAACGTATAGGCCCGTAATATCAATAGCAGTTTAAACTAAATTCTGAGTTTAAACTGTCATTGCTGGAAGCAATAATGACAGTTTAAACTAAATTCTGAGTTTAAACTGTCATTGCTGGAAGCAATAATGACAGATTAAACTCAGAATTTAGTTTAAACTGCTATTGATATTACGGGCCTTAGTCCAAGCTTGTTTAATGGATACAGCAATCGTAATTCATTGATAGTACCGCCTCTTATTTCAGCCAGTTGGACCATTGTCCTTTTATAGGTAATTCAGGGTTGACAGATAAATCAAAGCGTTTATGGTATTGGGGAGTTTACAGTCCTACGGAGTGCCATTAGCGAGTTTCATGAATTTAGTATTTGTATAGGTACCCACATCTTTGTGTTGTTTGTCGTGCATTGTTTTATATAGATATATATTTATTACAATTATTTTGCGCCGTATTGGGGCGACTTAGAATACTAACCCCAATCCTACGCCGGATGGGAGTCGTAAGAGGCAACCAAACCGGCGCGATGGTGGTAGGGACCGACGGAAGGATTATATTGGTAATATTGACTTTAATAGATCATTAATACTCGTACCATTATTACTATTAGATATTATTCCTTCATGAGGTCCGCCAGGATAGCTACCACCCTCCTTCCTTCTTGCTCGAGTCAGCCACCAAACGACTCGTATTCCAGCTGGGAGCTTGAGAATTAGTTCTTTTTTTTCTTTTTCCTTTCTTTTTCTTGGCCGGCAACGGACCAGTGATGCCTTTGGTGGGCATGGGCGACGATAGCCACTCACCATCAGGTGGATCGTCAGATCATTTGCAGGCTATTTCCATAAAGACCATAATGAAAGAGCTCTTTGGAGCTGGTAATTCGCAAATCACCGTGTTTGATTCGATTATTTTAAGGCAGTGAGACACTTATTAGACGGCTCGTATATTCGGGTACTAACGAGAATGTATACACGTTCCTGTACGAAAGTGTACCAAAAAAGGTATGTACAGTACAGAGTGTTGTAGGTACATTTTGTGACATCGCTCTTTACACTGCGCATTTTGTTTATGTTAAAATTGCTTCTTTTATAACATTATACGGTATGTTTTAACAGGATAATACTCGTTCCTGGTTTTAATTGTTGTGGCTTACAACGGGCTGAATCTCCACCTGTTTCTATCGTTAATTAAATATTTGTTTTATTGTTAATGTTGCTGTATTTCTTTGCTAAATTTACCCAAAGGAAATCTTACGCCTGTTTGGGAAAACTGCGCAATTACTTCTTTTGTGCATTAGTGAGGCGAAATTGCTCTACATGTTAGAGCAAATGTAACATAATATTATGAACAAAAATATGATGTTTTGTAAGTAATATTGTTAAAATTGATTCCGTCCAGAAATCCCAACCAAGAAGTTCTTACTGATTTACAGATTTTTTTTCCGAAAATCCCCACCAGCTAAATAACCGTTAGGTACCTATGGACATTGGCAACACCAAAGGCACCAAATGCGATTTATGAATGATTTTTGTCTCAATTTAATTCAAGTTACATGTAACACTCATCTTTGTTGCGGTAGACTGAACGCAATACCTACCCAATTAAACCATATTTCAGTACTTACAGTTCCTCATAGTGTAGTGCTCTTCGTTAGCATAAACACACTACTTTCTCTCAGCATGTTGGCAAATAACGAATCGAGGTATTATTTACGACTAGTGATGTGCTTGTAACATTCCCTTGTACGTATATCTACGTATTCGTATTACTGATTCAAATATGCTTACAAATAATCCATCCCTTAAATAAAACGGTTTAACATAAAGTAGGTAAGTACCTTTTTCCTTTTTGAAACCTATATATATATACATTTCGTTCAGACATAACGTAAAACTAATTTATGGCACGTCTAATAAGACATAACAATTACATTTGTGATTTGAAAAACGTTTACACCGTGAAATTCCTTATTCTTAAGCTTTAATAAATGTGATAAAATTTATATAATAACATGCAAATTTTACCACCGAAACAAATCTCGGGTGGAAGACGGTGGACAAAAATGAATCTGTTTATTTCCCCGACACTGACAAAGAGACACTCTCCGTGACGGAGCGACACTTGTGACACGACCTCATTTTTTACAAATCTCAGTAGGGCTGGCTACTGGGAAAGCGCAGAAAGGTTATTTGTGAAGCTTTTACCCCCTTTTCGAACACCTTATTTTTTTCGTCGTGAGTGTCATGTGATGGACAACATGGATACAAGAACACACACACCCAGACCGAGAGCAGAAATTTAAACTTTAAACTGTCTCGCTGGGAATTGAACCCACGCCCCTTGGTACGGCGATCCGGCATGGTCACCACTATATGGGTCGTCATTTGTATCCCAATTTTCAAAGTTTTTATAATTTGTTTTATTCAGTTAATTAGAGTAAGTTTCCAGCAAGTTTGGCAAATTTTTTTTATATGTGTCGGAGATGATGGGTGTATTCGGATTTTGAAGATAGCAGCACTATGCAAATTGTCTGCTGCCATCTTGGAGTACATGCGGTAGCGGGATAACCGAGAATTGACTTTGACCAGCGACCAACGCGACGAACACTTTGGAGACAACCTGCGGGCTGAGCAGAACGCAACGTTTGAATTACCTATTATTGATTATCCTAAATGCCGTATCAGGCTGTAAATTGGACTTCACTGCGTTCCATTAGTGATTGGTAATCTTATTCGAGTCACATAATAATCTGTTCTGTAAACGCCCACTGTATTATTATTTTCCCGAAACCTCCAAATTCTTCGACATATACTTTATAAATAGCCTAGAAGGTTACCACCGTGGCCGCCGTTTTAATTTGGGCCGTCGAATTTTGACAACAGAAAGGGTTTCTAGTAGTATTTAGTAGGCAACAATGCAGTGACGGATTAACCCTTAATCAAATTAAGCAATTGCCTAGGGCATCAAGTCTGGGGGGGCACCAGAAGAAGCACAAAAAAGCACAAAAAACCACGTTGACATACGGGTAGGGGGGCCCACAGGCGTGGATTGCTTAGGGCATCAAGTAGTCTTAATCCGTCACTGCTTCAATGACATCGTACGATACTTGGTTTCCCTTCTTCTGAGATAAGTTATTGAAAATTATTTCGATCAACAAAAATTGCCAACCCTGGCGTAAACGACTTTGTATGTAAAGAACGGTTTGCTTATTTTTCCCCATAGCCTGATAGTGCGGTGAATAAAATATTAATAAATATTAATGCATTATTAATAATTCTATGCTCTGATTGTAAATTTCTCATCTTCTCACCTCAATTCATGGCATTGCGGATTTTCTCTTACAATTTGAGGGATAGAAGCCATACTCCAGGACCCTGACAAAAGTTTGAAAACAATATGGAAAACTCTCATTTGCGCGGGATTCCTCAAGACGTTTTTCTTTTACTAAAGCAAATGATAAATAAATGATAGTGCACATACGAGTATAACTTTGAAAAGTAGGGGTTCGTGCTAGATTCGAACCCTGGTTTCTGGGGTATGCCATGCATTTTTTTAGGTTGTAAAGTAAGAATATTTATGAATGTAAAAAACACATTCAAGGGAAAAATCTTTAATAATAAATAATATTTATAACCCTAGCCTAATTAACAGATAACTAGCGCTTTTAACTAAAATAAAAATCACGACACATAATATCTGAATTTGGTATGACTTATCTTAAATACTTAATAAATTACTTCTAAAACAATACACCGACCTTAATTATAAAGTTTAGTCTAGATCCAACTTTTTAAAAGATCCCGTTAAAAATTCTTCATGAAATTTTTCTCCTATTCTTTTGTTTTCATCGGAAATTTGTCGGCACGCGTCTATCAGGCAATCTTTTGTAGGACCTCTTCTAATTTCTTTCTCGAATTTGTCTGAAACAAAAACGAAGCCTTAAGACATGCTCTTTAATTTATTATTTCTGAATATGTAAATTCTTCCTATTTAGTAACCGTTCTCGCTTGGCAATGGTTGAGGACGGCACTGGAGAGTCACCTGAGAATCGTAGACGAGATCAAGTGTTATACTCTGGGTACTGGTGTCGGAACGAGCTATTCAAGTCAACTATATTTCTAAATAACATATAAATACTTCTGTACTTAAGTAAATTACACAATCGATGGGAATATGCATTTTAAATGTGCTATTTATAATTTGATACTCAATTCAATTCAGCTTTCTATTTTTTTATTTGTGACTTGAAAAACAAGAAGCAGTCGCCATATTTCATTTAGTTTGACATTACAAATATTCAATCATTGGCCGATCAAGTCGCTTCTAATTATAACTCACTAGCTATTACCCGCGGCTTCGCCCGCGTGTTCAAAGGGAAGTAACAATGAGTTGTTTAACATGCATGACTCTTTCCTAGATATAATAACATAATCTATACTAATATTATAAATGCGAAAGTGTGTTTGTTTGTTTGTTTGTTTGTTTGTCCGTCTTTCACGTCGTAACGGAGGGATGTTAAGGTAAGATTTTTTGTGTGGAGATAATTAGGAGGCTGGAGAGTAACGTAGGCTTCTTTTTACCGCAGTAAAACAACTCATTCCCATGGAAAGATCCATTATGATGCGTATCCTTACTATACATACTAATATTATAAATTCGAAAGTGTGTTTGTTTGTTTGACCGTCTTTCACGTCGTAACGGAGAGATTTTATGGTAAGATTTTTTGTGTGGAGATAGGTAGGAGGCTGGAGAGTAACGTAGGCTACTTTTACCGCAGTAAAACAACTCATTCCCATGGAAAGATCCATTACGATGCGTATTTGCCCATACTTCTATACTTCCATATCCATCCATACTATCCATACTTCCAAACTTCCATACTTAATTTGATTTTGGATCTGTTACTTATTTATGAATTATTATTATTAATTATTATGTTATTATATCTAGGAAAGAGTCATGCATGTTAAACAACACATTGTTACTTCCCGTTGAACACGGTGGCGAAGCCGCGGATAATGGCTTGTTATTAATTATTATGTTATTATATCTAGGAAAGAGTCATGCATGTTAAACAACTCATTGTTACTTCCCTTTGAACACGGTGGCGAAGCCGCGGGTAATAGCTTGTTATTAATTATTATGTTATTATATCTAGGAAAGAATCATGCATGTTAAACAACTCATTGTTATTTCCCTTTGAACTCGCGGGCGAAGCCGCGGGTAATAGCTAGTGGAAGTATAGAAGTATGGACAAATACGCATCATAATGGATCTTTCCATGGGAATGAGTTGTTTTACTGCGGTAAAAAGTAGCCTACGTTACTCTCCAGCCTCCTACCTATCTCCACACAAAAAATCTTACCATAACATCGCTCCGTTACGACGTGAAAGACGGACAAACAAACAAACAAACAAACACACTTTCACATTTATAATATTAGTATGGATTAGTATGGATTATGTTATTATATCTAGGAAAGAGTCATGCATGTTAAACAACTCATTGTTACTTCCCTTTGAACTCGCGGGCGAAGCCGCGGGTAATAGCTAGTGGAAGTATAGAAGTATGGACAAATACGCATCATAATGGATCTTTCCATGGGAATTAGTTGTTTTACTGCGGTAAAAAGTAGCCTACGTTACTCTCCAGCCTCCTACCTATCTCCACACAAAAAATCTTACCATAACATCGCTCCGTTACGACGTGAAAGACGGACAAACAAACAAACAAACAAACAAACAAACAAACAATCACACTTTCACATTTATAATATTAGTATGGATAGTATGGATTATATCTAGGAAAGAGTCATGTATGTTAAACAACACATGTTACTTCCCGTTGAACACGGTGGCGAAGCCGCGGGTAATAGCTTGTTATTAAATATTATGTTATTATATCTAGGAAAGAGTCATGCATGTTAAACAACTCATTGTTACTTCCCTTTGAACACGGTGGCGAAGCCGCGGGTAATAGCTTGTTATTAATTATTATGTTATTATATCTAGGAAAGAGTCATGCATGTTAAACAACTCATTGTTACTTCCCTTTGAACACGGTGGCGAAGCCGCGGGTAATAGCTTGTTATTAATTATTATGTTATTATATCTAGGAAAGAATCATGCATGTTAAACAACTCATTGTTATTTCCCTTTGAACTCGCGGGCGAAGCCGCGGGTAATAGCTAGTGGAAGTATAGAAGTATGGACAAATACGCATCATAATGGATCTTTCCATGGGAATGAGTTGTTTTACTGCGGTAAAAAGTAGCCTACGTTACTCTCCAGCCTCCTACCTATCTCCACACAAAAAATCTTACCATAACATCGCTCCGTTACGACGTGAAAGACGGACAAACAAACAAACAAACAAACACACTTTCACATTTATAATATTAGTATGGATTAGTATGGATTATGTTATTATATCTAGGAAAGAGTCATGCATGTTAAACAACTCATTGTTACTTCCCTTTGAACTCGCGGGCGAAGCCGCGGGTAATAGCTAGTGGAAGTATAGAAGTATGGACAAATACGCATCATAATGGATCTTTCCATGGGAATTAGTTGTTTTACTGCGGTAAAAAGTAGCCTACGTTACTCTCCAGCCTCCTACCTATCTCCACACAAAAAATCTTACCATAACATCGCTCCGTTACGACGTGAAAGACGGACAAACAAACAAACAAACAAACAAACAAACACACTTTCACATTTATAATATTAGTATGGATTTTATATGAGGAGTAATTTCTAGATAACAAGCGCATAAACAGATGAATATACAGACATGCGTACGGGCTGTAATAATAACACTCATTTAGCCCTTAGCAGAGTCGGGATTCTTACCTTTAAACTCGTCGAGACTAGGTTGATCACCTCCATAATCTTTCGGCAAATACCTCTTAGGAACATGCTTGTGTAGATCGCTGATGTTTTCATGGGCTATCACGCGGTCCATGACTTTTGGCTTCACAAACTGCCTCATAAAGGTCAATATACTTTGGATAAACGTAGGACTGTTTACCAAATGTATAGCAGATATTTTGATTCCTGTTCCTTCCTGGAAAAGTAATTTATTATTTTAATTTTATGCATCATTACACAGATTTCAACAAAAAATTTGACAAAGTAAAAAGTATTGTAAAACTATTACTTACTTGGAATATTTGTGTAGACTTTTGTACAACTGAAGGATTGGTTCGTAAGAAATGACCGAAAGACACATTCTTGAAGTCGAGTATCCAAATGTCGTTGAAAATGTAGTCGTATTTAAGTCTTAAGTCACCCAACTGAAAAAACGAAAGATTTTTTTTATCAATATGCGGTGCGTCAACTTGGACGATTTTTTTTTGTTTTATAAACACAATTTTTGTTGTTATTTTTTATTTAACTAGCCGAGTAACGAACTGACGATCCACCTGATGGTAAGGGACCACCTTCGCCCATGGACTAATGCAATACCAAAGTCATCATCGATGCATTATCGAGCAAAAAGAAAAGAGATAAATAAAGAAAGAACTAGCTCTCAAGCCTCAGCTGGAACACGAATCGTTTGGCGGCTGACTAAAGCAAGAGAGTGCTAGCTGGCCAGGGAATCTTCACGGAAACGTGATATTGAACGAGAGCATCATTCTTGCACTGTCAGGTTGACCACCTCTGACCTACTCTGAATGCGAAATAATGGAAAGTGTATTAATGTTTTTATTTGCAGTATCGGAGAGAGTTTTAAAACAGAAGAACCGCTTTCTTAGTCTACAATACTGTCATGTGTCAAAAACGTCTTCATTTACCTTTTGTTCAGCATATACATATATGTAATACAGATTCTATTCAGTGGGGATATAGGACAAAGATAAAACGCCACTAATGTGGCGTAACTGACCCTTAGGTATATCCTTCGAACCAAATCAAGAGAGTTTCATATACCATTAGCAGATGTATTCGTCATAATAGTGTAATACAAATGACTTTAGTCATCTAATTGCATCAAATTGGCCAATAAATTAGGTAAACAAAAAATATACAAAGACATAAATCAGTTCCAAAAATAAACTAAAATAATGGGAAAATAAACAATACTTATAATTTATAATATAATAAGTACTTATTTTGATCTCTCACAATAAAATTAACGTACATCTAAGTATATTTTTGATTATATTGTTAAGTATAGTAAAAAGTCGAAATAATGCATAGCCATTTATTTTTTGTGTTCGTAATTAGTAAGATGATCGCAAAGACTATTATCATTATCAGTCAATTTGACGTGTAAGGAAATGATCGTGAGAAAATTTCCTGGCTTGAGAATTTTGCATAATGATGTTTAAAGCTACAAAGTCCAATGACTTGCAGTAAGTAATGCGATAGATGCAACCACACGATGCAACCTATTTTGATAATCCGCAGGTATTTCCACTTGAGATGCTCTAGCATAACCGTGATATTTTTCTTAAAAAATACAACTGCCAAATAAGAACACAGGCCAAGGGATTGTCAGTTTTGTCATTTCTCATTTTTATTTATGTGCCAGCCAGGTAGCAACCTCTGTAGCCCAGAAGTCTTTCTGGGCGAGAGCTAGTCTGTCTGGGCGAGAGCTGGCTCTCGAGCTGGTATCCAAGCCACTAGACCATCTCGGATGAAAACCTGTAAAGGCCTCTAGGGCTAACGCAACTGTCTAATCGGATAAAAGCATCAGAAAACCTTATCTTTTCAACAATTTACGCTTAACTCAAAAACAAAATGGGGTTTGCCGTTTCAATATTTTTGTATGGAACCTGTCATACCTACAAGTCCGCCATTTTGAAAAAACCTCGTTTCGGCGGCCAGTGATGAAACATGTGTCATTTGACGGAGTAAGTGATTACAATCAAAAAGTATTTTGTGATGAAATGTCGTAACTGCAATATTATTACTTACCATAAGAGTATTTCTAAAAAGAGCTTCTGGTGAATAAAGATTAGGATCTGCATGACTGAATTTTACAACTGAGATTCTTTTCCCCTCGAAGAGTATCGGCATTGCTGCTTGACGGCTGGAAACAAAAGAAATAAAAGATTTTTAATTGAATTTTTGCTACTAATCGATTCGGACCACTGTTTCAGGAGTAATTCACAGAGTAAAATAAGAAGCATAATTTTAAGTTAAAGAAATAAAATTTGCCTTGATTATCACGACAGACACTTTAAAGAATATGTAGTATACAGTATTTAGCCGACATACGATAAAGTAAGTGGTCACGGCAACCCAGAAACATCAGTAACACCAAATCCATCACCCATACATGCGCGCAAAGAAAATGGGTTTTCCTGGCAACAAACCCGACTTATTTTTGCTCAAAGCAATATACAATGCGATATGAAAAAACAATAATTTTATATGATTAAATAATTTTAAATATCTATTGTTTATTGTTTTTTGTTGCTTAAGAGATACAAACTTAAGACAATTTCAAATATTTCCTATTATTCTTAGACAGCTAGAATTCCAGACTTAATAAATTCGTCTGGTAAACCTAGCTAAAGAGGAAGCAGAGTACTTATTACAATATTACTAACGAAACAAAGCCAAATACTGCTTGGCGTAAAACCTGTTAGTAAAAGGAAAAGACAAAGACGTCTTGTTACCTACCTCTTTTGAAGGTCACTAAACTCTATTTGTACAACCCACTGTAATTTGACGTTAACATAAGTACTCTGTAGAGTTCAGGCAGGCATTTATTAGGTAAGTAATCATCGTCACTGGTAAGTTAAGTTTTTAACCTGCCTATTATTTGCTCAACACTGAATGCTCAAAACAGGTTTTCAAACATAGCTCAACTACCCCCTTAAGTTTTTTATTAAACTAGTATACATTTAAAAATTTAAAAAATACTTCAAACAATGGCATCTCACAGCCCCCATATTTTTTTTTTCACTTATCTAAGAACACTTGGGTTATCAAGACAAATCTAATGATATCTTAATTATATAAATCTGTACAGCGGTATGGAAGATACGAGTTAATAAAGAATATTACATACATAAAACATACATACATACATACATACACGATACGCAGGAAAAACATAACCCTTCCTGACAGTCGGGTAAAAAGTTTTAATTTCAGTAACAGCGAAACACACCTACTTTGACTTTTTTACTAGATTACAACGCCTCCAAATCTATTATGGCTTATACTCGTACCTCTACCCTCAGGTCCTTAGCGCTTTTGAGAAAATCATAGAGAAAGACTATTATAACGATAATTTTGTAGTCGGCTGTTTCACAGAATCAATAAAAAATTCTTATAGTTTATTCGTGAACACGCGTTTTTGTTATCGTCATTAGTTAGGTACGCATATCTACGGGAGCGTTACGATACTATAATAAATAAATTAGAATGTTGTTAAAAGTAATACTTAACAACTAAACCATAGAAGGATTACCAGTTGGGACTAGGGTTGCCAGATGGCAAGGCTGAAAAATCGGGAGAAACCTTCAAAAAGTCGGCATTTGTCTGGATTTTTTTTTAAATAGCCGGCAAACGATCTGACGACAAAAAAAACGGCTACATCGCGTGCGGCAAACGCGTTGAATCGAGTGAATTGTCGGGACATTTTGTATTTTAACAGGACTCTGGACATCGTGTAAAATGTCGGGACAATCCAGACGAATCCCGACCTATACGCACCGACTTATTCATACCTACGCACGAAAAACATAACCCTTCCTTACAGTCGGGTAATAAACAAAGCTGTACATTTTAACAAAGCGTACGTAATATGGTAAAATTTACTTAACATTTATTTAAAGTTTTTTTGCGAGTTTACATTTTTGCTACTTTAACGTCATTATAAACTGTAAATTTTAATAAAATTAACTTAATTATCTTCTTATTTTGCATAATATTTTACGGTGAGTAGGTAGGTACCTATCGACGCTGTATGTCTGAGGTCGAAATACACGAAATAAAAACATGTTAAAGGTATTAAGATATAAATACAAATAATTCCGTATATTGTGTTTGAATTTTTTTGGGTGGCAAGAAGTTGTTTTTTGTCATATTGAGTAAAAACCTCCAAAATATTATGTTTATCTTTGAGTGCTGTTACTAGTCGTTATCTGTCTGAAACACTATCGTAGTGTCTCCTACATCAATCAGTGCTGGATCATCCTGGTAGTACGATTTGGACCTCGTCGATAAGATACAATACATACTCGTGTATAACAGTAAGCAACTGAAGACATGCGTAATAATGAATTTATAGCCTGGCGGCTTAGAATAAAGAATAAACCCTGGCCTCTTGTTTCGATTCTAAATGATCAACAAAGTTAAGCAACAGCGGGCGCAGTCAGTAGTTGGATGGGTGACCGCTAGTGGCGCACATAATTAATTGTCTTGACCATTTACGTGCTTCTGAGGACACCTAAAGCCGTCAGTCCTGGTTGTTATCGTAAGATAACAGTCGTTAAGCCAAGGTCAAGCCATGTCGCCACTAACCCCTCCACGATCCGTAATGAAGCAGTGTGTTGGAGTATGCTCTAGGCCTCCTCAAGAGGAGAGACCCGTGCTCACGGCCATTACCTAATGGGTTGAAGTGAACTGAGGAGTCCTAAGGAACCCTAAATTTAAGGAAGTGTTTAGGTACTATGCAATGTTTCTAATTAACAATGGAGTAATATAATAAATGCTCGGATTAACGAATAAAGCAATGTTTTTAATGTGTATAATAAAACGTTTCAAATAAAAAACGATGTTGGTAACCGGTAATCATTCAAATTTCCGCCTTGCTGGGAATGGAACCCAGGACCTTTGGTACGGCGGGCTGGCATGGTAACCTTTACGCCAGCGGAGTCATTAATAATACCTAATAAGTGTTAATAATCCCTGTTGTATGTCCTTGTCTAATGTGTTGTCCATGGCACCCACGACACAGGGAATCCTAGTGTGGGGCTATGAGTGTGAAGCGTTATTATTATTTCTAAAGAATACCACTTACTAGAACGTCCAGATATCCTCACTCGAGTCAGACAGCAGCTTCATTCGGTTCTGAACGAGCTCTGGAGCCAGCGCTCGGTACTTGTAGAAGTTATCTATCCGCCGTTTGGTTTTCTCCCGCGAACCTTTGGCTATCACCAGCATACGCTCTATGAAGTCACGATCTGGGAATTAATAAACGATAAATAAATAACGCTTGCATAGTCATATCCACACAGAAGTAGGTACATACACCTCGCGAGTGGCATGGACAGCAAAGAATATGCACCAGCTGGGAATCGAACCTGTGAGTCCCCTTCACAGGCAGGGTACCAACTAGGCTACAGGGTCGTCAACGATAAGCGATAAAGCAAGTAAAAGATATTACTAGCTAATTGGTTTTACATTAACACTTGCTTTCTTTTAGACTTGGCCGGCAAAACATCGACGAGGCCTTTACGTCACTGATCGATGGTTAACGGTGACCATTTACACACCACACCATCATACCAGTTTGGTATACAAATACCTTGCACCACACGACGTGCCCTGATGAACAATGGACGAGAAAATTGTCCCTGGTCCTGGCATAGGCTGGGTTTAAATCACTCAAGTTAATTCTAATTTAACTTACAATTATTGATATTAAGTGCGTATTTTTAGTTATTCACATGCGTGTTGGAGAGTTACTTAAATATTCATAAATTTACTCTTTACAAGAATTGCCAGATAAGAAAAAAACCTTGGAAACTGAGTTCAACAAGCAAATAGCCACGTGAAGTGTTAATGGTCTCCACCATCCGTGCGTAACATGGGAGGTTCTCATGTGAACAACCTTTTGCGTGCCAAAAAGATAGCCATAAACCAGATTAATAACTACATCTATGACACCTATAGTAAAATATTAAATTACTAGTAACCGTAACCGCCCCCGCTTTGCTTCGGTTTTCTTATTTTTTTACACCTTGGGTTACATTATTGGAGTTTTATTAAGGATCCCTAATTTTTTGAAAATATAATATAGCCTATGTCTCCCGGGGGGAAGTTGTAGCTTCCCAACAGTGAAAGAATTTATCAAATCGGTTCAGTTATTACGGACCCTATTCAATGCAAATAATCAAATCTTTCCTCTTTAAAATCTTAATCTTAATATATATAAATTACGTGTCACGTTGTTTGTCTGCGATGGACTCCTAAACTACTTAACCGATTTTAATCATATTTGCACACCGTGTGCAGTTTGATGCAACTTGAAAGATAGGATAGCTTAAATCTCAAAATAAAAGAAAACTTTTGACAAAACGAAGTCTGTCCGGGCAGCTAGTCTTAATATATATAAATTACGTGTCACGTTGTTTGTCCGCGATGGACTCCTAAACTACTTAACTGATTTTAATTAAATTTACACACCGTGTGCACTTTGATCCAACTTGAAAGATAGGATAGCTTACATCTCAAAAAAAAAACTTTTGACAGAACGAAGTCTGTTCGGGCAGCTAGTATATTATATAAATTACGTGTCACGTTGTTTGTCCGCGATGGACTCCTAAACTACTTAACCGATTTTAATCTTTACACACCATGTGCAGTTTGATCCAACTTGAAAGATAGGATAGCTTACATCTCAAAATAAATAAATATAAAACTTTTGACAGAACGAAGTCTGTCCGGGCAGCTAGTATTAGTATAGATTATTTTGAAAGAGCTAAGTTACAGGTAGACTTCCCCTGTCTGTTACTTCAATCTTACCAGGCATGATTCAAGTCAAAGTTAAAATCGTTTATTCATCTAGGTATCACTGATACACTTATGCACGTAATTTTTTTATCTACCAGCATTTTAAAAGGTGCTTTTACGAGAAGAAATGGCAAAAGAATCTTGAGTATCGTCAAAATTAAGCACGTAGAAAGCAGTAGAAAGAAGGACTCATAACACGGCTACTAGTGCCTAGAGTAGGAGTTTATGATTTGGTCATTAATTGGTGCATTAATCTAATTCTAAATAATACAATAAACAAATCCCTGAACCAGCCACCGTCCCGAAAATGCCGTTTTTATCATGATCTACGGCCCTGTTTAATAAACGTTACAATTCGACAATTTTGTAAATAAGTGACATATTTTTAAGTTGTATGACAATTGCTGTTTAATAAACCTTACAATTATGTAAGAATTTTACATATAAAAATCTTACAAATATTAGAATTGTAAATGCTGTTTAATAAACGTTTACAAGTGTAGAAAACGCCTGTAGATTTCGATAAAATATTGTATCTACAATTTTGTAGTTGTAAGTCTGAGTTGTAAGTTACAAATTACATAAAATGTAATATTTTTTTTTGAAGAAATTTACGGTAGTAGATGTCAATTTTAAAATATTCAGATTTTGGTTTTACCAATTAGTTTACAGACTGCTTTTCTATTTGTTTGATTTTTAACGAAACTCATGGAACATAATAACAAAATTAGGATTTTATTTATAATATACCTTTAATTTGACATTGACGTGTTGTTTTTCAAGTCATGGAGCACAATAATAAAATCACGATTTTGTCTTTAATATACGAGAATAAAGATGTTTTATTCGGTTCCTTTAGTTACACCATGCGCATCAGCTAAAACTCGCCGTCGCCGTTCACTTATACGAATATATTCATCATCACTACTATCACTACCACTACTACTACTTGTTAGAACCATTTTTTTTTGTGTATAACAATTAAATTTCTTTACTTAATAGGTTGAGGCACTAAACTGTAAAATTCTGACACAAGACAAGTCCACCTGTCGGAATTGTACTACAATTTTACAAAATATGTAAACTTGTAATTACAATTATTGTTCAATAAAACAGTTTTCCTTACAAATATGTTAATTGTCACCTGTAAAGAGAAAATGTTTATTAAACAGAAATATGTAAAATTGTAGGTACAATTTTACAATTTTGTACATTTTCTACCATGGTAAACTTGTAAGTTGTATTCTTTATTAAACAGAAACTTGTAAAATTGTAACCTGTAAAATACAATTACAATTTACAATTTGTAACGTTTATTAAACAGGGCCCTGTTCATTTTGGGCCTAGAGAAAATTTTACACGAGTTTGATATTGTGATTATGAATATAAAATAACGCTACTCATAGCCCCACATTAGGATTCTTTGTGTGGTGGGTGCCATGGATAACAATGGATAACACACAAAGACAATTTAACAACACACCCACCCCGACCGAGAGCAGACATTTTAACTTATCATTCAAACTGCCTCACTGGGAATCAAACCGTGGACCGTTCGAATGGTGGTCCGCCATAGCAGCCACTGCAATACGCCAATAGCACTTCAAATAGGAGCGAAAGAAATATATATAGATACTATTGTCTTCACTTCTTTCTCTTTGCTTAAAAAAAAGACAGTTATCTGTAGAAGCGAATTTGCAGTTATCCTACTTCCTACTACTAAGGGTCATTTTTTAATTACTTCACACTTATTTCATGACTTTTTGACCCCTCCCTCCGTCCTTATCACAGCTGGTCACATTTGTGAGACCTCCTCCCCCCTAGTGTGACGTCATACATTATCTTTACACCTAGAAATTATTAAATTAAAACTGCAGTTCCAATACAAGTTTTATTTCCAATACTCAGATGAAAGATTAATCATAATTGTTTTTTGACAGAATGGATTTTAACGAAAGTTAGCATACATTAAAAGTAGACCATAATCTGTAACAAGATACTTATTATCCCGAAAAACGTTAGCAAATTCGCGGAAAGAGCGCTTGTATGATAATTATATTGTATTCATGTGTTTACGGTTTTGATTTCTAGTGACGATAAAAGATGGCAATGAGCAGAAATAAACCGTTATGTAACGATAAAATCGTTTTGTAATATGAGTGTGACCAATCTCATCCAAGTTCCGTTTACTAGGCCTCCTTACATGGAAATCTGGGACAAAGTGATTCTGTGCATTTTAATGACGTTATCAAGCCGCGTAACATGTTATAAAATTATGACATAATAATATAATATAAGACCTCGCCTTTTACCTTCGTGTAGTTATTGTTGAGGTGTATATTGGTGTAATAACCCTGGGCCCTGTTTAATAAACGTTACAAATTGTAAATTGTAATTGTATTTTACAGGTTACAAATCTACAAGTTTCTGTTTAATAAAGAATACAACTTACAAGTTTACCATGGTGGAAAATGTACAAAATTGTAAAATTGTACCTACAATTTTACATATTTCTGTTTAATAAACATTTTCTCTTTACAGGTGACAATTAACATATTTGTAAGGAAAACTGTTTTATTGAACAATAATTGTAATTACAAGTTTACATATTTTGTAAAATTGTAGTACAATTCCGACAGGTGGACTTGTCTTGTGTCAGAATTTTACAGTTTAGTGCCTCAACCTAATAAGTAAAGAAATTTAATTGTTATACACAAAAAAATGGTTCTAAAAAATAGTAGTAGTGGTAGTGATAGTAGTGATGATGAATATATTCGTATAAGTGAACGGCGACGGCGAGTTTTTCGTAAAAGAATTAACTTTACATTTGATGTGACAGATTTCACCTTCAACGAAAAATTTCGAGTCAGCAAAACTACCGTGGAATATTTGAGGGGTATTAGGCCATACTCTACTACGCTGGCCAAGTCCGGATTGGTAGACTTTACACTCCTTTGAGAACTTTATGGAGAACTCTCCGGTGTGCAGGTTTCCTCACGATGTTTTGAACTCGGGTGCCTTCGTTCGGGAGACCAACGTTCTAACCGCTAGGCTATCACTGCTACAGTTACGTTAAGTTTACTAAAGTACCTAAACCTACTATTTTTGCCGAAGCGAAGCGAGGGCAATTGCTAGTTATAAATAAAATCCTAATTTTGTTATTATGTTCCATGAGTTTCGTTAAAAATCAAACAAATAGAAAAGCAGTCTGTAAACTAATTGGTAAAACCAAATTCTGAATATTTTAAATTTTTTGACATCTACTACCGTAAATTTCTTCAAAAAAAAATTACATTTTATGTAATTTGTAACTTACAACTCAGACTTACAACTACAAATTTGTAGATACAATATTTTATCGAAATCTACAGGCGTTTTCTACACTTGTAAACGTTTATTAAACAGCATCCTACAATTCTAATATTTGTAAGATTTTTATATGTAAAATTCTTACATAATTGTAAGGTTTATTAAACAGCAATTGTCATACAACTTAACAAATATGTCACTTATTTACAAAATTGTCGAATTGTAACGTTTATTAAACAGGGCCCTGATCGTCTATAAACAAGGAAATCGGTTTATCTACGGCTAACGTGCAAGCAGTGTTTGCAATAAAGACACGCGTCAGTGACTTGTGATAGCCACGTGATTATAAATTTACTTTCAGACAATAGCCGTTAATACGAACATTGTCCTCTTTGAATATTGGACCCTGCATCATCCTGTACACTCTTCGATATTCTGGCATGATGAAATTACTTCACTATATAATTAAGATATTGCTGCGTTTTATGATTGTTTAAAGAAGAAAATCATGTACTTTAACCTTTTTAACTTATTTCAAACCCACCTAATGATCGAAAAAACCCACCCATAACTTTTCATATTTAGTTTTTTTTTTTTACTACCAAAGATTCGCATCGCATATCGACCGTAATTTAATTTGTCATAAGCAACTTTACATTGGTGACACTTCAATATTTTGTTTTCGTAAATGTTTGTAAATTATTAAACAGGTATTAAATATAGCTTTCTGCATTTCGTCTCAGTATAAATTTTTAGGATACCGAATATCAGATTTCTTAGTGAATGCATTATTTTAAGGGGTGCAAAGGTCTTTACTTCACAAATTCATATATAGAAGATTACAAATTAAAGAGAATATTAGAAATTAAAGAGAATAAGAATATAAAGTTAACAAGAACATGAGTGTTCTCTTAAATAAAAAATATAGTTACATCAAGATTTTAAATGAAAATTTTTTATAAACATTAATGTGTTTATTATAATTTATATTCTGAAACTGTTCCGCCAGCCTTGGCGATCTACATAGAATAAAACATTTGTTTTTGTAGCTATCAAATTTTGAGTCATGCAAAGGCAAATTACTTAATTATGATTTAATTTACGAGAATTTAGAAATCATTTGTCGCGGAGATTATACTAGCGCTTCTTTAATGCTATGGATATAATCAGTGTATGTTAAGAATTTTTTTACGCAACGTACATTTTGCTGTGAAATTATTCAAGATCTCATTTTCTGAATGTTTACTTTAAAGAAATGAATAATAAATTATAATAATTGATATAGGATTTTGATTACCATGTCAAAACTAATTGACATGTGATTTTGAAGTAAAACCACAGAAGAAATAATAGTACTTACATGGTAAAATTTATTTAGGCGCGAGTTAGGGGTAACTGAAGGCTTTGGACGACGACAATGCAACGAAAGTGCGTTACAGCAGTATGGCGCGTGTATGTAGCATTCGGTTTTAAAATATTTACGCCTTTTACGCTTATTTATGATTTTTTGATTAAAAAAATATTAATAAATTAATCAGTGTTAAATATATACAGGTGTAATAAATATGGACATAATTATACTTATACTTATAGATACTTTTTAAAACTCTCTTAAGACTTATTTATTTTTAACTTAATCGTCATATTCTGTCACAATGCAAAGAAGTTTTACTTATTCGCGTACGACGGTTATACGCATTCTTTAAAAATAATAGGTTCTAATAATATAAAATATAATAGTTACGTCGACGTCACCATTTTTTTAATAATTTACGTCTCTCTCTAATACTTTTGGAAGTGGCTAAATTATGCTTAATACATTTATGTTTGTATAAGAAAACAAAACTGCGAGATAAGATTCGTAACGATGAAGTCCGTAGGCGAACAAAAGTTACCGACATAGCTCGCAGAGTTAGCCGGCTGAAGTGGCAATGGGCAGGTCACATCGTTCGAAGGACAGATAACCGATGGGTTCGCAAAGTCCTCGAATGGCGGCCACGTCTCGGAAAAAGGAGCACTGGTCGCCCCCCGACCAGCTGGACTGATGACCTAAAGAAGACGGCGGGAAGCCGCTGGATTGAGAGGGCCCAGGACCGGTCGGAGTGGCGCCAATTAGGGGAGGCCTATGTCCAGCAGTGGACTTTAAAAGGCTGTTCGATAGATAGATAGAAGAAAACAATACGAAAAATATGTTCAAACATGATCACTCAACAGCAATAACTTTTCATACATGACGTGATTAGCCGTTCAGATGCTTAACGTCATGATGTTGACATCACAGTGGTAAAAATAGAAGTTTTTGTTGCGAAAATATTAATTTTGATGTTGGTTCCAGAAAATGAGTTTACAAGAGCGAGATGTTATTTCCGTAAGAAGTCGTAAAACTGTAAACATAATGAAAGTTTATTTGTTTAAGTTTTTGGGAACTTTATAGTACCTATATTGTGATGTTTACGATGTATGTTTGTTACTTTTTCACGCAAAACTCCTGAACGGATTTTTAAGAAATTTAGCATACTGGTAGACAATGATCTGGAATAAAATATAGCGTATTTATTATCTCGGAATTTAGTTAAACTGTGAGTTAAACGATTGTTGAAATTACGGGCCTTACTGTACGTATAGATAGGTATAGTCCACACGCTATGTGTAGGTACGTAAATTTTGTTAAACTGCATTTAGCTAGTGTACACTGTACACTTTGCCTTTTATAAATACTTACATTCAACCACCTAATCATCGTATTTTCACCATTTAAGTCAAAATGAGGTGTAAACATGCAATAACAATTTTATTAATTCGTCGCTATTCATGCGGGCCGCTGATTTATCATTGTTTACTAAGCAATATTTGGCAATCCCTCATAAACATGTAAATCATAAATATTTAATGCGATTATTAATTTTAAGTATTGCACCTAATATTAAAATAAATATTAATATTTAATTGTGATTTGCAATTGATATGCCAGACTTTATACATGACATCTGTCTGAATTGTTTATTTATTATTTATTTATTTATTTATTTATGTACACACAACAGAAAATATAATTAAGACAAAACATATGGGTAATTATGTACAAAGGCACTGCTTATTTCTAAAGAAATTTCTACCAGCAGACCTGCGACTGGAGAAATAATTTCGAGAGGTAGGTTCAGCGTGCACACACATTAAAACAGAATACCAATATAAAATATGTTATAAATAGATAAAATTTATACACATATCTATACAATATTACTAAATACATACATACAATAAATATATACACATACAATACAAAATATAAATATATATCTACATAAATAATATCTATTACATTGCCAAGGATAAATAATATTCTCTGACTCTATTCTTGAAAGTTGAAGAGTGTTTTCGAGTCTCGTATGTTTGGCGGAAGCGAGTTCCATAATCTAACTGCATGAACAGTGAAGGAATTGGAATAGGTGCAACTTTTGTGAGGGGGGAAATGAAGGATCGTTTTCAGATGGGTTCTACAGGGAGCAATAGATGGGCGAGCGAGTGAGAAACGCTCACGCAGATAGGAGGGAGATGTTGGACAGCGAAGGATATTATACAACAAGCATAAAATCCTGGTGTTCCTGCGAAAACGGATGGGGAGCCACTTGATTGTTGTTTGTAATTTAAAGTTTCTTTCGGCTTTTCTTCTCCTCCATGACAAAGTACCTTTGTGAAAAGCTGGTAAATTAAAAAAATGACGTGCATAAGTATATCAATGATACCTACATGAATAAATGATTTTGAATTTGAATTTGAATTTGAAATTGTATTGTTGGTAGTCAGTTAATTATAGATTTATGAAGACATTAAATTAAATTTAAAAAATATCAACGCACATGCACACTCATAATCCCACACTATGAATCCCTTTATCGTTGGTTTCATGGAAAACACACAGAGACAAGAACACTCACACCCAGACCGAGAATAGAAATTTGAACTTTTCAGGGTACCTACAGGTAACGTGAGGATGAATTTTTTTTTCGTCGCGCACCCTATAGTGTGGGGTATCGTTGAAAAGGTCTTTCAAAAATATTATGGGTCTTCTAAGACCATTTTTGGATTTAGGGGTCCGTTTGCGAAATATTTGGCTTTAATTTGCTAATTTTGGTTATTGTCAAGTGTTCCCCCTTCTGCTGGATAAGCGGTTGGATTTGGACAAGTGAAAAATTTTTCAAAAATAGTTTATATGATTAATTTATAAGGAAAACTATCACGGCTATGTTAGCTTAAGTAGTTAATGAGTGATTGTCGATAAACTTACTACTTCGGAATTCTAACATTGCGCGTGGCCTGACACGCACTTGCCCGGTTTATTTATTGAAGCGGTCAAGTTTTTTATTTATGTTGATATAAACATGTAGTTTACATTTAAATATTTCAAGCTTATTTTTGTACCTATGTAACATTTCTTTTCCAAAGACGTGCTTGCAATAATTGCATTATTGCGTCCCTTGATTCGACTCGTAATTCATAAATAATTAATAGTCACGGACATAAAAAACTACTATTCGTGCATCCGATCGAGCGTGACATAACCATAATAGATAACCGTGCTAACGCTTCATAGGTAATATTAGTCAATATGTTATTGCGTAAAAAATACTTTTATCATAAGTATGTATTTGAGAATTTCGTTATTATGTCTTTTGTGGTTAAGTTTAATTAGGACATCGTTTTTTCTTTCAACTTGGATACTTTAAGGTTATATTATTATCATTTATAAACTATTCATTTGTATAATATTTACATCTCTTATGTATGAGACGGTGAGATATTGAGTAACTGTAAGATCCTTGAAAATAACATAAAAACTATATAGCGAATTTCGAAACTATCCTAAGGTTAAACTCTATTAATTTATTCGGATATCACTTCGCTAGTGATGTAGCTGATACACAAGACAGATAAATTAAATGGACAGTGTAATAAAGAGAGAGACGCGTAAATTATAAGCCATCAAAAACATAACTTGTAAAAAAACCCAAGTCTCGCAACTCAGTTCTTCTACCGTAAAAACTTGTGAGATCCATGTAATACCAAGTCGGTTAATTTATTCAGTTCCTACTTAAGGTTCCTTCTGTCTTAAGTTATTACGTAATTAGCTAACCTAACAAGTAACAACATCTTATAGTGACCATATCAATATTGAAAATCTTTTATGTTTTAAATAAATAGATCGACTTGACCATCGCATGAAAACACAATGTATCTCACAAGTAATATCTACCTACATATTATATTTGTTTAGTGTGATTGCCAAGTCAATCTATTTATTTAAAACATAAAAGATTTTCAATATTGATATGGTCACTATAAGATGTTGTTACTTGTTAGGTTAGCTAATTACGTAATAACTTAAGACAGAAGGAACCTTAAGTAGGAACTGAATAAATTAACCGACTTGGTATTACATGGATCTCACAAGTTTTTACGGTAGAAGAACTGAGTTGCGAGACTTGGGTTTTTTTACAAGTTATGTTTTTGATGGCATCTCATTTCTTTTTGTAGATAGTCCTACTTTTTTTCCTTTTACAAGTTATCTTTGAACATAATTATATCTAGGTACCTATCTACACATATTATATACATGTACACTGATTCAATCACTGCCAATGTAACTTTGTTATACAGGTACAGTGATTCATTAACTGCAAATGTAACTTTGTAATCCTATACCTTTATATAGGATTACAAAGTTATTTATGCAGTTAATATATCTAGAAAACTGGAGCGAAATTGCAAAATATTTTAGTTTTTCCTTGATCTATACACAACACACTAATTGTGTTCCAAATTTGAAGCTTCTATGTCTGCTAGAAGTGCCTTAGAGTTTTGATGATCGGTCAGTCAGTCAGTGAGTGACGAAATTAAGCAACTTTGACTAGTTATAATTCTAAAACTACTGAATCAAATTGAATGAAATTTGAAATATAGCGTGTTTATACCATAACTGCTTGGTAGCTGAAAGTTCAGACTTCTAGCTTTATCCACAAGGAAGTTATAGGGGGTCGAAAATGGCCTGAATTGCTTCGAGAAAAGGATGGTACGGCCGTGCCGCTTTTTTGCTCGACTTGGCGGGGGCACTGCCGTGCCCCCAGATAAT
This sequence comes from Thymelicus sylvestris, assembly GCA_911387775.1. Taxonomy (NCBI): domain Eukaryota; kingdom Metazoa; phylum Arthropoda; class Insecta; order Lepidoptera; family Hesperiidae; genus Thymelicus; species Thymelicus sylvestris. The sequence continues at coordinate 6,654,403 of OU426887.1, read as the reverse complement.
TAAACCATATACATAAGTACTATAATTTCTTCTGTGATTAAACTAAATTCTGTGTATTGTACACTTAAAAGAAATAGACAGAGAGAAAGAGAGACAAAAAGTTGCATGAAGGGGATACACCACTTTTTGAAACGTTTTCGTAGTCAACAAATAAAAAATACGATTTCTACTATTTAACTTCTAAAAACGTTTCAAATATTTCTGCGATGTTTAAAATCATACATATTCATAAAATAATGTGGAACAATAAAATAATCAATTTCATTGAATTCATATTTGGGCATATTGGTGTATCCCTGAATACTAACCCCAATCCTATTAAAGTAGAACAAGTTACCATAAAAGGCGACTGAAGCCGGCTCTCTGTTTTGTGGTAGGACTTCGTGTAAGCGTTATAATATGAATACTATAACTAAGCAATCAATATTATCACTGATATTTATGATGCCAAACGACTTATCGTATTGCGAGCTTGAGACCTGGTTTCTTTCTTTCTTTTCTCTTTTCATAGCCAGCAGCACATCAGTGGTACCTTCGGTGCTGCTGATGTTCATGGACAAAGGTTGTCGGCTTTTCGCATAATCGTCCATATTATCATAAAAAAATAATAATGTATCCTTAATATCAAATTGTCATCAATTTTCTTCGTACTTGGTATCTTGGTATCGTATCTTTAGTACACAATACCTCATTATTTTATCATTATGAGAAATTATCTGAACAATAATGGTGAATACAGAGGATTACAAAAACTAGTGTAAAAACTCGAAATGTCATGATCTTTCATTGAGAAGGAAGAACAAAAATAATTTTAACCAAATTACTCGTAAATCTAAGAAGCAAAGTTGAATGTTCCTACATGATTTTTGATGTACTTACATTGATTTACATTAATTTTCTTTTTGTAAGGTAAAGTTGACTGTCTCTTGAATTAAAAAAAAGTTTAACTTCGTAAATTCTTTTAGTCTACCTCCTACTCGCAAATTATTCGCTAATAGCAGTGTCAAGGTTAAAGATTTTGTCTTCAGAACATAAACATATTAAACATAACAAATTCTTGAACGTCATACTTGATTCAATTACCCAATTTCAAACGTGTTTTGTGTAACAATGCTACGACGTAAGAAACTTGTTTAACGAACACGATGCATGAAAAATCATATGAACCATATAAACAAACTAGTTACATAGTTATTTTGTTTTACTTAATGTATGTTGTACAGTACGGCCGACGTATCTTGGCGCGTCTGAACTTCGCGCAGAAGGCTGCGCAGTAACATAATTCGGCAATGCTCGGTACGCAGCGTAATAAGTCTCGGACACACGTTGGCATGTTCGTGTCGCTATATCTGTCTAACATGCGCTAAAGTTCGCAAAGCCTATGTTCAGACGCGTTAAGATATGTCGGCCGTACGGTACGCCTGTACCCATTTTATTTTCTTGTTGTTTTTAATACTACTGGGTTGCCTGGAAGAAATCGCTTTAAAGCGATAAGGTCGCCCATTGTTTTGTGTTCCTTCCTTGTGCTTTTTATGTATATTATGTTATGGTGTACAAACGATAAACTGTTAAATAAATATTTTATTATACTTGTTTTTTCTTTGTTAGTATAAAATACTACTAGTCCAGTGCCGATAGCTCTAAAAACGGTAAAAAGTGGAAGAAAATTATAGTAGAATGAAACCTATTGCAAAAGGAAGAGAATATAACGAAGATTATAGGAAAAATAAATTAGGGGCGATCTGAGGTCGGGAAGCGGGGGGAGGGGGGGTTTAAGGGAAAAAAATGGTTTATCTCGATTTCCGGAAAAACTACAAGTCCTATTGAAAAAAGTTGAATGGCAAAGTTGTAGGTAATTAAAAGATCTACAACTTTTGTATTTACACTTTTTTACATTACTTCAAAATTTATGTGAAAAATTCAAATAACCACGTTTTTGGTTTTTATTTTTATCGTTTACAAAAAAAAATTTTTTCACGAAATTTTGTGAAAACTTACCTTTATATGTAAACTTATCTTTGTTTGTATTGTAACATACTGTAATTTTTTTGATTCAAAAATATATTTTTTTTTTCACCTTATTTTGACCTTAAATCAAAAAAACACTTATTTTCAGTCGAAAAATCTCATGTCAAAATATCTGATTTTTAAAAAAAATCGGTAGTCCTTTTGTTCGTTGGAATCTCTACTTTCTAATGGTATATAAAAACCTATACACTACTATGGTAAATGTTCTCAGAAAATGCAATTAAAAAAAATCTGATATTTTGACGTGAGATTTTTCGACTGAAAATAAGGGTGTTTTTTTGATTTAAGGTCAAAATAAGGTGAGAAAAAAAAATTTTTTGAATCAAAAAAATTACAGTATGTTAAGGACATAGAAAGGTAAGTTTTCACCAAATTTCGTGAAAAAAAATTTTTTTTTGTAAAAGATAAAAATAAAAAACCAAAAACGTGGTTTTTTGAATTTTTTACATACATTTTGAGGTTATGTAAAAAAGTGTAAGTACAAAAGTTGTAGATCTTTTTATTACCTACAACTTTGCCGTTCAACTTTTCTCAATAAGACTTGTAGTTTTTCCGGAAATCGAGATAAACCATTTTTTTCCCTTAAACCCCCCCTCCCCCCCCTTCCCGACCTCAGATCGCTCGTAATTTATTTTTCCTATAATCTTCGTTATATTCTCTTCCTTTTGCAATAGGTTTCATTCTACTATAATTTTTTTTCGTTTCAAAAATTATCGGCACTGGACTATACTTTTTCTTTGTTAGTATAAAATATTACGCATACAATAATCAGATTTGGGTAAAAGCTGTATGTTGAATTTATAAGTATTTTTGAAACGATTATCTAATAGTGTTTCCGGACCCCCAGTTGGTAGTGACCTTGCCAGCAAAGCGAGAGGTGCAAGGTTCGATTCCTAGCAGGTGCAGACATTTATATGACATATGAGAAACACAAAAAAATTCACAAACATAATTATAAAAGTCCCAATCATCCCAGGAGAACATTCAACCCGGATTAAATTTATTCTTTTGTTCTGGACATGAGCCATCTATGTGCCAAGTTTTACCTAAGGGTGAGGTCAAACAAGTGTATTTTTTTGAGCTGTCAGTCGAGAAAAATTAGTCAAGTGCTTTCATATTAAAGTCCTGTTTGTACCACTTGTGCATTTGTTGAGTTTGGACTTTTGTATGAAACCGACTCATTTTGTGCGACACACAGTTCGTACGTGCAGTACATAGTACATACGTTCGTTCAAAAATACGTTCGTTTGTTCTCACCCTTATTTAATACAACGGTTAGCGAGATGAAAAGACATACATCAAAACAGCTACAAACTTGCTCATTTATAATTATTAGTAGGATTTTGATGAACTCACTTATGGGAGCAGATGATAAGTGTGCTTCTTTATTGTACCATTCCAAAATGGCGTCAACGTCTTCTTGAATAATGCTTTCTTTCAGCCCATGCTCTTTCAGAACCCCTCGTTTATCCTCCTCCGTATAGGGGAAACAAGGGTGCTGACCTTCAAGAAACATCTGTTGAAAACAAAAAAAGATGGCCTCAATGACAATATTTTGAACTGAAAATTATTTATAATTAATTATTAATATCAATGAAGTATTATTATGTTTTTGTACAAAGATGTCTGTTGATCACACTGAAACTTATGCTGAGATAATTAGGTAAACGTACGTTTACAATTGTTATAATTTTATTCAGCTATTTTTTGTTTGTCTATTGTGTGTGACCGTTTAAATATACATATAGTAAAATAATAGAACACATGTATTAATTTTGGGTTAAATTATCGAAAACTATATTTATTAGATGTATACATTACTATTTTTTACTCTTCATACTAAAACGCATCGTAAAATGCGTCAGTAGCTGTATGCCTGTCAAAAGAAAACCGGCTGCTCTGCTATTTCATACAACTTTTTTCGTAACGTGTTACTAAATGAGGATACTCTAGTACATAACGTAACGAACAGGGATGTGCTATGTAACTGTATACGAAGCGTTCGGATATCCGATCTGAATAAAGTGAAATTGTGTAACTCTACATGATAATATACTGATAATAACAAACAATAAGTATTTGAAATATTAGTAAATGATTTTTTGCTACTCCTCATAAATATCAGGAAAAATACAATTGATGATATTAAAAGCGTTACAGTTATCGATTGAAAAAAAAAACTGGTCACATTATTATTACTACTTTACATCAAAACTAAAATAGGTATATGGATGATTATGGTAGCCCTTTCAACTTAATATATCTTTTGTGAGACCACTATTTGTATTTCCTAATTTTTTGATAAATATAATGTGTGATGATGATCCCTAATTATAATAATCCCTTAACTTTCTTAGGAATTATATTAATCTTAAAAATTTAAAATCGTATCGTATCCGTAACCAACACTCCACCCAACCCTTTGGCATAATAATTATCCGAAGCAATAACATATCTATAACAGTTATTTTTTTATTCAAATAATTAGGTATAACAGCTATATTTTTATTCAAATATTCTTTTAAATTCTGGAAATCTTGTAATTTATTTAAAAAAAATATTCATAATTAATTTTATTTCTTTAAATGCTCATTTAAAAAATGCTTTCAAATTGAGATGGTTAGTGGTTTTTATCTAAATACGGTTTAAACTGTTTTTTAATTTATTTATTAAACAATTTTTTTACATATACACAGTAACCTACTAGTAAATACATATATTTACAGTATGAGTTTTTGTTACCAAACTAATTCCAGAAAAAAATAAGATACTATAAAAAGTAAATAAACATTAACAATTTTTAATATAAAATTTTAGTTCTACAGTATCTAATATAAATTCACTCTCTAAATATAGGTAGTTATTAAACCTTTAATTTCAATAGAATGTTAAGTTTAAATTAAATATATGTTTCATCTTTATAACATTATTTATTATTAACTGTAAAATAACAAGCTATCTTTGATATATATTTATTAATTTAAACCCGCATCATTATATTAAAAACAAACACCTTTCTTAATTAACCAAAATCCACAGAATATAGAGCTATATTTAGATTATTTATATTTAAAACTGAGTTTTTTTGTCGATTGATATTTTATTTTACAATTTTTACTCACCTTATAATCAAAAAAATAAGAAAAAGGTTTTCACACACGAAAACTTTGATTTCGACCACACGTGCGTGCGCCCGGCGAAACACTTCGAAACAATTTGGTACCTATTCTTCGAAAACATCAAATATGTAGTGCCGTATCTTTAGTAGCCTTGATATTATATTAGTCGCGATTTATTTTTTATTAAATAATACATAATTTTCCGACAATAATTAGTACATCAATAGAATTATATGCATCGTTGAAAACGGGTCGTCGTTCTTTTGATTTCTATATTTTATTATTTCATTGTTATTAATCAAAGGGAAAAAACAACATAATATATTTTTGATATTAATATAATAATTAATAACCATTTGTCTTTTTTATTACTCTGCGTTCATAATTCAGCTCGGATTCAATAAAATTTACACATTGACAAAAGAGTTCGTTTATTTAATAGTTTTAATTGATTTAAGTACATACCTACCTACGTTTGCTTTTATTGCTATTGACACTTGGTTAAGCAATATTTATTAAAATAAATTTCCTAGAATAATTCCGTAAATTTGAATTTTTTGACCCGATAAAATATTTTATCATGTCCTGTTGTTCTTGAATACTAATACTTTGAGGGATTTTGGTACAACTTCGACATTATCCCATTCTTAGTTTTTCCTTTCGTTGATCATTTGATAAGAATACCTTTGAACATAATTAAATCTAGGTACACCTATTATTTAATCCTATATGGGATTACAAAGTTATTTATGCAGTTGGTGTATCTAGAAAACTGGACAGAAATTGCAAAATATTTTAGTTTTTCCTTGATTTTTAACCGACTTCAAAAAAGGAGGAGGTTCTCAATTCAACTGTATTTTTTTTTTTTTTAATTTTGTTACCTCAGAACTTTGGACTGGGCGAACCGATTTTGATAATTCTTTTTTTAATCGAAAGCTGGTGGCTGTCATGTGGTCCCACATAAATTTTATTGAGATCTGACAATGGCATCCATGAGAAAACTACATAAGTCGTAAATTTGTGTTAAGATGTACGCGACAAATTGACGAATAACTCAATATCACGCCAACCGATTTCGATGATTCTTTTTTTAATCGAAAGCAGGCGCTTGTCATGTAGTTTCACATAAATTTGAACGAGATCTGACAACTATGTAGTTTTTGAGACTTTGAAGTCGGTTATTTTTTGTTAGTAAAATTTAGATTATTACACTAAACTAACTTTTACACTAAGCTGCGTAGGCGAGCATGGAGTGCCTGCAGTTTGTTACGCAAGGGCGGAGGGGCTGCACTTCCCGCAGCGCCGGAGACGTTTGGAAGCCTGTTTGTTTATCAAAAACCCCTAAATTCCCTAAAAGTGCATATAATGCAACTTTGTAATTATAATGATTTTTCATTTTACTTTACTTAATACATCATTTGGTAAACAATATACAACTAAATGAATGAGTTGGCCTTTTGAAAAGTGTCATTATAAAAGGCAGACCAAACGTACAGTTGGCAACTGTTAGGTTGGGAAATAAAATAATAATCTAAATTTTACTAACAAAAAATAACCGACTTCAAATTCTCAAAAACTAATTGTCAGATCTCGTTCAAATTTATGTGGGACCACATGACAAGCACCAGCTTTCTATTAAAAAAAGAATCATCGAAATCGGTTGACGTGATATTGAGTTATTCGTCAATTTGTCGCGCACATCTTAACACAAATTTACGACTTATGTAGTTTTCTCATGGATGCCATTGTCAGATCTCAATAAAATTTATATGGGACCACATGACAGCCATCAGCTTTCGATTAAAAAAAGAATCATCAAAATCGGTTCGCCCAGTCCAAAGTTCTGAGGTAACAAACATAAAAAAAAAAAAAAAAAATACAGTCGAATTGAGAACCTCCTCCTTTTTTTGAAGTCGGTTAACAAAATTATGTGTTATGTTGGCAAATGATTATTCGGCGAAATAAAATTCTGCGAAACGTTAGTTGGCAAGTGATAATCTGCCAAACAATATTCGGCGAAAAGGCAGAGATCCCGAAGTGTAGTATAGTTTGGAACGAAGACGCGAGCATCTACGATACAAACTATACACGATCAATACGCAAAGTTCGTGTATGCATTGTAATAAAAAAATTAAAAACAGCCTTACAATATATACGCGAGCAGTTTCCTATGGCTGCGTCCAGAACGTTGTATAAAATGAAAAGACGCCCCAATTTACTCTTAATTACTTATAATAATGTTATGATTCTTTGGTATGTGATGATTCTGGTTATTGCGAGTGTTATAACTTGCTACAATTTAGCGTTTTTGATTATAACGTTCAAAAATAGCACAGACCAAAACACAGGAACACTGGAACTCCTTTATGAGCAATTATGAGTATTAAACTCTTATCGTCGGTTATTACTTGTTACAATTTTAATAAACGAGGTTCGCATTTAACGTTTATCTGATCTTCATCTTAGTCTATTGGACAGTCTTAAATAGGGTGAACATAAAATAGTATTAGGAAAAATAACTTTATAACAACTTTTAATTAAGTTTATTGTTTTATTAAGCATGAGATTATGAGCATAAGATTAAAAGATAAAAATCTTTGGGTACCTTTAACCTTAATATTATAACTGTCGAAGTGTCGAGTAATATAACATGCGGCGCTGCGAATTTTCTACACTTGTGGTAATATTGTGGTATTAATAAAATTATTATTATAATAGCTTCTTGCAATTTGTATTATGGTAGATGTGTAGAGAATCACGTGTAGTTGCAACTAAACCACACATTTTTTCAAGAAGGGCTTACGATAAAGGTGACGGTTGTCAAAAGTCACCAATGTAACGCCGGCTCTGAAAGACGACTATTTTTACTAAACATCAATTGTTTTTTTATCAAAATATGAAATCCATAGGCGAACAAAATAACCGACTTCAAAATTAGGGATAACAAAAAACTGTTCGTCAGATCTCGCTAAAATTTAAATGGGAATCATCAAAATCGTTACCCCCAGTAAAAAGTCATGAGTAAAAAGTGATGTCACTAAAATACAATCGATTTGAGAACCTCCTCCTTTTTTTAAATCGGTTACAATGCCTCAAGTCACACTGCTCCTTGGTAAGAATCTCATTCTATAATTGGAATGTTCGTGGTTGGAAGATCGTAAGAATCGGATTATGGATATTTTTCATGAGTCAATCTTCGACGAGTGGTGCAGAAATGACGAAACTATAGGTTTCCGTTTTGACTTCGGTACCCTAAAAATTATAACGTGTAATTCGTCTTAAAATATCAAATTCAGGATAAAATCATTTTTATAGTCATGTACTTCAATCAGAATTAATTAGTTGGATCAGATAAAATTATTTTCTTTGTTTATTTTTCTGACTTAACTTGGTGTGTTAATTATGATTAACTCCAATAAAATTACGGTAGTTGAAACTGGCTAGTAAAAGTGGTCTCGTTTTACCCCGCGCTTATTGCTCTCCAATCTCTACTAAAGGTGAATCAATTTCGACAAGATTCGACGGACTAGTTTAACAACTCAAAATTGCAAGAAAATTCATTAATCTGAGGTCTATATTTACACTAAATACAATTAAATACAAATCTGCACGCCGAGAGTAAATGTTTTTTGCCACTCTATTTCTTTGTAGGTCGAACGACTATACTGAAATATCGACACCCCTTTTTTTCAATACATGTAGAATTGTAAACAACATAATCAAAATTTTACTAACAAAAAATTACCGACTTCAAAGTTTCTCAAAAACTGCTTGTCAGATCTCGGCTGAGCTGACCAGCCTCAGCTGCTTCGGCGAGCATTACAACCACCTGCTCCTTGGCTCGCGGGCCGCCTCGCCCCTCCGTGCCTACGCGGGTTTACATTGCACTCTATGGGTAGGGCAAACAAAACTACGTGGAGTCGGTTTTGCAGCGATTCCTTTCTGTTACTAACGTAAACGTTTGGAAAAAAAAATATTCAAGGAAGAAAGTAAACCTAAAATTTTTATGTACGGAAAAAGGTTAAATTGTTATTGATCAAAAAATAAGATATACAAAAAAGTTATAAAAAGCATTAAATTGTTTCTGTTTATAATAAAATCTTTAAATCTTTTAAAGAAGAAAAATTGCAATTCGATGAATTGCCATTCGATGACAGTTCATCGAATAGCAGTCCATTTGATGAATCGCCATTCGATGATTTGCCATTCGATGAAATGACATTCGACGAAATGTAATTCGATTAATTATTGTCATGCGATTAAATGGCCGTTCTACGTAATGCTATTCGAAGAAATGCCAATCGATGATTTGGTTGTTCTACGTTTTGTTATTCGACGAAATGTTTTTTCGATGTATTGTGTTCGGCGAATTGTAATTCGATGAAATGTTTTCGATGATTTTTCCGCAGACGGAAAATTGAATTCAAATTTTTATAATGTTATTTTTGTAATGGGTGCCATATTGTGATTTAGAAGTACTACTTGCACAATTTGATCATTCTGAAAATAAATATTATTATTGGTTTGGGATTTAAATTCACGCTATTGCACTGATGAGGTCGATGTCAGTGTTTATGAACTCTTCAAAACCTTGTTAACTGCTATAATAGTACTGAGTTCACTAATACATTAATGTACCGTTTTAAAAGTGTTTCTAAAATATAAATTTTATACTGGGAATAAAATAAAATAAAAGTTTTTCTCTAATATCTTCGATGTACAGACATAGATCAGTTATAGTCTTATTATATTTATTGAATTTGAGTTTTTACTATGAACTGCACCTCTGCACCAATATTCGTATCGTGTTTTAACAAAATAAAATATTTATGTTTGGAAATGTTGTTTTATTAAGTTTGATTAGATCCCTTGGCGTTCCAGTTCATGTCTTTTAGTTGCATAATGCGATTGAAATTTTGTCATTACCACACACCATGGTTAATGAATAATCTTATGATTTTCAATCATTGTTGATTAAAACTTCGGAAGTAAACATGACCTACGCCGAAGGCTGTTTAAAGACTTATAAAAGCAATATTAATTGCTATTTTAACAACATACTTTTAATACTATGACGTTATTAAAACCTTTAAACCATTCCTAATTACATTATTTATGAACCGATGATTTTTAAATAGGATTAAAATAATGTTTTGGTACTTAGTAATTAATATTATTAGATATAATGTTTAGTAGCCCATAATTCATTCTGTCATCATCAATTAAATCGTGTTTAAATATTTTTGGAAGTGCTTCATAATCATTATTAAGTACAGTATAGTTTATATTATTGTGAGCGACGAAAATTATGATGATGATGTTCTTTGCTCTCTTACTATTAATGGATTATAACAAAATACGTTAAAGGTACGAATAAAATGTGTTATTCGTTCATTGACATTCACAACCTTTTGTAACCGCGGTCACTCACATGCGCGCAAATGTTTGACATTTTTACGAATGTTTGCACATAATAATATGTGAAGGACGGTTAGGCAAATGGGTTCGCATATGAGTATACAAGCCCATTTCCGCTTCCTCCTACACTTTGTTCACGAATGTTCAATCTTGCTGTTTTTATTATGTTGTTGTCATTCAAATCCATTTTCAATACAGAAAATAAATGGTAGTACGATTAGACGCCACGAACCACGGAAAATTAAGAGATACATCACCTTTTTAGTCGTGTGCGCAACTGGTCGCACGAATGTGTGGGAGACTACACGAAGGTTCGAGGTTCGTGCGCTTTGATGTGTGACAAAAAACCGACACAGCTTGGAAAACCCCGAATGTGTCAAAAACTTCGCATAATCATTCGCGAAGGTCGTCCCACACTTGTGGGTTCGCGTATTCGCGCGAATGTAAGTGACCGGCATAAGATCAACTGTAATTTTGTGGTGTTACCTCTTAACAAAAATAACGACCAACACTCTAAATTTTACTAACAAAAAATAACCAACTTCAAAGTTACTCAAAAAAGATTTGTCAGATCTCGTTCAAATTTATGTGTGACTACATGACAAGCATCTGCTTTCGATTAAAAAAAGAATCATCGAAATCGGTTGGCGTGATAATGAGTTATTCGTCCATTTGTCGCACACATACTTAATACTTTAAGATTTATAGGTATGGTTTTCTCATGGATACCCGTGTCAGATCTCAATAAAATTTATGTGGGACCACAGTCATGACGGGCTTACGATTAAAAAAAGAATCATGAAAATTGGTTCGCCCAGTCCAAAGTTCTGAGGTAACAAACATTAAAAAAACTGTTGAATTGAGAACCTCCTCCTTTTTTGAAGTCGGTTAAAAAACAAAACAAAAAGTAGAGCCAACTTGAATAATAAACTTGTGGATAAGTGAAGCTTATTGGAAATGGTAATAACAAATTTTGCAGGGTAAATTTTCTCCGTGAAAAAATGCGCTTGCCATACTTGTTACTTACATACATAATTGTAACATACATAATTGTTGTGTTAAAAATAATGAATTACAAAGAAGATTATATTGTGAAAGACAGAGAGGGAAAAAAGCGTATCAAAAATACAAAATGTGCATTTAACTATCACAAAACAAAATGATAAAATATTAATTTCAAATATATCTTAATTTTGTGTTTTGTATTAGTTAATTAATTTATTCCTTGGCTTCTGCTCAATAATGTGCACGGGCTGCTTTTCTGAGGAGGCCTACAGCATACTCCAGTGTAGATTGGTGAAATGCTTAGATGGCCTTTCGGCCTGCCTGCCTCCGACATAGCTTAACGACTGTTATCTGTATTATAATAAAACTCAAAGGGCAAATTTTCTGTACATTGAATATTTTTTTAAAATTTTGATTAGGGGGCATTTCAATAACGTGTTAGAGCACAAAAATATTTTTTTTAGAATTATTGCCTGTCTGTCTGTCTGTCTGTGTGTTTGTCTGTCCGGGCATCACATGAAAACCTTTGAACGGATTTCGATGAAAATTGGTAAAATTGTTACTAATACTCCGGGTCATATTTAAAGATACTTTTTATCCCGGAAAGTTAAGAGGTTTCCCCGGGGAACGGGATGAAAGTTTGTATGGAATATTTTTAAAACATCAACCGATTTGCTTCAAATTTGCCACAAATGTTCCTTGCTTAAATTGATTAAACATATATTTTTCAGTTTTTCAAAATTTTGCAAAAAAAAAAGAAAAAAATAAAAATTAATGTGAATATTGCTTATTTTTCAAAACCCGCTCCTGGAGGGGAGGTATCCTTTGTGATTTTATCGTGGGTTTCAGTGTATAAATTACTAAATATAAGTACTTCAATATAAATTCACCGTTTTTTAAATTTCCGTCTGAAAGAGGTACAAATAAGGTAAAACATAATTTCCGTATGTGAAGCTGCGGGCAACAGCTAGTCTTAGAATAAGAACCAGAACTGACGTTAAAATCGGACAAGTGCGAGTTAAACTCGCGTGTAGAATTCCATTGATTATCTACGATCGAGGGATTTCTTCAATTTTCTAAACTATTTTCTTTTTTGTTTTCAAAATTAGCTTGTAGGGCAAGTTAGTTCGTACGGTAGTTTAATTGTAAAAAACGTAGGACGAATTTCGCGTTGTGGTCTTCCTGTGACTTCTACAACGCGTTCTTCTTGTGACTTGTAAGTTTTTTTTCGGTCTTTGAGCGTAACATGTTTAGGTCGTTCTAAAATGAGACTGGCTGTTACAAATCCTGATGCTTTAATCAACGTCATGTGTAGAATATTAGACAGATGTTTAAATTTACATCAAATCAATGAAGAGTCTATAATATTTTACATGTTTTGGTTGTTTTTTTAATTGTTTTAAATTTTTAATAATGTTTATTATGAAAAATAATTTAAAATAACTGGGGCGCAGGGTAAGCGGCGACGCAGTCGTGAGTATATTATTTTTTTATGTAACTAAATAACAAATGAGCAGATGAACATCATTTTCTTCTGTCTTTCTTGGCCGGCAACGCATCAGTGATGCCTTTGGTGTTGCTGATGTCCGTGGGCGACGATAGCCACTTACCAAGAAGGTGGATCGTCAGCTCGTTTGCCGGCTATTTCCCATAAGCGGTCACTGTCACCCTTGGACCTCAGTAACACCAAAGGCATCAACGATGCACTTTGGCCAAGAAAGAAGAGGGATGAAAGAACCAGCTCCAATGCTTCTGCCGGAATCGTCACGTCGTTTGACAGTTGATGGAAGCAAGAGGGTTTGCCGGCATAGATTGGCTTCATGGGTTAATAATTATTAGAGCAACAATAACAATGACTTAATGATAAAATAATATATTAATATATTATAATAAGCCCATATTGCTTCACACAGCCAATCCTTGGTGGTAAAGGTAAACCAAGCGATCCGACTCCTGTCACCCCTTTCGACGCGCTGGTATGCCAACACCAACATCATCCGTTTAGTTGGCAGGAACAGAGATGACTCCAACCAAAATTATCACATAGGCTCTACTCGCGGCGAGGAGGCGGTTTTTTGTATTGAAAGGTTTCTAAGCGTGTTTGACGTGTTTATAGAACATTATATTTTAAACATGTCCTTATTTATTTGCATTAATATTACCTGAATAAAATAAACGCAAAGTCAAGGCTCCTGCAGCCTCCAGACCGCCTCTGTACCGCTCAGGTCTGGTGCAATGTGTAAACAATTTTGAGAGGTAGTAACTAGGTACTTAAACTCTTAACATTTTTTTTCAAGTTCTTATTCTGCAACTTTTTTGACGTATGCGAAGTAACAGCTTAAAACCTATCTATCGTCAAGATCTCTGATCAAAGCTGCGGACTGATGGACGAACGGACATGACGAAACTACGGATTCCTTTTGACAGCTAGTGAAGTGTATTGATAAAATACCCATATGATAAAATGATCTTGAATTTGTCATATTGTGCTGGTCCATATGACAGTATGATCTTGTATTTGGCATGTGGTGGTAGAAGATGGTGGCGGACGGTAGCGCTGAGATGGAGCCGGAGGCGGAGCGGCAGAGCAAGCTGGAGGAGTACATGTCACTGCTGAAGCGGCGCCGCAGCGACACAGAGGCCTCACGATACACCGCGCGCGTTAAGAAATACGCCAGCCTGCAGGAGAAGTAAGCCTTCTAAACTTAACGGCTTTGGTATAGCCTACTTCTCGAACAGAAGCTTATAAGCACTCATAGCCCGGCTGCTCATGTCGATCGAAGTAATCGATAAGGTTAAGCAACAGCTGCGGTCGCGGTCGGTAAAATTTTCTTGAGGGCGTCCATGCGTAAGTGCACATGAAACCGACAGTCTGGGTTGTGAACGTTAGATTACAGTCATACGCCCCAACTCAGAGTCACTAATGGTTTCTTAAATCGTTACTTAGTAGTTACATAATTTGTATGGTGATTCTATACTAAGGAGCGATTAAAGTAACCCTTAGTGACTCTGAGTTGTGGGCTTAGTCACGTCGGAGGCCTTCGGGCGACATGAAAACTTCGTACACTTGGGTTATCCACTAACCCCTTCACCAATCCGCAATGGTGCAGCGTGGTGGAGTATGCTCTAGGTTTCCTAAAGAAGAGAGACTCGTACTCTATGGGTTGAAGCTTACTTTGCATGCGACCCTTTAAGTATGTACATCTACGCAACACCAACCAAAATAAAAAGGACGTAGTAAAAAAAACCGGCCAAGTGCGAGCCGGACTCTTGCTGAAAGGGTTCCGTACCAAAAACGGCAAAAAACAATCACGTTTGTTGTATGGAATATACGGATATATATATGCCCCACATAAATATTTTTATTTAATTATGTTTTTAGCATTTGTTGTTTTAGCGGCAACAGAAATACATCATCTGCCTAGATATCACGGTTCATGAGATACAGCCTGGTGACAGACAGACAGACGGACAGTGGAGTCTTAGTAATAGAGTCCCGTTTTTACCCTTTGGGTACGGAACCCTGAAAACAAAGATTGCTCCAAATAAGCCTGTCTTTTGCAATTGAGCATTAAGTCTTATCATTTTTACCCAAGCCAATATTACCATCTGTTCCCGTACAATTAGTTAGAAGAGTCTTGATCGTTTTTTTTTTCAAATGAACAGTTACTGTTAGCCCTATCGGCCTTTACAGCTTCATGCGGATAGATGTCTTGATCGTCCACTGCAGCGCTGAATTATAGAATTGACACCCTGTAAAGGATATTTTGGCGACAGGAAATATATGAGTGGAGGCAAGCTGCTTTTCTTTCGGATATCACGGCATACCCTTGGCGTTAATTTTCATAGGCACTATGATGATTATGATCTATTGATAATAGTTTGCTCGCCAGCTATTAATGACCTTGTCATTGGTCTCCACCAGGCGCCGCCGGGCAGCAGCGTCTCGGAAACACGTGGAGTATGTCCAGAAAGACCAGGCGAAGAAGAAGGTTGAAGGAGATCAGCCGAAACCTACTGACGGCTGGTACGTGTCCTTTCAACAAGATCATTAACTTGAAAAAGAATATCAAAGCTAGATAAAAAAAATAGATAGTTATTTAAAGTATCATTATTAATTTGTGACGGTTTTTCGTTTGCCCAGATCCAGATATCAAAGTACTCGTATTTTTGCTGAAACGAATTCGTAGTTTTGAAGTGTTCGTAAAAACGAATTTTGAATAAAAATGTATTGTAATTGGTATTGACCGTATTATTTCTGTTGTAGTGATCATCAAGGTGAACACGGGGAACACATGAGTAAAAGGTAATTTGTTTTTATTAATTATTCCAGCGAAATAAAATTATAATAAATAGTTGACGGCTGTTATGGGCCGGGGTTTTTTGATATTCGGTAGATTGGTCCCCAAGCATTTGCGCTAAATAGGGCCGCTTTAGGCCTAGTATTGAGGAGTGGATCGGTGATCAAGTAATGGGCCGTTATGTGTTTGTAACATTGAATTATTATCAACAATTATGTATATGTCTTCTGTGTTATTATCACGAAACGAACCTGATGTTTGTGCAATGAACTGTAGCCAATTTAGTGGATACAATTGATTTTGAAAATATATGTAGAATCTCCCGGCTACACAAATTTTGTTTGCGATGTCTCTTCTGGTACTTTAATATAATATGTAATTCAATGGTTTTTAGTACCCAATTGTTGTTGTTACTAGACGCGGCGCTGCTTGCGAGCACGGTCGTGGCGGGTCGTTGTCGCGGTCGCGGTCACGCGAACCGGTCGACCGCTGCGGCTGCCGACGGAAACGAAGACGACGCTCCAGACGTGTATGTTATATTTTTATACGAACTCATAGAACCCTCTGGGGGCACCTCCAGCCCACATTCCAAACCCTTTGCTAAACCTCTTTTCTCGCTTATCATGGTTAAGAGGAAAAAGTCCCTACCGCAAAATGTCCGATTCTAAGAACGCCTTTTTACTGGATCGTCACAAACTCTAAAGCCCTATTTGCGTAGTAGCTTTCCCTTGAAGTTAGTATTCTTTCTAGTTATTAAAGTACGAGTGATCCTAAAATGAAAGGCATCAAGCCTTCGCAGGTGATGCTATAATAAATTAAAATTAATATATTTGGACGATGGGAATCAATAAAAATATGTGGCAAACAAAACCTATTTTGACTAGTATGCTATGTTAGAAGTAAATATTTATATATGACAAAACCGGATGCTAATAATATTACGAGACTAAACATTGTGAGTTTTTTAAGATTCTTGACCCCAAAATTACCCGTAATAAGTCCTAGAAAATAATCGCCTTACATTAATTTAGATTAATGTAAGCTAAATTAAGTAAGATTAATGTAGGCTTAAGACCTTCTTGAGACCAAATAAACGATATTACTGTATTATTGACGTGATAACGTCTATTAAAACGATGAGCGGCAAAAGCGATAGAGAGGCACGATCGGCTACGATCGGCCAAAGCGCTCAATTTTATCTATAAAAGTATGCAATCTTTTCATCAATGTTTTGTCATGACGTTGTCACGTTAAACTACCGTCCGTAAACCGACTTTACAGACATTATTTTTTATTATTATTATTTTATTTGATAGCGTCGTCGAAGCTGCCGCCGACGTCGCCGCCGCCGCCGCAGCTGCCGCCGCCGCCGCAGTCGCAGACGCCGTCGTCGCAGTTGCCGCCGCCGCCGCCGCAAACGTCGTTGCTGTCGTTAGCTAGCAATCAACAGCGGCTACTGCTGT
Organism: Thymelicus sylvestris; assembly: GCA_911387775.1. Taxonomy (NCBI): domain Eukaryota; kingdom Metazoa; phylum Arthropoda; class Insecta; order Lepidoptera; family Hesperiidae; genus Thymelicus; species Thymelicus sylvestris. The sequence goes on along the minus strand of OU426887.1, from coordinate 6,637,069 downwards.
AACCAGTAGCTCGAGCACGAATATTTGCGAGAAAGTATTCGTATGGTTAACGTAAGCAATTTGTATGGCATTTTTTCAAAAGCGCCCCTATTGTGCGTAAATTGTACTAAAATGCCATACAAATTTGACAAATTGCTTACGTTAACCATACGAATACTTTCTCGCAAATATTCGTGCTCGAGCTACAGTTTAGTAATTGTACCAGGGTGATAAATTAAGAGTTATGTCTGTCAAATTAATCAGAATTATTTCTGAATGATTTTACAATGAAATCTATGTTTTTGTTTACTGTTTTGAATAATATTATTTGAATTATAATTTTGAAAGTTTTATTTTCTATCGACAGTAACGCAATGTTGTTTGAACACGCAATTATTGTTTTTCTGTCGTGGTTTGGGAGGTCTGGGGGATTGAAGTTCTGCAAAATCTACGGTTGGCGGACGGTGAGCGGTGCGCGGGCGCGGCACACCACTCCAGTGGCAAATGGGCCCCGTCTCGCTCGGTACTCGGCACGCGATCAATTTTGGCTTCGGTTGAATAAAAGCTTTATTAGATAGAGGCTTAAATAGAAGATTTCGAGACAGTGTAGGAGTGCTCAGGGAGCATCACTAGAACTTTCGATCATCAACGCCGGCTCATCCCACCTGATGGTAAGTGGAGACGTGGTCCAAGGTGGTGAGCACATTAACTTAGACCTTGTCCAGAAGGGACGAATTCGCCGCGATTCTCTCGTGCGTATAACGCGCGATCGTTGCGTCCAGAAGGAGCGTAGCAACGCACGAAAATGTAGGCGCTCCATTTCCCTCGATACTTGCACCTCACTCTGTTGTTCGACTTGTTCGCGCGTTAACTGGACGCAACAAGGAGCCTCTAGTATTTCGACTCGCGCGAAAAACGCGCGAGTCGAGAGTTTGGCGTAGTGCACGCGATTTACGCGCGTATTTTGAATTCGCGCGACGCTTGTGGACGCGATGTACTGGCGCCTAGTATCTCGCTAACGCGCGAATGAATTCGCGCGAAACGATTCGCGGCGAATTCGTCCCTTCTGGACAAGGTCTTAGTAAAAGCCTATTCACTCTTGTTCTGTATTAGAGAACAAAAACCATTTTACTAGTGATATGTTCGTAAACACCGGTTAAAGTTAAAACTGTGTTGCCCATCTCGGAGTAAAATGTTAAATTACTATCATAAAACATTAAATACAAATTAAATTTTTAATCTGAATTACGTGTAATTGAGTAAACACTAAAGTGTGTGCCATAATACAGGATGTGATTTTTTTAATCAACAGGTTTGATTACTGGCTAGAAATATTGATTTTCCAAAAATCCAATGATGCAGTTTTAGTTTTTATTAAAAAAGGCCCCGAGACTTGTTTCAGTACTTTTCGCTACGCATTCCTCATAGTCTTGAATTTGGCCATCCAGGCTCACTTGAAAAGTTCAGCCTGTAGGGATTGTATAATATTCTGACATTATAACGCTAATAATAAATACCCTCACACTCTTTGCAATAATTTTGTGAAATGTTAATTCTGAGAATTATCTTTTAGTCCACACTCAAGACTTTAAATGAACCAGGCATTCCAGAGTATTCCTCGTTAAATTTAGAACGAATTCTTTTCGATTCGTCTGTTGTAGCATTCTCTATAAACTTCATATGCTTGATAAATGCTGGTGTAGACAGTGCTTTGAACGTTTTTTCTGAAAGAAAAATCAAGAATTTATAAAATATATATAAAATTCTCGTGTCACGGTGTTAGAAGTTGAACTCCTCCGAAACGGCTCGACCGATTTTCGTGAATCTTAGCGTGCATATTGGCTAGGGTGGAGAATCGGACAACATATATTTTTCATCCCCCTGAATGTTAAGGGTGGTCCACTCCTAAATTTTTGGCAGAACGACGTTTGCCGAGTCAGTTAGTAGCTTAAAAAACCAGCGACATTTTCCAAAAAAAATTGAGGAGAGCGAAAGCTAAAGGTTCATTCCCACTAGTTCTACTGCTTAGTTCTATCGTAGAGCAGTAGAACTAGGGGGAATGAACGGAACTAGTGGGAATTTTTGGAACGAAGTTCCTTATCGCGCGTTGCGAAATGGGGCTAGGCGGAAAATTTGGTAACGAAAAGTGGTAACGACACTTTTTGCCGTCGTAGGTTTTTTACATAGAAAGCAAGCCAGAGTCTAAGAGTAAATATCTCACATCATTTCTCATTTCTCACGAAATTTAATACCTTAGATTTGTTTTGGCACACTTGCTGCATGTTTTTGCTATCCTAGTACTGACTTTAAGGAACTTCGTTCCATCCGGGTGTCCCTTGACACCTCTCAAGTTTTTTTTCTCACTAGTTCTACTGTAGAACTAGACCAGAGAACCCACAGACAACATGTCTGTGAGAGAACACTTACTATATTCCAGAAGGTTTTGCGTTAGTCTACATTCATCGAACCTATAACTTCTTTTCCAGAACTGCAACTGGTTGAATTAATTGGCTTCCAGAGAACGTCAGTTCAGTACTTAGGTATGTATGTGTGTCGCACTAATGTTATGTTTTTTATATTTATTTATTCTTTCACCTTACAAACGTAAAGGATACAAAAGGCACACTTAAGGCTTAAAACCATTATCTGCTAGTCAACCTTAGGGCAGTGGGAGAAGAAAAAAAGTTAAGGTTTCTGGTTAACTCACCGGCTAATTTATCTGTAGTATCCACACCACCGCCTATATCCTTTGGTAATAAATCTTTGGGAATGAGTTTAAACAGTGACTCGAAATCCTCATGAACGTGTAAGCGAGATGTGAGTTTCTTCGACAAACCCTGCTTGACTATTACCACTAACGCATCTATGATTTTTGATCCACTTATGAGATGAAGGCCCCTCAACCGAAGGCCAACTGCTTCCTGTAAATAAGAAATATTAACTTTAAATAAATCTAAATTTTACTAACAAAAAATAACCAACTTCAAAATTACTCAAAAACTTTTTGTCAGATCTCATTCTTTATGTGGGACCACATGATAAGCACCTGCTTTCGATCATCAAAATCGGTTCACCCAGTCGAGAGTTCTGAGGTAACAAACATAAAAAAATACAGTCTAATTGAGAACCTCCTCCTTTTTTGGAAGTCGGTTTAAATATTAAATCAAATAACTCTTTAATTTGCGTGATTGGGATGCTGAGAACTTAACCTGGTACTTTACACATTTTAACAATCAAAACAAAGTAGGTACTGGATGGATGGAAAAATTATTTATCTTTCTGTAGAATATTTTAATAGTAAATTATTTTATGAATAAATTGTGATTACGATTAAAAAAAGTTAGTTCATGCAGATTATTTCTTTGTGAATTTTGCTATTAAATTTTTTCAGGTATTGTTTATTAAAATTTGTAGCTGCATGAGTCTTTGATGCATGAAACCGAATTTTGATCACAAATATGATGATAATTGTTTTCATTTATACCTTTATAACTTGGCCTTGTTAGTATAGGGTCAGATTCAACACTTCCGAATGAGGCGGGCATAGTAAATACCTATTAGAATATTTTTGTAGCAAGACTATGAGGGTAATTTAAACAAACAACCAGAACCGAATCATCGTCAAATAAACTACATATTAGACATAATACTAGAGTACTGGGAAAACAATTTGATCAATGTCAAAAAGTAACGACATTTTGCGTCAATAAACGAAAAGCAAGATGAACCACCTGATGGTCACCACAGCACATCAGCAATTCCAAAACCATCCAAACAGTTATAATCAAGGAAGCAGGTCCTTATCATGAGGGCTTTGCCGTGCATGTTAAATTGTTCACGATTGATTCTATACAGAGTAAGATTTTAACACGGGTCATGAGAGCCTAAAATCTACAACACCTCCCACGGACTCTCCCATAATGGAAACAGTCATAAATAATGTGCTCGGGTCTCTTCTCTCAATCAAGGGGTACCTATGCCAACATACTCCATCCATCCATCCATAAGCCATTGGAAGTCCACTTCTGGATGTAGGCAAAAAACCCTAACAAACCCCACTCTTACTCTGCTCAATCCAGCGGATACCCGCTATCTTCTTCAGGTCGTCTGTTCACCTGGTCGGGGAGCGTCTCGAGCTCCTTTTTCCGAAGCGTGGTTCCCATTCGAGGCCCTTTCTTCTCCAACGGTTATCGGTCCTTTCAAAATATATTGCCAGCCTATTGTCACTTCAGCCGGCTAATTCTCTGCACTATGTCGGTCAGCTTCGTTCGTCTACGGATTACATAATTTCTAATTCGATCGCATAGAGAGATACCAAGCATAGCTCGTTCCATAGCCCACTGGGCCAATAGTGAAGCTCCATGTCTCGGATCCGTATGTTATCACCGGTATGTCACACACTGCTCGAACACCTTCGACTTCAGGCATTAAGGTAACTCTTTGGACGACAAGATCTGACGTCGTTTCCCGCATGTAGCCCATATTCGTAGTCACTCATAGAGTCCGAGTTGGATTCTACGTGTGACTTCTTTGTCGAAGTCGGACTTACCCATTTGGATCACTTGTCCCAGGTAAATGTATTCGTCTACAACTTCGAGAGCAGCAACAATAACCGATACGGATGTGACATGAACATTCGACATAAATTTCGTCTTGTCCATGTTCATCTTTAGACCAGGCCTTTTCAAGCCCCTCCAGGTACCGAGTCCCTCCAGAGAACTCGCCAGGATGACTACATCCTCGGCATATCGCAGGTGTGTAATGTATTTGCCATTGATGTTAATGCCACGTATTTCCAATCCATTAGTTTGAATACTTCTTCCAACTCGTACATACTCGTACATATATAATTGTTTCAGACAAAAAAATTAGATCAAAATCGGTTCATCCGCTTGGGAGCTATACAGAGATACAGATTAACAGTAACAGATACTCAGATATACAAATACACAGACAAGTCAAAATTAAAACACCCTCTTTTTTGTCGCGAGTTAAAAAAAATCCAGCACCTAATTCATATTCACACAATAACATAATATAATCGATATAATTAATATTTTAAATACTTACATGCATTAACATTACGACATTCGCTATCACCATAGGGTTTAGTTTGCTTACAAAACTTAACGTGCACTTTCTGGCGTCCCAAATTATTTCTACTCCAGCGTTGTAGTCGTGACAATTTAAATATTGAAGGATCTAACACAAAAAGGAATACTTAATTAAAAAGAGCCTGTATTATTTATAAAAAACGGACTAAAAAGTAATATTTTACTGTTCTATTGGAAAAAACCTGTATTGTAAGAATGATTTTCCATGAAGACAAAAATAAAAATGTTAATATTAGAAACCAACGTACCAACATGATATACCTAGCTACGTCAATGTGTTCAAATGCATCATTTGGGTTGACAATTTCATAGTATATCATTCTGTTGTTCTCAGATGTCGGTTTTGGTAGCACGCACCCTTTACTGAAAACAATGAATTAAGTATAAATAACGAAGTTCTTTAAACCAGATTCATTGGCATAAGTTACCCTAACAACGAAAGTACGACTGCAAAAAATTATAAGTTGCCTGTGATACACATGCTAATTTTTAGCACATAAGCATGCGCAATGCAATCCGCCACTTGAGGTGAGGGTAGTAGGGGGCTAGCTCAGTGCGTGTGTGCTCGTATATTTACTTAAATATTTATGCATGTGGGCAAAACTTGCATGCTAGTGTCTAGCATTTTTAACGCCACCATTAATTCAAAACAATTGGAATTTTCTACTTCCGAACGATAATAAGTTCTACAAAGCATCTTGCTGAAACTGTGGTAGAAGCAAAAAAAATAATTTCAGATGTGTATTGAAAAGATAAACACATAATAAAAAGGGTTGAATTTGACCAAAAAGATCGTCAATAGATAGATTTGCAATTAAGCAAAGTAAATTAATCAACAAGTAGAAGTTACTGATGAATATACTCACAAAACATTATTATGACTTTTAAATTCATTTTCAATGTCGAAACCTTGCAGATATTCAGGCATTAGGCCTCGTAACGTGCACATCCTGTCAAATAGTTTCTTGGCTCTTTCTATAGACCCTTTGCTGTTTATTAAATAACGCTCAAGATATTCCTTGTCTGGAATGGAAAATAAATAAGTTAATAGTTTAAAAACTAAATACACGGTTTTATAGTGTCAATGCAAAGAAAAAAAATTTGATTGTGCTGTTAACCGTCGCCTGTACTCCTATAACGCCCCAACTCAGAGTCACTAAGGGTTACTTAAATCACTCCTTAGTAAAAAATCACCATACAAAATCTGTACTAAGGAGCGATTTAAGTAACCCTTAGTGACTCTGAGTTGGGGCGTTAATCTCTACGTCTGTACCCAAACCTGTGTGTAGTATAAGGTTATGTTTATCACAAACAAGTTAACTCCTTATGATAAGATGAAGTAAGTCTAATTAGGCTTACAAGATTTGACCCATACAAATAGTGTAATCGAAATAAGACTGTTAAAATATGACGCCAGCACTCAAGAGTCACTTAACGGTTACTTAAATTCACGCTTCACACTCATAGCCCCACACTAGGATTCCCTGTGTCGTGGGTGCCATGGACAACACACAGAGACAAGAACACTCACACCCAGACCAAGAACAGAAATTCAGACTCATTTCAAACCGCCTCGTTGGGAATCGAATCCAGGACTCTAGGGCGGCGATTCGGCATGGTAACTATTGGGCCACACAAGTCGTCAGGTCACAAATTGTGTACCTACTAAGAAGCGATCTAAGAAGTAAGTTTTTTGAGTTTAAGTAAAGTAATAGTATAAACTATTGTGTAGAAGTTATACAGGATACAGGGCCTAGCGACTCCCATAGATGGGAGTAGTGGGACCGTTCGTCATAGTCCGGATGGATGGTAACATTAAAATAAATATGAATTTTACTAAAACTATAATTGACTATAAACAAAGTCGAAAAATTAAAATCGCCAAATATTATAAGTATACCTTAGATAGGTGTAGGTAAGTATACTTATAATATTTTATGGAGTTTCCTCAACTTCTCATGGATCCCATGATCAGAAAAATATGAAAAATAAATAATAGTTTAGTAGAAAATAAATTTTAATAAATTTGAATTGGGAATAAAGTAAATAAGAAAAAATATATTTTATTGTAAAATAAGCGTGAGGTGCATGTTGTCAATATAGTCCAGTCATTTTAGTCAAAATTAGGTAAGAATTGCGGAATGAGAGATACCCAGCTGATTTTTTTGTATAAAGTTGTATTTTGGCATTATAAAACTTGTCTCAAAACCTGCATATGGTAGGGTGACCGCGTCTATTAAAAATTTGAGGACAAAGGTCACAAAAATCGGTTTTTTGCAAATATCTCATTTCCTATGAGTTTTTCGCTATTTGTATCTTCATCAATATTGTAGAAAATTAAATTCCCTACAACTTTTGTTTCAAAAAAAATGTTATACGTTGAATCGTTTTCGAGATAGAGGGCGGAGAGCGCGCGTTTAGAGCACAATGTAAAGTCAACCGGTACAGTCCCGGTCAAAACATGCTATATTAAGTTTATTAATTCTATCTATCTAACAGCCTTTTAAAGTCCACTGCTGGACATAGGCCTCCCTAATTGGCGCCACTCCGACCGGTCCTGGGCCCTCTGAATCCAGCGGCTTCCCGCTGTCTTCTTTAGGTCATCAGTCCACCTGGTCGGGGAGCGAATAGTGCTACTTTTACCGAGACGTGGCCGCCATTCGAGGACTTTGCAACCCCATTGGTTATCTGTCCTTCGAACGATGTGGACTCAAAGGGCCCAGAATCGGTCGGAGCGGCGCTAATTAGGGGAGGCCTATGTCCAGCAGTGGACTTTAAAAGGCTGTTAGATAGATAGAATTGATAAACTTAATATAGCATGTTTTGACCGGGACTGTACCGGTAGACCTTACATTGTGCTCTAACCGCGTGCTCTCCGCCCTCTATCTCGAAAACGATTCAACGTATAAAAAATTTTTTTGAAACAAAAGTTGTAGGGAATTTAATTCTCTACAATATTGACGAAGACACAAATAGCGAAAAACTCATAGAAAATGAGATATTTGCAAAAAACCGATTTTTTTGACCTTTGTCCTCAAATTTTTAATAGACGCGGTCACCCTACCATATGCAGGTTTTGAGACAAGTTTTAGAATGCCAAAATACAACTTTATACAAAAAAATCAGCTGGGTATCTCTCATTCCGCAGTGAATTCCTAAGATGACTGGACTAATAGTTATAATTATTTTATTGACAGCTATGAGTAGAAGTCAATTTTGAGTCAATTTTGATAATATCTTAAAAAGCACCCTATGCTTTTTTTACAATAAAATATTTTTATTTTTCTTATTTACATTATTCTTATTTGATTTTACTCCCCATAAAATCTCATACTGCGGGCTTAAATATGAAATCGATTGAGTAGTATACTCCAAAAAATATAGGACCAACACCTGCAAGCATAACCTAACCAAATCGGCTAATAAGTTTCTTTAAAATCCAGTCAATATTTTTGCATGAAAGAGCAATAAGCATCTGCTTCAGTTTATTCACACATTTTATGCATTTGTTTCATTGATTCGACACTTAAGAAGTAAGAATTAAGAGATTCCTGTCGCTACTTTACGCAAGGTGCGGCCGCGGGCAATTGAGTAGTTAATTAATTCAATTATAATTAACACGAATAGCGTGGAGTTTAAGGTATCACTTATCAGAAACAATTAAGACATACGGACAAATAAATGTATGACACACTAGGCTATTGGCCTAGAATCTAGAATCTAGTTTTGTGACAAATACACAGAAGTTATATTTTTATGTATTTATGTAGAAAAATATTAAAAGTAATACTTTACCATATTCCTTGACCAAGAAATGTTGTTGACTTTTGATCCAATCCTCAAATATACTTAAATCTTGCTTTAATCTGTTTATATCTTCATAGTTGAAAATTTTACGAACTTTTGCCATTTGGTCCGGATTGAACTCAATTAATGGGTTAGGTGATAATTCGTTCATTCTGGTAAACACTCTGTCAATGTAACTAACAATTTATCAATTGTTTAAGCTATTTACTTTAACTATAAGTTCTTTAGTAATGAAGCCGCGAGGGGAGCAAATTGCTATTTATACATTATATTATGTACACGATAGTACTTTCATGAAATTAATGACTTCACATTAGCATACAATTAAACCCAGCGCGCATACACGCACTAACGCACGCACACACGCACACATACACATTAAAACTTTCAAATACAAAAATGCAAAAACTTTTATTGATTCCTAATTTTCGATATTTAGAACAAGCTTTACATTTTCAATTATTTATTACTTAAAAAAATACATGATGCGATATTTAACTTATAGGTAAATAAAATTCAACATATTACTTTGTTGCTTTTTTATGACTAGAAAGAGACAGATAATTTGCCAATTACATATTGCAAAGATTAGGTATTTTACTACAGAATATGATAATTATGTTACGTTTATGCATCACGAGGTTCAGTTTTTGATGACTGCTTTTTAGGGTTTCGAAGTAAAATCGGAACCCTTATAGTTTCGTCATGTCCGTCTGTCCGTCTGTCCGTCCGTCCGTCCGTCCGTCCGTCTGTAAGTCTGTCCGTCTGTCCGTCTGTCCGTCCGTCCGTCCGTCCCTCTGTCCGAAGCAAAGCGCCGACACCCTTAGTTCTAGAAGGCTGTAATTTTGCAGTGATACACATTTTTTTTATAACTCCAGAATCGTAGAATAATTATCGAAAATATTTTTTTCTCCCCTACAGGTAACGTGAGGATGAATTTGTTATTCGTCGCATACCTTATAGTGTGGGGTATCGTTGAAAAGGTCTTTCAAAAATATTAGGTACAGGTCTGATTTGGAAAACTAAGACCATAATATTTGTAATTATCTTCATATATATAAATCACGTGTCACGTTGTTTGTCCGCGATGGACTCCACGATTTTAATCAAATTTACACACCGTGTGCAGTTTGATCCAACTTGAAAGATAGGATAGCTTACAACTCCCTTATGGCACATGGAAGGTTTTAATAAAAAAAAGTATAACTTCAAAAGAAACTTTGAGCCTACAACAACAACAACAACATATAAAACAATGTTATAAGTTGCTTGAATTTTCTCCACCAATCCGTACTGGAGCAGCGAGGTGGAGTATGCTCTAGGCCTCCTCAAGAGGAATGGGCATAAATAGGTTGAAGCTAGCCAGAACATTTTTCTTACTTATTAATAAGATAGAATACAAAATTTTAGCATATGTGACTAGTGGATACCCGGCGTGTTGTTACAACGCTAAAAAATAAATACATAAATTCGAGAAAATAATTGTATGGGAAAAGTGGAAAATCGACTTCATTAACCGACAGAAAGTGCCTAATGCGTTGTTATAATCCGACGCGGCGACAGTACTGACGCATGGTAGTATTTTTTTACGCACCTATCTAACTACAACTCTAAAATCGACTGAGAGCGGATTTTTTCTTGTTTCAGTCTCGATATCTATGGTTGAATATTTACCATCAGATGGGTCGTTTCCTGTCCTCTACGTGTCACGTAAAGAAATCTCTTCCGCATTTGACGAGCAATCTATTGCTTTCGTTCAAAAGAACACCGTTGATTAGAACGTTACGGCTATGGATGTAATGGGAGTAGGTAGGTACTTATCTAATTGAATCATGCAATCCAAACCACTCTAGTATTCATGAACATTATTTCCAAGAAATATTGTAGCCAGCTTCTATCAGATTGTACTCAAAGGTAATTTCGGTAGGTAATGTTGAATATTATATTGTTGTGTTAGATACATTCTTTTTATTCGACCTTGCGAACAATTATGTAAGTACCTAATTAATATTACAATGAAGTACGTAAAAATTTTTTTTTGTAGCTTCAAATGAAGCACTTATAATAACAATTTAATTTTATCTTAATTATTATGAAGTCTCAAATTTAAATAATTTAATTAAACCTAATTGGTACTGAAACCCACATAGCCGGTAGTGATCGACAAAGTTATGCAACAACGGGCGCGTTATTTCTATGGCAAAATATTCTTGAGTGTTTCCGTGCTTCGAAGGGCACGTAAAGCTGTCGGTCCGGGCTGGTCGTTAGTCCACGTCGGAGGCCCAAAGGCGGCATGAAATCTTCTGACACTTGGGTTGGCCACTATTCCCTCCACCAATCCGCACTGGCGCTCCAGGTAGAATATGCTCCAGGCTTCCTCAAGTGAAAAGACCCGTGCACAGTGGTAGGCCATTAACTTGTTATATATTCAAAAACAGAATCAGAATCGTAGAATAAAATATTGAATTATTTTTTTCAGGGTACCTCCCCTACAGGTAACGTGAAGATGAATTTTTTGTTCGTTTCGTACCCTATAGTGTGGGGTATCGTTGAAAAGGTCTTTTAAAAATATTATGTGTCGTCTAAGACCATTTTTGGAATTATTTATTTATTTATACTTTATTGAATTCATACATTAAATTACAATGGGCGGACTTAATGTCTAGTGGCATTTTCCAGCAGTCAATCCTGGTGATGACGAAAAATTGTGGTAGGTGCAGCAAACAAAATTTAATCACTTTGCTAAAAATACGCACTGTGCGGAGATCCTACACTTTATCTTATCAAAATATATATTTATACATTCATACACACATACATTTTTACATACATACATATCGCCGTTTGTGAGGAAAGAAGACACTGCGTTTCGTTAAGGATAAGTTGCCTTGAGGAAATGGTCACGCACTTGTAATTTGAATGATTGCCAACTCCTCGCGGGTAGGTTGTTCCAGAGCAGTATAGCCTGCCTGAATTAGGGGTCCGTTTGCGAAATATTTGGCTTTAAAGTGCTATTTTTGGTTAGAGTCAAGTGTCCCTCCCCTGCTGACTAAACGGTTGGAGTTGGACAAGTGAAAAATTCTCAAAAATAGGTTATATGATGAATTTATTTGTAAATTCTCTTCTTCTTTTTCTTTGGAAAACTATCACGGCTATGTTGGCATAAGTAGCTAATGAGTAATAGTAGATAAACTTACTACTTCGGAACCCTACATTGCGTGTGGCCGAGGAAGGATTCAATTCGACTGTATTTTTTTTACGTTTGTTACCTCAGAACTTTAGACTGGGTGAACCGATTTTGATGATTCTTTTTTTAATTGAAAGCTGGTGCTTGTCGTGTCGTCTCACTTTATTTGATCTGACAAGTAGGTTTTGAGTTATTTTGAAGTCGGTTATTTTTTGTCAAGAATTATTTATGTATAAATTGTAAAATGTGATGGTATACCATAAATCTCCGTCCTGTTTAAGCTTACCGTATTGCCTACACGATGAGGCCAAGATATAATTTTTCATTTTCACTTTTTCAGTTACATCAGCACTGTTCTTCACAACTTACCTTTTATGACTGGTTTAAGTTTTTTTTTAAGATTTAAAGGTTTTTGCTGCTATACGCCTTGAAGTAAAACCCCCTTACATCTTGCCCGCATTTAGGTAATCTACATATAGGTACTTATTATAAGTACTATTATTTCTTCTGTGATATGGGGTACTTGATGTTTGAAATTAGCTGGTGTAAGAAATGTGTGACAGCGTTTTTGACCTTTATTTTGTCATCTGAACTTTTTTGAAAATAATACTCATGAAGTGATGAACTAACTGACCTGGCAGACGTTGTTCTGCAACATATTTTGTATTTATATAAGTTTTTAAATATCACTAATCACTATCAAATATAGCCAGCCTATATCACTCAAAAATAATGTTTTCTACTGGTGAAAGAATTTTTGAAATCGTTTCAATAGTTTTTGAATTTTTGAGTACAGTTTCGTTGTACGTACCTAGGTACAACGAAAACGTACTTTATACGTTTTGATGTGTATGTAGTTGTGGGTGTGTGTATGTGTGTGTGTTTATGTTATTTTCTATCTTAATATATATAAATTACGTGTCACGTTGTTTGTCCGCGATGGACTCCTAAACTACTTAACCGATTTTAATCAAATTTACACACCGTGTGCAGTTTGATCCAACTTGAAAGATAGGATAGCTTACATCTCAAAATAAAAAAACTTTTGACAGAACGAAGTCTGTCCGGACAGCTAGTTATAAGTAATTTATGTTATACAGCTGAAAGATTTTCTGTTCTGGAATGACAACAGGCCAAAAGAAAGCCGTTTATAATTCGTAGGCAAGGGTTCTTTTATGATCGAAGAGGCAAGGCCGCGAAATAGCAAAACGAGCGCTTTAGAAGTGTGATAATGAAAAAAATTAGGACGAGGATTGAGGGTTTTATTTATAAAACCATTAACTAGACATATTTAATTCCAACCGGTATATTTAGGTATTCGTTTACAATTTATTTTAGTCTACACTTAAAACTTTAAATGAGCCAGGCATCCCAGAGTAATCTTCGTTGAACTTTGTAATGAGTCTTTTATTTTCGTCTGTTCTAGCACCTTCTATAAACTTAATTTGCTTCATAAATTCAGGTGTTGAAAATTCTTTAAGGGTATTGTCTGAAAAATATACATGTAATTAAAATAAATGTAATGAATAATATTACCATACATTAACAACCCAACCTTGCTAAGGGCCGTCATCCACCATCCATCAGTATACTAACCGGTAATTTCTCTTAAAGTAATAGGCAAATCACCACCAACTTCCATGGGTAATCTGTCTTTAGGAAAAAATTTAAGCAACGATTCAAAATTGTCATGACCATGCAAACGAGACCCAATTTTCTTCGATACACCTGCTTTTGCAATTGCTAAAAATGTATCTACAAACTTTGATCCGCCACTGATACAGTGCATTCCTTTTAAACGAAGACCTACTGCATCCTAAAACAAATTAATAACATAAGCAGACATTCAATAATGAATAGTATCAAATAAATTAGGAACCTATTACGATTATCTCCTTTATCTGTGTCTGTGAGTTTGTTTCCCCTAATCTCTAAACTGATTTAGATGCAGTTTCACTGATAAATTTTAGTAGTAGAGTACGTAGTAAGTTTAGGCTATCACTAAATGTTTGTTTTACTCATTGAGAATAGAGGTAAAGGAGAAATGACTCTGTTGTGAAAAAGTGTCCATCAAACTGCGTTAAATTGGAGGCGCCAGAGTAGCAACAGGGTTTTGGACTACGTAAGCAATTCAAGTTTGGTACAGGACCGTCACTGCTCAACAACTGCTACATTTATACCATAAATTCTGCCTACACTAGCGCCAATTTACTGTTTATAGTTGGACACTTTTTCAAATTTCCCCACATATGTGTCAGATAGTTCTCTTTACTTTTATCCTCCATGGTTTCACTCCACCATTTCAAATATAATATAATAATAGATAGCTTTCAAATTTGAAAGATAATATTTATGTTACTTACTGTCATAAGCATCAGCGTATTACCAACAATCATAGGATTGAGTGTGGATACAATTGCGAATGTTAGGTTTGAGAAATCACAAACCATTTCAATCCCAGCGCTGTAGTCGTGTTTGATTAAATATTCTACCATCTGAAAAGAAAAACATTCATCATAACAATCTTAATATTACCTATATAAATTACGTGTCACGTTGTTTGTCCGCGATGGACTCCTAAACTACTGAACCGATTTTAGTCAAATTTGCACACCGTGTGCAGTTTGATCCAACTTGAAAGATAGGATAGCTTACATCTCAAAAAAAAACTTTTCACAGAACGAAGTCTGTCCGGGCAGCTAGTTAACACTAAATATGTTTAGTGTGTAGCTATGGCTAAGAATACTCTCGATTAAGTCACGTTTGAAACAAAAAAAAAAACTAAATCAAAATCGGTTCATCCGTCTGAGAGCTACAATGCCACAGACAGTAGACATACAGATAAACAGACACGTCAAACTTATAACACCCCTCTTTTTTAAAAATAGGGAGGAAAAAAGAGAGCAACAACCATATGATTCTTGTACTGATGGTAAAGAATATTGATAGCTGCTTATATATGAATATTGATTTCTCGTGTAGAGTTACAGGACATCTCTGTGCGCGATAGTCAGGTTATGATAGAGATTTTTTTTTGTACTTATAATAAAGCTAATGCTTCGCCATAAACCGACCTGATATCAGGTGGAAATCAAAGCGTGGTTGGTAAACCGCAATAACTTAGCTACTTCAATTAATTAAAGACATCACCATTATAATCGAACGGGAACACCGACACCGCACCACGAACATTTATTACAGTCCTTCCAAATAATAAAAGACGAATCAAAGCGCGTCGCTCGTACCGGAGGGATGTTGCCAACGACGGATTGCATACTCGCCGTGCATCGCGATGTTGATGTTATTGCTCTAGATTTTTCTTTATTTATAAAGGCGTAGAAAAATAAAAATGTTATGAATTACTTACCACTAATAAATACCTAGCCATTTTGCTCGGATTATATATTGAGACGTCAGGATTAAAATAGTCAGTAAATATTATTCTATAATGATCAGGAGTCGGCTTTGGAAGCAAACATGTATTACTGAAAAGAAAAGTTTTAAATATCACATACCTAAGGATAAAGATTTGCCGATTGCATTACAACAGACAAGACTTGCGTCATTCTGTTTAATAATTATGTTTGACTTCCTCTCTCTCTTTCCTCTCTCTCTCTCTTTGTGTGTGTGTGTGATCTGTATGATGTCTAATTGATCAATTATCATCAGGTTGATCGTCTACACGTTTGTCAGTTATTAACTTAAAAGTACGATTTTAATTAAAAAGTACCTGTTCGACCCAGAATCGCCGTAGCAAAGCGAAATAGCGCCACCTTTTAGCGACAGAGAGAGAACAACAAGTACAGTACAGAGAGAACAACAAAGAGAAAACGAAATGTGAGGTGTACAAAGAGAAAAGAGTAGTGTATTAAGTGGTGTAAATAACAGTGAACAGTGAAGTGAACACTAGGGAAGACCGTGTATGTAGTATAGTTCGTGGTGTTAATAAAAGAGTGCTATCTACGAGCGAGTTTTTTGGAAGCGACCACCCCTAGTGTTCCGGGTTCCAACATGGTCCTTCGAGCCGGATACCGGTTGGGTAGTGTGTGAAGCAGGAGATCCAAGAAGTCCCCGGTGCCTCAAGCAGATCCAGTGGAGCCCTACAACTCAGGCGGACGTTGTAAGGGCGGGGATCACCAAGGCGAAAAGGCGAAACCCTACAACTCAGGCGGACGTTGTAGGGTGGATCACCGAGGCAAAGGCGAAGCCCTACAACTCAGGCGGAAGTTGTAAGGGCGGATCACCGAAGTGGAGGCGGTGCTCTGCAGAGAAGACGGAGCACTGCAGACCAGGAGATTCTTCAAGGCGAAGGCACCACAGCTGGTGCTGGTGGTGCATCGGGAGCGTGGCCAGCCAAGGGGGCTACGGCCACAGGAGTCGTGCTGTGTGAGTGGTAAAGTGATGTGCCGTGCAAGTGAGTACTCTTAAAATTTTGACTTAGGTGTTTTCTTCCAAATTGGAACTTGGAAACTTTCGGAACTATTTTGAACTTAGAATATTTTTCACAAACTGGACTTATAATATTTTCAACTTATTTTTAGACATAGTTTATTTTTGGGTGAAAATTGTTTTGATGAAATACTTCTAACATTTTTTGGAATTTATAGTCTTGTAATTTTTTTGGAACTTGTAATTTTTTTTGGACTTTGTTTGCAAATACTTGGACAAAATGTCTTCATTACAACGTATGGAAAGTATACAAAACGGATTAAATGAAAAATTATATAAAGAGAAAGTTGATTTTGAAAAATTACCTAAAGACAAACTAACCGAAAGTAATTTGCAAACAAGGCTGGATAGAATAGATAATTTGTGGTATCATTTTCAAGACAACGATAGATACATGTATGATGAGTGTGATTATAATGAGTTAAGGGATTCGTTGTATATAACCAAAGATCTGTATGATGATACCTGTGAATTGTTTATTGAAATAAAAGGTGACATTAAACATATACTGAGTGTTGAAAATAATGTAAGGCAGGAATCGAGTGAGGTTAAGGGGGGAGATTTGTTTATTAATTTTAACTTGCCTAGTATAAATAATGAAGGTTGTCAATATTGTAAGGGAAGTAAAAAAATAAAATAGTGGAATGTACTCACTTTGCTGACCAAGATGTGGCTACTCGGCGTAAGTTTGTTTGTGACGAGAACTTATGCTTCAATTGTTTAGGCACTCACTTCACGCGGTTTTGCACAATTAAACATAGTTGCCAAATTTGTAAAAATAAGCATCATGATTTGTTGCATTCTCCGGAAGGAATTTCGGGTAACAACCGTGATGCGGAGTAGTCAAACGATCGGCGTTTGACAAATGGGGATGTTTGTGTGGATGTTGGTAAACAAAAGCATCACGAATCGTTACCTGCTCTAGAAGGGCAGGGAAATAGGGGTAACGAGGGTGATGTTGAGCAGTCAAACAACCGTGATGAAAATAATATTGGACCTCAAAGTGATGAGGTAATGGGTTTTTCAAAGGGTGTTTCGAAAAACTTAGGTGTATCTAAACGGGTGATACAAAATGGGAATAGAATTGGCCCAGGTGGTTCAACGGTGAATGAACATACCATGCTGGGATGGGCTCTTTCAGGAGTCGAGAATCCTGAAAGTGATTATGAATCGAACAATTCGGTTATGTATACGGGTGTTGAAGAGATTCTGAAGAAGTGTGAGAAATTGAAATCAGAATCAGATACTAATCAAAGGAGTGACGATGAATTGCGATATGAGAACATACTTTTGGCTTCAACAACTAGAAATGAGAATGTAAACTATTTTGTAAAGGAACAGTTTCAAAATGGAAATCCTACTTGTAAGCACGGGAGTTTTGGAGATATAGGTATTAATGGATTTCAAGTACGAAAGAGCAATATAGATAGTAACCTGCTAATGCAATTGAAAAAGCATTCTATCAATAGCACCTTAGACATTGTAAAAATATATCCACAGATAAGAATTTCTAGTAGGCAAAGTCAGGTTCGGCAAATACTCTCCTTTCAATATTCTGTGAAATTGCTGTGGTTGAGTGGAATAGGACGGTATGATGACATTTCTCAGAACATATACAAGAAATGGAGTACTAACCGAATGGAACTGGTGACGTTAACAAAAACAACTGGTGTTCCTCGTCGGCTAGATATAAAACAGAGGAATAAGCAAGTGAATTTTGAATGGTTTTGCAAAGCGACAAACACAGCGTACGTGACGGCAGTGAATGTGTGGATCGTGAATGGTGAAGAAGTTCAGGTCACTTTGCTGAATGCTAATATAAGGGTAGGTACAATGAAAATAGGTTCATTTTCTCGTTTGAAAATATGTGGGGCAATTTTAGTCGAAAAACAGCAAGAAATTGCTGCGGTCATAAAATATCCAAAACTAAATACATATGCATGGACCGTTGCCGAAATCGTATTGAGATGGTTGAAGAGTATTCCTAGTCGATGGAAATGGGTGAAGGAAACTTTCCTAAAACAAGTTAAGATAAATGCGGCACAGTGTAATCCAGGGTAGGAACAAACTAATTTTTTTGGAACAAATATTTTTCTGTAAATAAACTTTTTAGAGAAGGTGACTTTGGTACGAAGATAATTTAACGGAGGTTTTATTTTTATTTTTATTTTATTTTTTATTAATTTTATTAACTAATGGTGGAGAAAACTAACAATTATTTGAGTAAGGATGGATTGGAATTTGCTTTAAAAATGTAAATAAGAGAGCCGAAATAAAGAGAAATTACTAATTTCGGAAATTAATTTGAACATATGTAATTTATTTGCCATTCGTAGATCAGTCAAATATTTTGAGGGTGAGTGGCAGGATCGAACTTTTAGAAAAGCAGGAGTAATTTATGCTGAAGTCAGCGTGCGTATATGAGGTATAGTATTGATTGGTTAGCATGGCGATGTGACAAATGAACTTGGGGATAGTAAGCGATCTATTCACCTAAGAATATTATCAGTTTTGGAGGAATTTGTGGAGCGAAGAAAGTAATGGAGCGAACTGTGGAGTAATAATGAATTCAAGAGAATTGAAATATTTCTTTAATGAGGACTAAGGTGAAATGGCAAATGAAATCATTTCAAATAAACAAGTAGTCGCATAGTTTGCGGAGCCTAATGTGAGGAATAGTTTTAGTGCGATATGATAATTCAGCCTTCAGCTGACTGCTCGGGAGGGTAATTGAGAAGCATTAAAGTCAAGACAAGCTTACACGAGTAGTCACGCTGCAGATTTAGGTTTTGTTCAATGTGTGTTATTGAAGGTATAATGTTGTGTTGTGTATGTGTAATGTGTATTGTGTTTTTAATTTTTTTGAGAAATGTAAAAAGTACTGATTTATTAAATTTTATAATTTTGGAGAATTCATTGGTTATGGTTTAATAGTTAAATAAGGTGGAATATTCTGTAATGTGTTTTAATTTGCGGGGTATTTTAATTGTTAATTTTTTAGGCTCGTCTATGGAAACTTAAATATAAGGTAGATACGTAAATAAATTTAAAAGGTATTTGTTAATGAGACTATGTCCTGGAAACCGTGTCAACTATTCACAAACCTATGTGAAGGACATATTACAATATGTCCTTGGTGGGCGGTATGTTCGACCCAGAATCGCCGTAGCAAAGCGAAATAGCGCCACCTTTTAGCGACAGAGAGAGAACAACAAGTACAGTACAGAGAGAACAACAAAGAGAAAACGAAATGTGAGGTGTACAAAGAGAAAAGAGTAGTGTATTAAGTGGTGTAAATAACAGTGAACAGTGAAGTGAACACTAGGGAAGACCGTGTATGTAGTATAGTTCGTGGTGTTAATAAAAGAGTGCTATCTACGAGCGAGTTTTTTGGAAGCGACCACCCCTAGTGTTCCGGGTTCCAACAGTACCTATGTTATATTTCACCTTGCAGGAGTTTATTTTGTGTTGAAATCTACTCACGTCACTTTCAAGAGGTTTTTAAACTCATGCTCTATGTCAAAACCTTGCAAGTACTCGGGCATGAGTCCTCGTAATGTACAAAGTTTATCAATTCGTTTCTTCGCCCTCTCTATAGAACCTTTGCTGCATATCAATTGGCGCTCTAGATAAATTTCATCTAAAATGTAGAAAAATAAAATATTATTATTATGCTTTATTTAATTAATTAATTTATGCTTTATTGACCCTTAACAAATAAGTGGTACAAAAGTCGAACTTAATGCTTAACAGCATTCTCTACCAGTCAACCTTAGGAATGTGCAGAGAACAATGAAAGCGGTATATGAGACAAAGAGAAATTACAAAAAATATAGTTTAATAGGCATATTAAAAAAGCAATAATAATAAAAATGTTAAATTTATTAACATCCCTCTCAAGACTCTAAATAATACATAACGTAATAATAATGTTGTTGATGATTATAATAAATTGGTTCTAGAAATAGTAATTAAGTACAAAGGAGGTGGCCAACATCTGTATGGGCATTTGCCCCATTTGTGAAGTATAATGTACACATATTATTTTTACCTTGCATTAAAGCTTACAATATCTACTTTCATAATTTTATCAATAAAAATCTCTAGAACTCGGGATTCTCCTTTTACGGGCAGTTTTAGCTTTTGTAGTTTGACATTCTGCAAAACATATAATAAAAGTGTTTTAAAGAGCGATTTTTGTATTAAATAAATACTATTTATCTTTTGGATAATTAATTAATATATGTCTTTTACTTTAATTATGACTTTATGACCTTAATCGTACAAAAAGAAGTACCAGCAGTACTAAATAAAATATACGTATTAACTTGTCACCTACCTATCTGTAAATATTCACAAGCAAACGTAATATAAATAAAACTGCATATTGATATTATTAAGTGTTTCATTATATACATTTAGGTACACATATGTAAAAATTAAGGAATAAAATATAATAATAGTACCAAATAAGGCAAATAAGGTGATACATTCAATTTTTTTTCAAATTCAAAATCATCGTTTAGGTATCATTGATACACTTATGCACGTAATTTTTTAATCAACCAGCTTTTCGCAAAGGTGCTTTTTCATGGAGGACAAGAAAAGCTGTAAAAAATCTCCTCAACACATCTTTTAAAAATAAAAATACATTGATATATTTATTACAAAAAAAAATTACAGCTTGTACAGAACTGGTTGCAGAGCGGGTCATTTCCATGCGTCTTTGTCATTTATGTACTCATCTACAGTAAGTATAGTGGCCTTTGCCTAAAAGTAAAAAGAAAAAATGTTAGGAGCCTATTATAAAATAGAACTTATTTTCTAAACGTATTGCAAAAAAAACAGGAATATTGTACATTGCCGCGTGAACCTAGTCGTAGTAAGCACAACTTAATAGTAAAGAAAAATGTTATACCTGTACTGCAGTGATCCATTCTACCAATATGGATTGCAGGTTTCTTGCTAAGGAAGATATGGAGTGACGTGCCATGCGCTCAATATCAACCGCGCAATTAATGCACCTCATGGCAAAAAATCAAATACAATTAATATTTTGCAGAAATGAAACTGAAAAATATTATTTTGGCAAATGACAATATAGTAGACATTCGCATTTCTGTCAGCCAATTGTCAACCTCCAGTGATGCCGGTCACTCACATTCGCGCGAATACGCGAACCCACAAGTGTGGGACGACCTTCGCGAATGATTATGCGAAGTTTTGGAGGCATTCGGGGTTTTCCAAGCTGTGTCGGTTTTTTGTCGCACATCAAAGCGCGCGAACGTCGAACCTTCGTGTATTCTCCTACACATTCGTGCGACCAGTTGCGCACACGACTAAAAAGGTGATGTATCTCCTAATTTTTCGTGGTTCGTGGCGTCTAATCGTGCTACCATTTATTTTCTGTATTGAAAATGGATTTGAATGACAACAACATAATAACAACAGCAAGATTGAACATTCGTGAACAAAGTGTAGGAGGAAGCGGAAATGGGCTTGTATACTCATATGCGAACTCATTTGCCTGACCGCCCTTCACATATGTGCAAACATTCGTAAAAATGACAAACATTTGCGCGCATGTGAGTGACCAGGGTGATAGCAATGGAGGTAGTAAAAGTATATTTGTATACAATACAACTTATTATTATTGTTAATTTATTATAACTACTCACGGCGGAGTTCAGAAGAAAATTAAAATTCTAGTTATGTTTTAATAAATGGAAAATATGTCTTTTCAGAGGACTAAAACCTTGTACAAAAAAACATATTTTAACCATTTCCGGGGTAAATATTGGCCACCTCCTTTAATGAATAAATATTTATATGATATAACATAAGATAAAGGCATTAATAAATGGTGCATTTAGCGTTTAACAGGTGAGCGATAACTTATAACACTTTATTGTATTTACAATATTTACCAATATTTTATTACAAATTAGTTTTAATGGTTTTAAAAACCTAACCTAATTAATTCGTAGATGTCTGTTATTTTTTCTTACAATATTGATTATTTTAGGATTTCAACGTAGAAAAAAAAATGTGTAAATATTTGTATTAAACATTATTAAGTTAAGTAAATATGTATATGAGTTACATATAATACAACTTAAATATTACCTTACCATATTCCTTTATAAGAAAGTGTTCTTGTTTTTTTATCCAATCTCGAAGGATCTTAATATCTTGGTGAAGTCTATTGAGGTCGTCATAGCCGAACAGTTTTCGAACTTCAATCAATTGGTTCGGATTGAAGTCAAGAATGGGATTTGGAGATAACGAATCCATGTTTTGAGGTTAATCAATCAAAATACTCAAGTATCATTAAAATCTGTAAAATATTTTTTACAAATCAACTAAACTGTTTTACGTATTCTTATGTTGTGTAAGCAATATAAGTAAAGCTAAGCTTATATGTATGCACGATTGTCTTCAATGACTAATTTAATGGAAATAATAATTTTGGGGTTCCTTTATTAAATTTAAAATCGGAACGCTTGGAAAGTTCTGCAAGTGTCTGTCTGTCCGTTGACATCTGCCGGGTTTCTCCATATTTATAATGTTGGAATATGCTGACAGCTTAGGATAAGATATAATATTATTATGTAAATGGATCTATTTAATTCGAAATTTACGTACGTCTTGAAAATTAAAAGAATATTTTGCACAAGATAACACCAGGACACATGTACAGTACGGAACCTTATTTCATATGACATCGATTCAAACTTCAGCATTTTTGTAACAATATTATAATTTTATTTATTTATAATTAAATAACTCTTAAGATTATTATCATCATGCTAAAATTAATTGAATTACCTTCCTCATCATAACTACATAATTAAAATTATTGGGTAATTTATGTAAATAAAATCTTTTTATTCCTTTTAAAAAGCAATAACAGTTAAAATAATCATGATTTGTATGCACAAAACTCCATCGTTTTACAACTCACCTACTAACAAGTAATAATAAAGTTTATCAATCGAGCAATTCTTATATATATAAACCTATATAATATATTCTTGGAATCTTGGAATGCAGGGGGTTTCGGGGGCGATAAATCCATCTAGCTAGGATTCATTTTTAGAAAATGTCGTTTTATGCGTGTTTTCAGGCAATGAAAAACTGCTGCAATATCATTAGAGTACGAAGGTAAATTTCGCGTTTCGCCACCATCTTCAAGGTTATACCTAATAGCTCAGGTGGGAAATCGGGCGGTCCGAAACCAGAAGACCCTGGTTCGAGTCTGGAGACACGATTATTTTTTCCCCGTTTTTTCAACTTCCTTCTTTTGTGAATTTTTATTTAAAAATAACGAGTTTATATTTTTTGTTATTATGTCGATAAGATCGAAAAAATATTATACATATTTCATCAGTACGTAATTCCTAAATATAATTTCCAAAAAAACAAAATTTACAAAAAAAATAATACCGAACAAAGCTTGGCGATCCAGGTACTAATTATAACACTAAACACTTAAACATTAAATTTGCAGAAAAATATTGATAAAATAGTTTTGAAAAGAAAACATTAGGTACTACTTACCTATAACTAGGTACTTATTTATAAGTATTTCTTCTTTGCTATAACTGAATGTACATTACTACGCAATAGGTACTGTATTCTACTCACAGAAGTAAATTTGTCTGAGGCCATACCCCAGAGGCTATTTACCCATGGGTATAAGACCTTGTCCAGAAAGGGCGAATTCGCCACGAAACGTTTCGCGCGAATTCATTCGCGCGTAAATCGCGTGCACTTCGCCAGACTCTCGACTTGCGCGTAATTCGCGCGAGTCGAAATACTAGAGACGCCTTGTTGCGTCCAGTTAAGGCGCGAACAAGTCGAACAACAGAGTGAGGTGCAGGTATCGAGGGAAATAGAGCGCCTACATTTTCGTGCGTTGGTACGCTTCTTCTGGACGCAACGGTCGCGCGTAATACGCGCGAGAGAATCGCGGCGAATTCGTCCCTTCTGGACAAGGTCTTACACTAGGCGAAAACACAATAGCTCCTGCCTAAGACCACAGTATAATCTTACAGTTGCGCGTGTTTCGCGCGAGTCGAGAGTCTGGCGAAATGCACGCGATTTACGCGCGTATTTTGAATTCGCGCGATACTTGTGGACGGGATGTATTAGCGCCTAGTATCTCGCTAACGCGCGAATGAATTCGCGTGAAATGTTTCGCGGCGAATTCGCCCCGTCTGGACAAGGTCTTAGACATCTGCAGCGAGATATAGCCATGCAATCGCAGAAGATATGAATGGATGTTTCCTCTGCCTCGCTGAATGAATCTGCATGTATTTGTGTAGGTGTTAGCTTAGCGTGTAGGGTCCAGGGACATAATTAAATGGACTTTAAGTTAAGATCACGTGAACAGCTACACTCGGAAAGAACCAGACGGGATAGGTTTAGGGCTGCGTATTGGGCAGATCCATCATCCGTCGTACATAGCTGGGTCGCAGTCAGCTGTAAGTTGACCAGTAGATTCGTCTGTCTTGAATTGCTACGAAGGACGAACAGGGAGAGTTGTAGTCTTAGTTAGCAGCCGAACTGTGTTTCATCGTTAGACTAGACTAGCAACTGCTCGTGTGGATTTGGACATTGCCGATATCCATTTACGGAAATAAGGCAACATAAAACCAAAACATAGGTTCTATTAAAAGTTACGTCAAAATAAATAAATGATCTCTTCTTATCTCGAAGGAAAATAAAAAATCTTGGTAGTATATTTAGTACCAAGTCGTAATTAACTAGATGCATTAGATTAGATGTCTTAACTACATGCCTAATTTTTAGTTTAAAAGCCAATTTTTTGGCTTTTTTCTTTGACTTGCTATATTGTGAGAAATCCATTTATTAATTTCGAGTTACATTAGCCACTAGCTCCACCTCATTAGATAGTAGTGAAAAAGCTTGGAAGGCAATGACGTGTAGATATGTAATACACGTACCATAATAAGAAGTAAGCCTCGTGTAAGTAGATATGAAGATAAGCCATTTTATGGAATAAGGATGTAGGTGTTTTATTTAAAAAATCATTAGAACTGTATTACTTTAATTTCCATTGGTATATTTTTGATTAACAATTCCTTTTAATCTACACTTAAAATTTTGAAGGACCCAGGCATTCCGGAGTAATTTTCGTTGAATTTAGTAATGAGTCTCTTAGTTTCGTCTGTCACAGCACCTTCTGTAAACTTCATTTTCTTCATAAAGTCAGGCGTTGAAAATTCTTTGATGGTATTTTCTGAAATAAACAAAATTGTCGAATGATAAAATTAGTCCGATAAAATCCTACAGCAGATGCTTCTACAGATTTTCAAAATTGTAAAAAAATCAATGACATGGAAATACTCAAGTGTGTCAGACATTGATATTTTTCATGCTCCAACATGTCCCTGATATGAAATATATTTTAATCTGCCAATTCGCGTGATGGGGGTGGCCATGCCGGAAGGGGTGAAAACAAGAAAAAATAAACTTTATTCGACCGCATCAGATTTTCAGAGGATTTCAGCAAACTGTAATTTATTAGACTGACGGTTTGGAAGTGACGCAAGCTCGCAGCGAATTCCGGAAAATGTAAAAAAACGTCATCTTGAAATACTCGAGTGCATCAGATTAGCATATTGAAGGTTCATCATGATATCCCAGCCATAGTGACCAAAAATCTGAAGTTATTTTGAGGGATATTGGTAATCTGACAACTTGAAAAAAACGTTTTTATTTTTATTTTCAATGGTGTGATGGCGTCGGAAAGATCTGTGGGGAAGATATGAGAGAGTCAGAGATAGGGGAAAAGTAAAAGGGACAAGTGCAGAGTGGGGAATACATGCTTTACCCTCGCTGCACGTTCTGGTCTTAAGTGACGATCTATTACTTTCGGCTTGCGGAAATCGTCAGATTATATATTTTTTGTTACTCTAGTATCTTTACAAAACAACACAGTAGTACCTTTAAAAAACAACCGCGCTCAAGTAAGTTAAGACATCGTTTTTTTTGCAACTTTGTTACCCTCCCACTCCCTTAGATAGTCAGATTAGCAAATTGTCACTTTAGCTAGTAATTCAACGATCGATTTTTTTTACTAATCTGACGGGTTCCCCTGAACGTATCCTATAATAAGGGCTCATACCGGCTGGTGGTAGGTACCTACTTATCAATATGTAAGGTATACCCTTATATTAATCTGCCGCGCTCGAGTAAATCCAAAATCCCCTCTTGGGCTCCCTTACCAAACCCGCCACAGGTTGCTCACCGTTTAATTCTTTCAAAGTAAGAGGTAAATCACCTCCAACATCCTTAGGCAATCTATCTTTTGGAATCATTTTAAATACTGATTCAAAATTTTCGTGAACATGCAAACGGGATGTGAGTTTCTTCGACAAAGCTCCTTTTACAATTGCTAAAACGGCATCTAAGAGCTTCGATCCACCACTGATGAAGTGCAACCCTTTTATACGAAGACCTATTGCTTCCTAAAAATAATAAATTTTAAAGTTAAAAAACACACCTGGCACTTTTAAATAAGAACTATCAAAATTAATCAAATTTTAAATAAGAGCTAAGAACCATCTCGATCCCGTCAGCTTTAAAACAAGAAAAACCGCGTCATAATAGGTCAAACTAATAACACCCCTTTTTGCGTCGAGGGTTAATAAAATTTGTCGATAATCTACGGAGATTATATTATTAAACGCAACAAACGGTTGTTGCGTTTAATAATATAATGTACTTTAATATAGTAACTTAGTGTAATGTATTAAATGTGTTGTAACTATGGAATAAATATGTGTGTACACACTTTTCTTCTAATTTATAAATGGAAATTGAGAATGAAACAGAATTGAGCAGAAGTATATAATGAACAGAAGGCCAGATAGTAATGAGAAAATACATTATTTGTTAGTAAAACTAAAAAAATATTATGTTTAATTGATTGATTGATTGATTATATAGAATTGATTACTTACAGTCATTAGCATCAGGCAGGTACCTATCACCATAGGATTAAGTGTGGCTATAATTGCAAATGTGATATTTGTGATGTCACAAACTATTTCTATTCCAGCGCAATAGTCATGTCTTATACAATATTCCGTTATCTGAAATTAAAACATAAATAATGACTATCTATACATATATTTAAAAATCAATTGCTGTTTGTTTGTCTTGCTAAAACTTGAGAATGGCTGGACCGATTTGGCTAATTTTGATCTTGAAATATTTGTGGAACTTCAGAGAAAGTTTAAACGGTGAGAAATATAAATAATAAAAACGAAAAATACTAAAAACGACAATTTAATTTTCCAATACAAAATATGAGGACGGACGGACGGACATGGCGAAACAATAAAGAAACACAAAATTACTTACCACTAATAAGTATCTAGCCATCATCTTTACATCATAAATTGTGGCATCAGGATTATAATAGTCAGTGTAGAATATTCGGTAATAATCTGGAGTTGGTTTTGGAAGCAAACATGTTTGACTGGAAAATACATAACTTTTAAAATATAACGCGTTTATGGGTAGATTTCAAGTACTCGAATAAGGTATTCTAATTGCAGCCTTCTATATTTCAGTGCGAAACCCTATCTAAGTAAGATTGGGTATTCACCGGTTAGAATGATAATGAAATACTATGAAAATTGTATTTGTATAAAAATCTACCAAGAGGGATGTAACAGCATGGCCACTCTGACAACACGCCTTTAGTGTTACTGAACCACCGGCAATGGTGAATTACTATCAAGTTGCATTTCTGCGTTTGTCAGCTTTATACATAAAACATTCTACGGTGAAATTTACTCACGTCACTGCCAATAGGTTTTTAAACTCATGCTCTATGTCAAAACGTTGCAAGTACTCGGGCATGAGTCCTCGTAATGTACAAAGTTTATCAATTCGTTTCTTCGCCCTTTCTATAGAACCTTTGCTGTATATCAATAAGCGTTCCAGGTACGCTTCCTCTGAAATGTAGAAAATAATCTTAGAATTTAACAAGTTAGGAAAACGTATGATAAGCGTACAAAGTCGCGGTTTTTATACTTATGGGAATTATTTTAACTTATACGTTTAATTATTTTTAAAGTAAATAAAAATATTCTTACCGTAGTCTTTAACTACAAAGTGTTGTTGTTTTTTAATCCAATCCCGAAGGATATTAATATCTTGGTGAAGTCTGTTGAGGTCGTCATAGTCGTACAATTTTCGAACTTCAATCAATTGGTTTGGATTGAACTCAAGAATCGGATTAGGAGATAGTGAATCCATGTTTTCAGATTCCGTCTATTAATCAATGTATTGATCTATTACGTACAATTAAATTTAAATACATAGAAAACTTTAATCAACTTCACTGGTTTACGTATTCTGACGTTGTGTTAGGAATATATGAAAAGCTAGGCTTAAATGCACACATTCGAATGCACTGGAGTGAATTTTTATTTGGAATTCCTTGTATTCAATTTAAAATTGAAACTCGTATAAAGTTTAAGTGTCGGTTTTTCATATTTATTTATAATGAGTAACAGCCCTCGCTTTACTTCGGTTTTCTTAGTTTTTTACACCTTGGGTTACATTATTGGAGTTTTATTAAGGACCCCTAATTTTAAAAAAATATATAATATAGCCTATGTCACCCGGAGATAGTGTAGCTTCCCAACAGTGAAAGAATTTTTCAAATCGGTTCAAGTAGTTTCGGAGCCTATACAATCTTTCCTCTTTGTAATATTAGTAAAATATAGATATTTAGACTAGTAATAATTATATTGACATACTTAGTAAAGTGCAGTAAAATCAAAAAGAAGAAATAAACCTACAATAGGTATGGAACCCTTTTCGTAATGGCTGCGGTTCTCACTTTTAATACTATTATGAAATTATTGCCGACACTTTTTATAAGCACACTAAAATTAATTGAATAATTTTGTAGAATTTAACTATTCAATTAAGTTTATTTGATAATTTAGAATGTTTTTAAACCTATGAAAAAGCAGTGAAATAGCTTAAACCCGGCCAAGTGCGTCGAACCACGCGTATTGTAGGGTTCCGTAGTTCGACTTTTACTCATTAGCTACTTAAGCTACACCCAGCCGTGTTAGTTTCCCTTTTAATTCATAATGTACCTACATATGTTATACATCACACTACTACATTACTACAATGCATTTTTTACATGTCCAACATTTTGCTGACAGGGGGATATACCTATTTCTGTAATGGTACAAAAGTATTTATTGCCAGACGTTAAAAATGTTAAAAACTCACGCCTGCAGCTTACTACCGTACTAAGTTATTTCATGTGAGCATTATTCCAAAGGCTAGCAATGTACATAATTTACTCGCAGGCACTGTTGGAACTCAGCTTTGCACGGTGGTAAGCTGCAGGCGTCAAAGTTTTTAACATTTTTAACGTCTGCCAATAAATACTGCCCACAGAAAGTGTCTGGCAGTATTAATTTCAAATTGCTTACAATATTCCCTACAACATACGTAAAAATCAGTCCTCAGACTGTAAGTAAGTACCTACCTACAATTTTTACGCACATTTTGGACCTGATATCTGAGAATTGGCAAATTCGATTCCAAAAGGCCCTCGGTGTAAGCCAGCTGATTTTTATACGTTCACCGTACATACTAATACTACTCTACGTATAACTAAAATAATATTCAGAAAATAAATAAGGCCTGGTGGCCCAGGGGCTCATGCTCTATAATCAAATGAAATTCAAAGTGAAAATTATAAATGAAAACTTCATAATTTCTAGAAAAGAGAAATCATCTCTTTTCATCACTAATATACATCTTTTTTTTCTTTTACTTTTTCGTTTAAATAAAACACAAAAAATGTTTGTATGGATGACCTTTATAGACTTTGAAACCATTCAACCGATATGCCCCAAAATTATTTCATTTGAAAGGCAATAATTTAAAGATGGTTTGGGACTACCAAAACAATACATTAGGCTCATTTTCGATTTTCGACTTTTTTGATACAATTTTTTGCATAGTAGCACACGCCGGGTGTCCCCCGGGTGTCCACTAGTAATCGTATAAAATATGTAGGTACGTATGGAAAATGAAATGTTGTCAATTTTGAGGTTACATTCAAGCCCATCTTTTAACTTTTTTTGATAACTTTTGGATAACATTTTGACATTTTGACCTCGGCGTTATTTGAATTTAAAACTTGATTATGAAATTGTCAATAAATTCTCATTATCATAATAAATATAGCTCACAAATTATACGATCTAAAATAATATTTATTTAACAAGATAATGACGTATGTAGATACCTGTTAATTATGATAGTTCAACGAATAGTGGCAATTTAATAATTAATACTTAAAAATAATTACCAAACTTTTTAATAAATTGGGGTTATATTTTACAGCAATGAACAGTGACATTCATATGTACAAAAAACAGGACAATGACCCTTCATTGGGCCACCTTATACAGGGTGGTCATGCAATCGTAGGAGATATTTCAGGGGGTGGTTCGCCTCGCGATTCTCTGCCCGAATAAACAAAGAAATAATAAAAACATCCATAAATCACAAAGATAATAATATCAAACTAAATACGAAAAATCTCAAAACGTGTGGACACCTTAGCAGCGCGTTGAACTCGCGTTATCAGGTCACTAGGTGAATGACCTGTTACGATTATTTGACGTTTGCGGAGTGTCTTTGCGACGTGCCGACAAAGCGGTGCGGCGGCGGTGCGACTTTTAGGGTCCGTTCACACAGACCGGCTCGGAGAGCATCGGCCTGCTTTTTTCTTTTCAACAGACCGGATCGTATACGCTTGTAATTGGCCGGAACGGAGCCGCCAACTATTTCACATAGACCGGCTGGAAGAGATCTGAAAGCGGATGCGGTCGGATGTGCTCGGAGCCGGTCAGATGCGCTCGGAGACGGGTGGATACACTACAAAGGCAGTATCAGTATTCCGCGCAGTCCAAGTTTTGTTTTCGGTGTGTTCATGTGCACGAAATCGAAGCCGACAGGCTGCGCGAGCGAGAAAGAGCACGCAATCGGAGCCGACAAGCTGCACGATCGAGAAAGAGCACACAATTTTTATTTCACACGAAGGGCGTTCAAGCATTCTTGATGACAAAAAAGGTGCACATGCAAAAATAAACTTTACTAAAATTCAAAACTCTGTTTCCAACGTGATAAAAATCTGCTCTCCTCTCCGAGCTGGTCTGTGTGAACGGACCCTTAGGCGGCATGATTCAATGGAAAAAAGCGAGCGTTTGCGGCGCGGCGTGCCTTTGTGGTGTGCCGACAGAGCGGCGGTGTTCTTTTGCAATATGTGGGTTACTAGGTCACCGCTTTCTCGAGCGCAGTGTCTATGATTAATGTATTTTAAAGGATAATTTGGGTAAAAATTAAGGTCAGATTTTTTTTACGTATTCGGGCAGAGAATCGCGAGGTGAAGCGGGGGGTGAAATATCTCCTACGATTGCATGACCACCCCGTATAATAGTTAATAACATAAATTACTATATTATAACTAAATCATTGGGCTTTACTTTTGGCAGACCTGACGTACTCCGCACTTTCGGTATGAAGTTACACTGTTTTTTTTAATTCGCAGGTTACAAGTACATGCCACATTCGATGTATCGTTACGCGATGCCACGTCCGTTTTTTCTATCAATGTCTCTCTGAACTCTTTAGTTTGATACCCTTATTGCATTATTCGACTCATTTTAATTTTTTGATACTTCAAACAATGACATCTCACAGCCAGCATATGTGTTTTTTAAGGTTTTTTTAAGGATATGGATTTCAAAAAGGTATATCATATTAGCTTTTTCGACAGCAGGCGGGATTTTTTAATTTTTAAATTTATGCTACTTCAAGATAAACTCTTCATTAAAGTATAATTATACATAGATTCGGAGTTACCCAGTGAGTTAAAAAAGGGTGCGTGGACTTTTGTACGCGCGTGAGAAGTTATACTTCTTTGGCATAATTAAATAAATATTTAACCTCCTCCCCCTCACCCCCACCTCCCCCTTTCTCCCCTTCCATCCCCCGTCCGATCCCGTCCCCCTCCCCTCCCCTCCCCCTCCCCTCAGCTTCCCCTCCCTTCCCCTGTTTAACTTATACACAAATAAAATATATAAGAAACAATACTCAAAAAACTATATTAAAAAAACAACATTGAAAAACATATTTTTTTTTTAACGCTTCACACGCATAGTAATATTCTAAAAATACTCAATGGAATAAATATAATAATAATCATTTATTCAAAACGAGCGTTTTTACAAACGCAGGTGCGATTTTTCGTGACCGGCGTTTTTATGTCACAAGTCTTAAAATTCCACGCTCATCATATTTTCCATTTATGTCATAACGCGCGTAAAGAAGTATAACTGTATAATTGTATACCGTATAATTAGATATTCCCAATATGGCAATTCAAGTTTTAAAATATACGTGAAATACTTATAAAAGACGTTGAGATGCATTCCTATAGGCTTTTAAATTTTAGAAAGATTTTTATTCATTGGAATAAAATTTGGCAAAGATTATCATCTAATCTACAGATAACACCCTGAAGGTTCCAGGCATTCCCGCATATTCTTCACAGAATTTGTCCTTTTGTCGACAAGACTCATCAGTTCCAGCTTGCTGAAGGACCCTCTGGTAATTTAAGTTTTCCTCAGAAGACAAAACATCTATCCATTCACCTGAAAATTCATTTTATGTGTTTGATTGTAGTCTATAAACAAATAAACAACGCTACACACTCATAGTCCGATACTAGTATTCCCTGTGTTGTGGGTGCAATTATACATCTTGTGTTGGATATTTCGCACCCTCGGCCTCAGTGGAAAAAAGGCACTAGATGAAAATTGCAATTTTACTTTTATTGCAAAAAAAACTTCAAAAATATCAGTGAGTAGTCAAACGAATTAACATTACAATTTCTTGCACAAATCCGTCAAGATTTATGATAAACATTTTAAAAAAGTAATTGAAAATAAATGATAAAATTAAAAAAAAAATATTTGAAAAATATGCAACTTTTGTCCCTCAACCAATCAGAGTAACACGACTTATGCTTTTTTCCACTGAGGGCGCGATTTGTGTTAGTTTTTTGCTTTATTTTATATTGAGTCTCCTTGTATTTGTTTAAATCTAATTAATTATATTAATCTGTGATAGAGGTTCTCAAAACAAAAAGTAAAAACTCCTGCGAAACATAACTCTGAAAAACCAAGTCAACTGTCAAAAAAATATAGTACCCAAAACATAATTTCAAATATAAGATGAAATAAAAGTGAAATTTTTTTTTACTGCATAATGTTTTCAGAGGTTTCTCCTTGCCGCCATATTCTACTGGTAAAATATCTGCAGGTACTATATCAGGAAGGTTTTCAAGTGATTTGTAGGAGTGGATGCGATCAGCTACTTTCGGACTTGCCATCTGTTTCATTAATGATACCAAAGTATCCACTATTTTTGAAGGCGTATAAAGGTATATTCCTTTTATTCTCATTCCGTACCCTTCCTGAAAATGGATTTTTCTATTTTAAACCATAACATAACTCTACATACATTTTTATCTTATTTTTACTATCCTTTGGTATAATAAAATATTAAACAACAAATTTTATTCTGAGGTTTAGGACACACAAATTATGCTGAACGCACATTTGTCCGCACCGTCCGCCGGACGCATCGCATTTATTTGAGCCCGTACACAAAACTGCGATTCGACGCGATGCGAATTCGCAACGCAAAAAGTTGCGACACGAATTGCTGCGATGCGATTTCGTGCGGCAAGGCGTGTCCCTTCCACGATAAGGTGACCATTCCTTTGACGACCGTTGAAAACTAGGTCGTGACATGGATCGTAAAAAGAAGTGTGCACTTTTGTTATTGCTTAGGAGATACAGGCAAAAGATACAAAGAAGATTTTGGGTTCATCCATTTATTACTATTACGAACGCCGAAGGGAACTATTTTCATCGAAAATATGAATTTGTTATTAAAAGATTTGATTTTTAAATGAAGAATCTTAGAAGAAAAAGAAAAAACGTTTCATTTTAACGTAAAAAAAAAGATTCGTATTTTCAAAGTGATCTCAAACTTTATTTGATGTGTGTACGTCTTGCCAACATGCTGTCTCAGAGCCGACTTAAAAGTGTTGTCAACAAGTATGACGTAACGTCGCAGGAATGCGCGATGCGAATCAATTCGCAAGTTCTTGCGACGCGACGTGCGAGCTCGCAGGTTTTTGCGATGCGACGTCGCATCGCAGTTTTGTGTACAAGCCCTTTGTATGAAATCATAATATGAGATCCCGTTGCAAATGACATAAGCGCACAACATAATGCGGACGATGCGGACAAATGTGCGTTCACCATTATGGTTTTAATGTATGGCATTATGTCTGTGGTATATAACTGCCATAGATTGAGGAGGTAATCTATGATAACTGCACTGTGAACTTTGGTCACGCACATAAGTACAAGTTTTGGTCGAAAGACTATTTCATGTCACTATGGCATGTCTAAAGTCTATGGTAATGTATAAATATATTATGCATACAACCAAATCGACCGTAGCTGAAATGAAAAAAATATTGAATTCCATTGAAGTATTATTACTAGCGTATAGAATGGACACCGCGAACACAATGTGTGTTCCAATGAATTGGCGCCGCGCGACTTCTATTGCCAATGGATTCGTTCGATTTTGAAAGGAGAACGGGGGCCCAATTTTGAAAATAGAACCTCCCGGCGGGGACACACATTTTTTTCCAGATGTGTTTTCTATGATATTATACTTCAATGTTGAATTCACATTAATTTATGTCTGCAAATCAATACATTTTCACACTAATTTTCGCAAGCACACAATTTAACTATTAAATCGATGTTAACGTTGCATGTATGCCTGTCCTTAGCTCAATATTCGACGTGACATATTTGTTACGCTCCACCACTAAAGATCATGAAGAAAATTTATTACTTACAAAAAATATAGTAAATGATTGTTGAAGCTGAAGTGGACTCATATTAGTTATGAAATCCATTATATTCATTTCCGTAAAGTCTAAAATAGCTATGTACCCGCGGCAACAGTTATGGACCTTTAAATAATCGCACATCTGAAAAAGGAAATAAAACATAAAGTGTGGGTTTATGAAACCACGATGCAAGTGAAACTTTTTTCGGTTTGTAGGCATTCAACTAAAAAATTTAGAAAATTATTCCATTTAGGGTATTAAAATTGCGTTTTTAATTTTAATTTATTGAAAGAAACAAAATAGCGTGGAGCACTGTCACAAATGAGTAATAGTCTATACACTACACGGTCAGCTGCTGCGAACTATAGGCGCCGCCATATTGGCCTTGGCTGCTCTGAAGAGCGCCTTTCACTTTATCCCTACTCCGCGGCCGACCGTCACGCGACATGCAACACACAGACGAAAAAGTTTGAGACGATGTAATGAAAGTTTCACTATAATAAAAAATTGTGTTAATATGTTTAACATCTAATTCTAATTCAAATAGAGAAAAAGACTCTAGCATCGTTTTGAAGGGTCTCACTATGTGTATTTATATCTATTAGTAGGAAACTACAAATTCTCACTGAGGATTCTGTGTCACAGGTGGCATAGAAAACAAAAATAATGGGACTCCACGCTTCGCAGGCAAGTACCTACTGGTGATAGGGCCTCTCGGCGGTATTACATTGGTAATGTTGATTCCAATGAACTAATATACTAAATATTCGTTCACTGGTTGATTCTAATAGTTCATTTAGTTACTATTATTTCTGCATGGGGTCCGCCTGAATAGCTACCACACTCTTGCTTGAGTCAGCCGCCTAACGACTCATCGTGTTCCGGCTAGGGTCTTGAGAGCCAGTTCTTTCTTTCTTTTTCTTCTCTTTTTCTTGATCAGCAACGCATCAGTGACACCTTTGGTGTTTCTGATGTCCATGGGTGACGATAGCGACTTAACATCAATTGGATTGTCAGCGATGACGTAGCTTGATTTTCGAAATGTTTGTTAATTTTTTTTATTAACATTGTTTGCTTACCCTCATGTAGTACATAAAACATCCTAAGAAATCTTTATACAAATGCACTTTATCATTTGATTTAATTACGAAAACTCTGTAATGATCAGGTGTTAACTTTGGTAATACAACTGGAGTACTGAAAAAAAAAAATTCTCAAGTGACTTCTGAAACGTACCTATCCAATAAAAAAAGCGGCCAAGTGCGAGTCGGACTCGCCCATGAAGGGTTCCGTAGCAGCAAGTAACATAATATAAAAGTTCTTGAAGTTCGTAACTTTGATCGAGGTAAATTGCGGTTTACGATTTATGATGTATTAAAAAAAAACTACTTACTAGATCTCGTTCAAACTAATTTTCCTTTGAAGTTTGCATGGTAATATACATCATATATTTTTTTTAGTTTTATCATTCTCTTATTTTAGAAGTTACGGGGGGGGGGGGGACACACATTTTTCCACTTTGGAAGTGTCTCTCGCGCAAACTATTCAGTTTAGAAAAAAATGATATACGAAACCTCAATATCATTTTTGAAGACCTATTCATAGATACCTATTCATAGATGGAGTGGCGCTAATTAGGGGAGGCCTATGTCCAGCAGTGGACTTTAAAAGGCTGTTAGATAGATAGAATTAATAAACTTTATAAAGCATGTTTTGACCGGGACTATACCAGTTGACCTTACATTATGCTCTAACCGCGCGCTCTCCGCCCTCTATCTCAAAAACGATTCAACGTATAAAAATTTTTTGAAACAAAAGTTGTAGGGAATTTAATTCTCTACAATATTGATGAAGATACAAATAGCGAAAAACTCATAGGTAATGAGATATTTGCAAAAAACCGATTTTTGTGACCTTTGTCCTCAAATTTTTAATAGACGCGGTCACTACTAGTAGTAGTAGTCACTAGAATGCCAAAATACAACTTTATACAAAAAAATCAGCTGGGTGTCTCTCATTCCGCAGTGAATTCCTAAGATGACTGGACTATAACACAATTAAGACATCAATAACAACAACATACATAACATTAATATCTGTCCTAGGAATCGAACGTGGGATCTTTCACTTTACAGGCAGGGTCAATATTGACAGGGTTTCGGGGTAAAAAAAGGCACATTCATGGGTATGATTTAAAAATTTTCAATAAGAATTGTATGGAATATCTACTTATTTGTTTTCTGTTTTCCACAAACCCTTGCAAACACTTGCCCAGTATTTCGTTGACGCGTCTAACTCAGGACTTAAAATACAGTAGACATCTACTTAATAAACAAAATAATTTCTTAAAACGTTATTCAAAAGACTGGCAAACAAAAAAACTATAGCTACCTAGTCATAATTCAACTACATTCCTATATCATAATTTGCTTAAATTATTAGGTATTTCTTACATTCATTTAATACTTACAAGACATCAAACAAGATCCCAAAATCTGTTTTAGGGTTGCGCACTTCGAAGAACTGGGGTAGAAGTGTTCTTACTGTACACATTCGATCGATTTGTTTCTTTGCCTTTTCCAAGGAACCTTTGCAGTCATATATAACTCTTTCCAGATACGCGTCACCTGAAGAATAAAAGACTCTTTTCTATACATATACACTTAAAACCTAGCCAATTAAATTAAAATGTGTGCAATTCACACGTAGTAGAAGTGAAACCTTCAAAAATTTTGTTTTCAAGATAATGAGACGAATGTAAAATTTCGGGAAGATGATAATAATAATTGTAGGTTTTAGTAATGAACATAGTGATGCAAAGTTAGATAATTATTTTACATTTTATTGGTATACTATATCACATAATATATATATTTATTCAGACTCAGAGCTTACATTTTCGATAAATGATACAAGAGGCGTATGGTTACTAAAGTATGAAATGCACCCCTCCCCTCTCGCCTTCCCCCTCCCCTCCCCTTTCCCTTCTTCTCTGCTCCCCTCCCCTTCCCCCTCTCCTCCCCTCCCCCTGTACAATACTTCCTATCTCACTTTAGAATTTATGTGTGTCTCTTTTTACTGGACAGTTTCGTTTCATCGAATTTCAAATCACCCCCGTACTATAGAAGTTTTCACTTCAAAAATCCAATTAAACATTGACGTAACAAATAGGTACTAATTAATTCAAGCAGATAACTGTATAGGGATCAAAATATTGTAATTTAAATTTTAAAAGCAATTTTTAAATAATAAAAACAACAAAACTTACTGAAGTCCTTCTTTTTGAAATGATTTTGTTTAGCCACCCATTCTTTTAAATGTTGTATCGAATCTTCTATCATTCCAGGCTTGTACAGATTGTACTCTTTCCTGATAACCTCCAAAGTATCTGGGTGATGTTCTAACAACTCATCTTTAGGTATGCACTGCATTTTAATTCAACGCGTGGACAATAAACACACTACTGAACAGTTCGAAATCACAACTAATTATAAAAGGTATAAAACATGCTCAACTGGCTTTGCAAGCTGCTTCAATGTCATGACCTCTTTGGGCTTTTTTATGTGGGTTATTCACTTTAGTGTGGTTTAGTTCCATAATATACGTATAATGATATAATAAATAAGAACTCAGAGGTATGACGTGTTCATTTTATTTCATACCTACTTGTCTCGTAGACAGTAGTATTTATTTATAGTTTAGTAGTGGTAGTGTGGTGACAGCGCCAGTGGCGTAGCTAGCCCTAAGGAGGCCCCATATCAATATTTATTGTAGGGCCCCTTCGACGTTAGCTGTCAACTATAAAAGGAGTGCCAACTGTAGTGATCGTAGGCCGCTGGCGAGCTTCTTTTGGGAGTGTTAGTGGGGGCCCTATACGCTGGGGGCTCCGTATAATTGATACGGCGGTAGCTACGCTCCTGGACAGCGCACATGCCTCACATGCGACGTCACGCCAACCTGAATCACGCTATCGAAGTTTTCTGCATCGGTTCCATATTATACACGAACGCTCCGACCAGATCAGTCGGGGCTCGGCCTGGCGGCTGACGGGCCCGCTGGGAGGCTCCCAATCAACACATCTCGCCTGGCGGGAATCCTCCCTTTGCCAAACTTGGAACTTTGGAACTTTGGAACGCAGTCGCAGGCAAGCTATTCCAATCGTTAGCGGTGCGCATAATAAATGACGATGCAAACCACGTCGTCCGTACGACAAAAAATTTATATGAGGCCTCCTTAGGGCTAGCTACGCAACTGAGGGGGATATACCTATTTCTCTAATGGGCCAAGAGTATTTATTGCCAGACGTTAAAAACTCACGCCTGCAGCTTACCGCCGTGCAAAGTTGTTTCATGTGAGCATTATTCCAAAGGCTAGCAATGTACATAATTTACTCGCAGGCACTCTTGCAGAACTCAGCTTTGCACGGTGGTAAGCTGCAGACGTCAAAGTTTTTAACATTTTTAACGCCTGCCAATAAATACTGCCCACAGAAAGTGTCTGGCAGTATTAATTTCAAATTGCTTACAATATTCCCTACAACATACGTAAGAATCAGTCCTCAGACTGTAAGTAAGTACCTACCTACAATTTTTACGCACATTTTGGACCTGGTATCTGAGCATTGGCCAATTCGATTCCAAAGGGCCCTCGGTGTAAGCTAGCTGATATTAATACATTCACTGTACACACTAATACTACTCTATGTACAACTAAAATCATATTTTGTCCATCAGAAAATAAATAAGGTCTGGCGGCCCTGGGCTCATGCTCTATAATCAAACGAAATTCAAAGTGAAAATTATAAATGAAAACTTCATAATTTCTAGAAAAGATAAATCACCTCTTTTCATCACTAAGCTACATCTTCTTCTATATACTTTTTCGTATAAATAAAACAAAAAAATATTTGTACGGATGGACCTTTATGGACTTTGAAACCATTCAACCGATATGCCCCAAAATGGTTTCATTTGAAAGGCAATAATTTAAAGATGGTCTGGGTCCACTAAAACAATGCATTAAGCTCATTTTCGATTTCCGACTTTTTCGTTACAATTATTTTTGCATAGTACCTAGCACACGCCGGGTGTCCACTAGTAATCGTATAAAATATGTAGACCTACGTATGTTAGGAAAATGACATTTTATCAATTTTGCTTCTTAATTTGAAGCGAGGTTAAATTCAAGCCTATCTTTTAACTTTTTTTGATAACCTTCGGATAACATTTTGACCTCGGTGTTATCTGAATTTAAAACTTGTTTATAAAATTGACAATAAATTCTCATTATCAAAATAAAAATAGCACACAAATTATACGATCTAAAATTATATTTATTTAACAAGATAATGACGTACTTACCTGTTAATAGTTATGATAGTTCAAGGAATAGTGGTAATTTAATAAATATTTAAAAAATAAATATCAAACTTTTTTTTTAATTGGGGTTATATTTTACAGCAATGAAAATTATTAACATGAATATGCATAAAATCAGGGCAATGCCCCTTCATAGAGCCACCTTATATAATAGCTAATAACATAAATTATTATTTAACTAAATAAATAAATAATCTTAATCCCAGTTTAATCCCAGTAACCTTGACTTACACACACATGTCACTAAACTTTCAGATTAATTTTGTCCTTTCAAAAAGACAACCCTGACATTGCCAGAGAGGATAAGCGATAGTGTTAGAAATTCCTATAATTCAAGATCTTTACTCATTGGAATAAAATTTATCAAAGATTATCATCTAATCTACGGATAACACTCTGAAGGTTCCAGGCATTCCCGCATATTCTTCACTGAATTTGTCCTTTTGTCGACAAGACTCATCAGTTCCTGCTTGCCGAAGGACCCTCTGGTAATTTAAGTTTTCTTCAGAAGACAAAACTTCTATCCATTCACCTGAAAATTCATTTGATGTGTTTTATTATAGTTTATAAACAAATAAATAACGCTACACACATTAATACTAGTATTCCCTGTGTTGTGGGTGCGATTATAAATAACTAGCTTACCCGGCGAACTTCGCATCGCCTAAGAATGTAACAAATCAGAGATCATTAAAATCGGTACAGCCGTTCTTAGCCGTTATAGTTTCCGTGTCCTCCCTCTCCCGTTCCCGCTCCCTCTCCCTCTCCCTCTCCCTCTCCCTCTCCCTCTCCCTCTCCCTCTCCCTCTCCCTCTCCCTCTCCCTCTCCCTCTCCCTCTCCCTCTCCCTCTCCCTCTCCCTCTCCCTCTCCCTCTCCCTCTCCCTCTCCCTCTCCCTCTCCCTCTCCCTCTCCCTCTCCCTCTCCCTCTCCCTCTCCCTCTCCCTCTCCCTCTCCCTCTCCCTCTCCCTCTCCCTCTCCCTCTCCCTCTCCCTCTCCCTCTCCCTCTCCCTCTCCCTCTCCCTCTCCCTCTCCCTCTCCCTCTCCCTCTCCCTCTCCCTCTCCCTCTCCCTCACTCTCCCCCTCCCCTCCCCTCCCCCTCTTCCTCTCCAACTCCCTCTCCTCTCCAACTCCCTCTCCCTCTCCCTCTCTCTCTTCCTCTCCCTCTCCCTCTCCCGCTCCCGCTCCCACTCTACTCCCCTCCCCTCCCCGTGTTACATAATCGGGATCCGCGGAACATGCGCGAACTGTCCGGCCGCGGGGCCGGTGATGATTGTTGCTACTCGTACATTCAAGTTGTCACGCACGAATGGAATGTCCGATTTGAGTAATTCAAAAAGTTATCTTTAAGTATTAAAACAGTTTTGAATATGAAATAATTTATTTGGATAAGGATTAATACGAAGGTATGGTTTTCATGATCTGATTTTGGTCATCTTTTTTATTAACTTTTAAAATGTAAAAAGTGGTTATAGTGACATAACGACAATAGTTGGACATATACTATCGCGAGGTTTTTTGTAGATATTGATATGTTGTATAATATTGTAGAACATTTTTTTGTTCTATCATCAATACTGCCGTTCTCAAGCTAAAAGGCGGCTAAATGTCATCTGGTAAATTTTTACTTTATGAACACTTTTGATATTTTTTTGACCTTTAGTAATATTTAAGTTCAAAAAAAAATATTTTTTGAGTTTGACATAGTATGACAACATTAACAATTGTTTATAGAGAATCACTAGCACGATTTCAAAATAATCCTGCGTTTTTTGGCTCTACCTCAAAAACTGTTTTTGTCACTTAACCGCCTTTTAGTTTGAGGACGGCAGAATAGTTTCCGCAGCGTATGCGATGAAAGAAATTTTTAAGCAAAATTTTTCACACTTTGGTTCACGTTACTGATGTTTTAGCAAGGATCCCTAATTTTTTCTAGTAATAAATATAGCCTATGTTACTCATGAATGATGTAGCATTCAAATGGTGAAAGAATTTTGAAAATCGGTCCAGTAGTTTTTGAGTTTATTCGTTGCAAACATACAAAAATACAAAAATACAAAGCTTTCCTCTTTATAATATTAGTATAGATTATACATCTTGTGTTGGATATTTCGCACCCTCAGTGGAAAAAAGGCATAAAATGAAAATTGCAATTTTACTTTTATTGCAAAAAAACTGTTAAAATATCAGTAAGTAATCAAACGAATTTACATTACGATTTCTTGCATAAAACCATAAAATATTTTGAAAAATATGCAGCTTTTGTCCCTCTTACCAATCAGAGTAACACGACTTATCCTTTTTTTCCACTGAGGGTGCGATTTATGTTAGTTTGTTGTTTTATTTTATATTGAGTCTGCTTGTATTTGTTTTTGTTTAAATTAAATCAAGTATATTAATCTGTACTAGAGGTTCTCAAAGCTAAAATTAAAAACTCCTGCGAAGCATATAACTTTGAAAACCCAAGCTGCATGACTGCCAAAAAAATACCCAAAACATAATTTATAATAAGGTAATAAAAGTGAAATATTATTTTTACCGCATATTGTTTTCAAAGGTTTCTCTTTGCCGCCATATTCTACTGGTAAAATATCTGCAGGAACTATATCAGGAAGGTTTTCAAGTGATTTGTAAGAGTGGATGCGATCAGCTACTTTCGGACTTGCCATCTGTTTCATTAATGATACCAAAGTATCCACTATTTTTGAAGGCGTATAAAGGTATATTCCTTTTATTCTCATTCCGTATCCTTCCTGAAAATGGATTTTACTAACTATACATAGTACATATTTATTTTTACTATCCTTTGGTATAATAAAAACATCAAATTTAAATTTTTAGAGATTTAGGGCGCCCAACTTAAGGTTATAATACATAGGTATATGAAATACATATGTCTGTGGCACATAACGACGACGTGACATAATACAATTTGTTACGCTCCATCACTAAAGAGTGTTCATGAAATTAATATTTATGAAGAAAATTTATTACTTACAAGAAATATAGTAAATGATTGTCGAAGCTGAATTGGACTCATATTAGTTATGTAATCCATTATATTCATTTCTGTAAAGTCTAAAATAGCTATGTACCCGCGGCAAAAGTCATGGACCTTTAAATAATCGCACATCTGAAAAAGAAAATAACAAAATTTGTGTTAATGTGTTTAATAGCTAACTAATTCA
Organism: Thymelicus sylvestris; assembly: GCA_911387775.1. NCBI lineage: Eukaryota > Metazoa > Arthropoda > Insecta > Lepidoptera > Hesperiidae > Thymelicus > Thymelicus sylvestris. The sequence goes on along the minus strand of OU426887.1, from coordinate 6,592,946 downwards.
AATAGAAAAATACTCTAGCATCGTTTTGAAAAGGGTCTCACTGTGTGTATTTATATCTATTAGTAGGAAACTACAAATTCTCACTGAGGTTTCTCAGTGTCACAGGGGGCATGGAAAACACAAATAATGAGACTCCTCCCTTCACAGGCAAGTACACTACCAATTACACTATACGGCCTTCCAAACTAACTGAACCTAGTGATAAAATTCGTGGCAACGAAACTACTTGTATAATTAATCTATGTATATTACTTGTAAAACAAAAAATGTTTATGGCTGTGTATGTTATAAACTTTGAAACCATCCAACCGATGTACCAACAGGTTTTATTCGAAAGGAAATAAAATAATGCAAAGATGGTTTGAGATTAGGCACTATAATTTTTTTGCGTATTATCACACGCCAAGTATCCAATTCTCTTCTCTGAAGCGCTCATAGGCGGCTTGCGGCGATCCTATGTGATCGAAAAAGTTAAGCAACAGCGGGCGCGGTCGGCAGTTGGATGGGTGACCGCTAGTGGCAAAAAATTCTTAAGCGTTTCCGTGCTTCCGAGGGCACGTAAAGCCGTCGGTCCCGGTTGTTATCATAAGATAACAGTCGTTAAGCCATGTCGGAGGCCCTCGGGCGGTTTGAAAACTTCCGACACTCGGGTTGGCCACTAACCCCTCCACCAATCCGCACTGGAGCAGCGTGGTGGAGTATGCTCTAGGCCTCCTCAAGAGGAGAGACCCGTGCCCAGTAGTGGGCCATTAATGGGTTGAAGCCAAGTATCCAATAGTTGTTTAGTAATAATATACGAGGATAACAGTAAGGGTAAGCAGTAGATAACAGAGAGAGTATACCCGAATGGGGCGGCTTAGAATACTCCCCAATCCCACGCCGAATGGGTATCGTAAGAGGCGACTAAATCCGGCCTACTGGTGGTGGGGCCTGTCAGAGGTAATATTGGTAATGTTGATTCTATTAGTTCATTTAGTTACTATTATTATTTCTGCATGGGGGTCCGCCTCAATAGCTACCATAGTCTTACTTGAATCTACCGCCAAACGAGTCGTCGTGTTCCGGCTTAAGATCTTGAGAGCCACTTCTTTCTTTCTTTTTCTTCTTTTTCTTGGCCAGCAACGCATCAGTGACATCTTTGGTGTTTCTGATGTCAATGGATGACGATAGCCACTTACCATGAAGTGGATAGATGATAGAGCATAGATTGACTTTCAAAATGTTTGTTATTTTATTAAAAAACATTGTTTGCTTACCCTCATGTAGTACATAAAATAACCTAAGAAATCTTTATACAAGTGCACTTTATCATTTGCTTTAATTATGAAAACTCTGTGATGATCAGGTGTTAACTTTGGTAATACAACTGGAGTACTGAAAAAAACATAAATACATATTATATTCTCAAGTGCCTTCTGCAACGTATCCAATAAAAAAATACATACATGTGGCATACTGGCATGACCACACAATTAAGACATCACCAACAACAACACACATAACATTAATATCAGCTGTCCTAGGAATCGAACCTGGGATCTTTAACTTTACAGGCAGGGTCAATACTGACAGTGCTTCGGGGTAGCAAAAGGGCACATTCATGGGTGTGATTTAAAAATTTTCAATAAGAATTGTATGGAATGTCTACTTCCACACTTGTTCCACTTTCCACAAACCCTTGTAAACACTTGCCCAGTATTTCGTTCTACTGACGCGTCTAACCCCTCGTTTACATTCAGCCCCTACCGCTGCTCCTCGCGCTGTCGGCAATAATCCCCTTGATACTGCCGTGGCAGGATCGAGAGAAGTGTAGTGTTTACATACTGCCCTACCACTCACATCGCTTTCGACTTTCGGCAATGGCAGACGTCGAAATATTACTGCGACGGAGCTGAATGCAGTGTTGCCAATGAAAATTTTTGGAAGGCCGTGTACATTATGGGCGCCATTGACGATGCGATCGATCGGTGCGATCCGTCGTTGCCGACCGATCGCGCCGACGGATCGGTAGTGTATGTTACCGCTATGAGTGGCACTTTTGAACCGATCGATCGGTGCGATCGATCGATCGCATCGTCAATGGAGCCCATTAGATAAAAAAGCCGTGTTTATATGGGAAGGGATCAAGTGTGGGCCGTAGCAATCCAATTACGCCAATATATACCATCGGTTCAGCGCTCGAACTAAAAAAAAAGGTCATCGGCAGTGAATTTGATGCCCACAAAACGAGTAATACTTTTCATTAGCCTACATTAACATCAATATAAGCCTGGTGGCGCTGTTTTAAGGGTTTAACATTCGTTAAATGTTTGCAAAACAATAAATAAACTTGACTTTGTGAAAATTTGCGAAAAGCCGTAGAATTTGCTACGGCAATAGGGTTCCAGCCGTAGCCCGTAGATTTTGTGATTTTTTGGCCTGAAAGCCGTAGAACACGGTAATTGCCGTAGCATTGGCAACACTGGCTGAAAAACCGCTCTTTTGGGGAGCGCCGGGCAGCGCGAGTAGCAGTGGTAGGAGCATGAGAAGTATCGTGTTCACATACTCGTCCTGCCCACTTCCCTACCTACTTTCCTGCTCAAATGAGCTGAATGTAAACGAGGTATAACTTAGGACTTCAAATACAGTACTTAATAAACAAAATAATTTCTTAAAACGTTATTGAAAAGACTGTCAAACAATAAAACTATACCTAGTCACTTAGAATAATAATAAACCTAGTCATAATTCACGTACATCCCTATATCATAATTTTCTTAAATTATAAGTTATTTCTTACATTCATTGAATACTTACAAGACATCAAACAAGATCCCAAAATCTGTTTTAGGGTTGCGCACTTCGAAGAACTGGGGTAGAAGTGTTCTTACTGTACACATTCGATCGATTTGTTTCTTTGCCTTTTCCAAGGAACCTTTGCAGTCATATATAACTATTTCCAGATACGCGTCACCTGAAGAATAAAAAAAACTTCGCTATAATATACACTTGGAACATAGCTAATTAAAAATCCAAATAAATATTGAACTAGCAAGTAAATAGGTTCCTGGGAAGTGGACGGCATAATTATCTTTATTATCATCACTTAATATCAAGTAGGTGTGATGTCAGTCAAGGAAAATACAACTCAAGTGAAATCGCTTCTTATTTGATTCTCTAATTTGGTACGGGAACCAAAACACGACCATATTATAGTAAAATTATATTTATGTATTATAAGCTAGCTAGTTTCCTTAGCATGCAGAGACATAATCACCTTTAAAACTATTTCGGAAGTACCTTTAGTTATTGTTACTGATAGTAATTCAAAAACATGCTGAATTATTTCTCTCATATTAAAACTTATTTCATGTAAATTGAAAAGGGTGCGTGTACTTATGTACGCGCGTGAGAAGTTATACTTCTTTCTTTGGCACAATTAAATGAATATAACCCCTCCCCCTCCCCTTCACTCCCATCATTTTTTCCATTTATTTCATAACGCGCCTAAAGAAGTATAACTTCAAAAATATCAATACTCATTGTACAGACTTTTTAAGGTTTCGTAAATGACTAAAACCTTTATTTTCAGCGCGCTCAGCTCAAAGACACTTAGTAGGTAGGTACCACTAATCTGTAACTTAACATGGGTGGATTTATGAATATTTTTCACGCCAACAAACTACTAAAATATTCTTTACGGTCCTCGGCACGCTTTTCGCTTTTTTCAGGAGTAGGTAACAACTTGTAATACATATGATTGAAACAATAATCAAACCGGCTTCAAAGAATTATGTATTTACGAAATTTTTGACTTGATTTTAAAGGAAAAAAAAACAAAAGAAAAAATATATAATACACAAAAAATTTCATAAAAATCGGTCGAGCCGTTTCTGAGAAGTGCGACTACAAACAGTAGATTTTTATACTATGTGTTAGATTGAATTCCATATATATTTTTCTAACAAAAAATTATTTTTTTTAATTGGAAGTCAATTTTATAAAACACTTGACCGCTAAAGAATAAATTGTTTAAGACTACCACAAAGTATAAGCTGAAAAATACACATTACCATAAATTAATGTCTATTAAGTTTATTTTTATTTTGATTAACTGTACAAATTATAGTTAAAACATTATAGTCTCTAATACTTCCTGTAAATTAAGCTACTATTTTTGCATACTTTTTGCCAAACAACCAGCGTTGTTATGCCCAGCATGTTTTTATGTCAGCAAAATATTGCTGTTACAAACAATTTGTTGATGACTCAAAACGAAAAAGGAATAAAATTACCTTTAAAACTTAATTTTACTATCATAACAATTCACACAATTGATTCGAAACTGTTTAATATGAACCATACCTACCAATTTATTCAAGCAGACAATTGTATCTGGATCAAAATATTGTAATTTAAATTTTAAAAGCATTTTTTAAATAATAATAAAAACAACAAAACTTACTGAAGTCCTTCTTTTTAAAATGATTTTGTTTAGCCACCCATTCCTTTAAATGTTGTATTGAATCTTCTATCATTCCAGGCTTGTAAAGATTGTACTCTTTCCTGATAACCTCCAAAGTATCTGGGTGATGTTCTAACAACTCATCTTTAGGTATGCACTGCATTTTAATTTAACGAGCGGACAATCAACACACTACTGAACAGGTCGAAATCACAGCTAATTATAAAAGATATAAAACATGCTCAACTGGATTTGCAAGCCGCTTCAATGTCATGTGACTTCAGATTTACTGACCTCTTTGGGCTTTTTTATGTAGGTTATTCAGTTTAGTTCCTTACTATATGCATAATGATATACACTATGTACCAAAAGAGCGTGACCGGCTTTTAATGAAAACCTTAGAAATATCAAAAGATAAAATTGTCATCAATTAGTTTTTTCATTGCTGTTGGATGCTTTAATATTAATATGGCATCCAATCTCAGTATTGTCCATAATCGCTTGCCATCTTCATGGCATACTTTCCGTAAGGTTTTTAGCATAGCTGCGAGGCAAAGACCACGCAATTTTCAGTTTACGAGTTAGTTCAGCTATGGTTACTGTATCTTTTGCCCTTCCTTTAATCTTCATCTACGAACAAAAAATTTCAATTGGATTGGCATCAGGGGACTGTGAGGACCAATCCAACACGTCAATACCATGTTCCGCCTTTCAAGTGGTGCAATGCCGACTTCGGTATTTAGGGTCGTTAAACTCTTTAGAAACCAGAAATATTTGTGACGTGGAAACATCGTCTTGGCCGACAGCAAAAATGCTTTTTCGTAAATTTTCGTCATTTTCTGAGTATCCTTACAATCAATACACAACTGCCCGAAATTAGTTTTTGTGAAGCATTCCCAAGGATGCACCATTGGTTGATGTTTTAAGGTTCGTACCATAGCGCGTAGTCCAAAATCGAGTCAAGTTGTCATCGGCCGTTCAAAATAAAGCTTCATTGAAAAAAAAATTTTTGACCCAATCGGTCATTGTTTTTAAGTTAGTATTAGTCTACTTTGCAAACATTGGTCATTGTTTTCGCAACGCCCAATACAGCCTTTTTAAAGCGACTTCTTCAGTACGCGTTTCGGAAAATAAGATTTCTTAAAAGTGCCTAATATTATACTTCACTTTTAACTAAACGCCTTTTAATGTTGATGTTGGATATCATACGTAAACAAAGTTTTATAAACACTATAATAATTACGATAACAATCGCAAGGTTTCTCTTACAAAAACAAAACTCTTACAAAAACTAATGAGAAACCTTGAATAAAACATTTAGATTTCGGCGCCATTTAAATATAATAAATAAATAAATAATAAGCCTTTATCGATCCCATATTATAGTAGTTTAAAATTAATATAACTTAAAAAAAAACTGTAGATGAGTGTTAGTTAATTCGTATTTATTTATTTACTCTTAATTGACCACAATATTTAATTACGGTACCATTTGTGAGCTTAATGCTTATTTATAATATTACTAGCTGCCCGGACAGACTTCGTTCTGTCAAAAAATTTGCAATAAAATAATTTTGCGACTATAAATTGAGATGTAGCTATCCTATCTTTCAAGTTGAATCAAACTGCACACGGTGTGCAAATTTGATTAAAATCAGTTAAGTAGTTTAGGAGTTCATCGTGGACAAACAACGTATTAAGATTTAATATGGGTCCCATCTTGGGTATTGGCCTCTACCATTCTTTTCCAGATTATTCGGTTCTTCCCTGCTTCGATCCATTTTTTCCCGCTATTTTTGTGATATCATCAGTCCATTTTGGTTTAGGTCAACCAACTTTTCTTTACTATTTAAATATAGTTTGATAAAACCTTTTTTGCATTAATGCAAATTAAAATAAACAAATAGTTAGAAAACTAAAAAACAAGCTTTTATAGGGTAGATATAAAGTGCACCGAAGCAAAAAAAAAACGACCGTGCTGTTCACCGTTGAGTTCATTTATTTGAAGCCAACCCTGGCAGTGGCAGTCAGCTTATGATGGGTTTAGGAACGAGAATTTAGGGTCTGACTCTGAAGTCTTACTCGCACTTGGCTGGTGTTTTGGTTGCGCACCCCAGCGCCTTTTTTCGGTTTCATTTGTGTCTATCTATGTAGCAAAGATTTGTTCTCTCTTGTGTTTCACTCTGGGTTCATGAGCTACGATTTGGGTAATATAATAAATACCGTCGCAAAAAGGACAAGTTCCCAGTAGTGTCATGATATTGTTTCAGTCTCTGTTCTTTACTCTCAGGAAATCTGCGGTTTCTGTGCAAGAAGTAGAGATTGGTAGAGCAACATGGAAGTCAATATGTGTACAATTATTATTTTCATGCAACACCACGTGAAAACCACGTGATACAGATAAAAAATATTAGTCTTTCAACTTGTTTTTAATTTATGCAAATCAAGGATCTTAACTTTTGAAGTGCTGAAGCACCCCATTTAGTAACACGGTATACTCCAAACAGTGTGGGGTTCTGGGATTAAATCTATAGTGAAATCTCTTTGTGTTTCGGTCGTTCTATCGGAGGGTCGTAATTACGGCGGGTCCAGACCCCAGAACCATTAATGATGAAGTTGCTCGCCTGTTGGCATTGGTACATAAAAAGTAAAACGTTTAAATTGAAATCTGTATTCAATGAAGTTAGAATCGCTTTGCTTATGTAGTGACATCTACTGACAGTTACTTAAAACTTAATCAACTTGCTTTGTTTATTCATATAAGTTCACGGCAGATGACGCCGAAGTGCAACTGTTTCATTGTCTTTTAAATAATTTTACTACAAGTTTAAATTATATGTAGAATTTTAAAGTAATTACCGCTAGATGGTGTTGTACTCATAAAGTGGTTGTAGTCGACAAATTATCAGACGAGTCACCTGAAAGTAAGTGGTCACCGTTGCCCATCATCGTCATCAGTAACACAATAGGTATCAGCGATTCGTTGGCCAAGAATGAAGGAACAAAGAAAGGAATTCACAAGGAAAGAAAATAACGGGCCTCAGTAGAAACACGACGAGTCATTCCAAGACGCAAGAAGAGGGTGGTAGCTACCTGGCAAAACACTACTGGCTTCACCGAAATTTAGTGATTATTATTATCATTTAGCTGCCTGTTTCTGTTTCTTCTAAAAATCGATACACATAATTTTTCACATGTTTTGGCTGTAGAATGCAACAGTTATTTAACAAGAAACAGCAAAAAAGAAACAGTTTTGCATTGTGAATTAAAGAGCTCTAAAGAATCATAAAATTAGATTGATAAAAAAAATAAGTTAGTTATTTTCTTAAACATAACTGTGTTTTCTTCCATTTTAAATTAATCGAGGTTTCTATTAGGTATTTTCAATATTTGCTTTTACCTAAGTAATTTCTAAACCTGAATTTACCTCAATTGTTTTCAAATTGAATAGTATCGCGTGATTATTATCACATTGTGTAGAAAGGTAATTATGCATTCATCCCATGTCCTCGTATTAACAGTAATTATTGATCAAAGGCTTTTCAAAAGCTTCCGCATGTTCTCAAAGCAATTAAAACTCATTAAGGTAATAACAGGTAATATGGAAATTAAAACATTGCAATTTATAAATACTTTGAAAATCAAAGGCATTATTGATACTGGTTCACTACCAATATCTAGGCAATTTTGCTTTCAGGATTCACTGGCAATTAGTTCATTGCTGGCAATTGTGAACTGGCGGACTTTAGAGCAGGAAACATATTGTATGGGAGATCTCTTATGTTCGGTTTAGACATATTAAGTAGTTAACTAAATTTTAATTAAATTTTAAGTGAATAATTTTTAGTGTGCCTCCACACGTAATAGTTTAGTAATGCTCTTTAGTTCATACAATTCTACTTAATAACTTAAGCATTTTACTAAATTTTAACTAAAAAGTGCCTGTCCAAACGTGTTAAGTGATAAGCCCCGCCCTTAACTACTTAATATGTCTAAACCTAACATAAGAGATCTCCCATACAATATGTTTCCTGCTCTAAAGTCCGCCAGTTCACAATTGCCAGCAATGAACTAATTGCCAGTGAATCCTGAAAGCAAAATTGCCTAGATATTGGTAGTGAACCAGTATCAATAATGCCTTTGATTTTCAGAGTATTTATAAATTGCAATGTTATAATAAAATTTCCATATAACCTGTTATTACCTTAATGAGTTTTAATTGCTTTGAGAACATGCGAACATTAGGGAGATAAATAAATTTTTCTTGACACTTTTTTAAATACAGTCTCATTTAATACCCTATACATCGCAATATAAAAAAAACTTGAGAGGTGTCAAGGGACACCCGGATGGAACGAAGTTCCTTGCAGTCAGTTCTAGGATAGCAAAAACATGCAGCAAGTGTGCCAAAACAAATCTAAGGTATTTAAAAAAGGTAAATTTCTGAAATTTAATACCTTAGATTTGTTTTGGCACACTTGCTGCATGTTTTTGCTATCCTAGTACTCTGGCTTGCTTTCTATGTAAAAAAAACTACGACGGCAAAAAGTGTCGTTACCAGAAAAAAGTGTCGTTACCAAATTTTCCGCCTAGCCCCCTTTCGCAACGCGCGATAAGGAACTTCGTTCCAAAAATCTGATTCAATACATCATAGATACATTGTAATATAAACTTCTTTCAACCAATATATTTTTTTACTTTTTTGCCTAGTAACAACTAGGTATACATTAAAGCTATTTTGATTCTAAATTTAACCTGTACAGACGTGGTGTGTGATCTAGTCTACAGTTAACACTCTGAAGGTTCCCGCCATGCCAGCGTATTCCACATTAAAGTCATCTGCCTGACGTAACTCTTCGTTTGTTCCAGCTTCGCTAAGGTCCTTCAAATAGTTTAAGTATTCTTCAGATGATAGGACTTCCAGCCATTTGTCTACAAAAAATATTGCAATATTATATGAAGTAGTTGAAGTACATCCTTACCTAAATAATTTGTCTCTTTGCCGTACTAAAAGGGAACAATGTTCTTTAATGTCACTTTTAACCCTCTTCGTACTCAGTTCTATCTTTGAAAACCATTGTTGAAAACTATGAAAATCCGTACAGTAGGTACTTTCTGAAATCTTCCGTTACTGGAGCATAATTGTCACGGTGGGGAACGTATTCATAATTATAATAGTAGTGATTATATTACAAAGATTTTCTCAAGACATTAAAATTTTAAATAAAACAACTTAATACTTTAAAAACTAAATAAACGGTTTTATAGTGTCATTAAAGGAACTCAAGAAAAAATTGTGTACGTGCTGTCAAAGAGTTCCCTCGCCTGGAGCCATCCCTAAAAGTATTATCAGGTCATACTTAACATAAAAATGTATTGCCATCGGAACCATATTAGCAATATGCAAAATTTCAACTTCGTAGGATGAAAGATTGAAGCGCTCATAGTCCGGCGGCTTGCGTCGATCCTAGGTGATCGACAAAGTTAAGCAACAGCAGGCGCGGTCGGTAGTTGGATGGGCGACCGCTAGTGGCAAAAAATTATTTAACGTTTTCGTGCTTCGGAGGGCACGTAAAGCCGTAGGTCCCAGCTGTTATCGTAGCATAACAGTCGTTAAGCCATGTCGGAGGCCCTCGAACGGTTTGAAAACTTCCGACACTCCGGTTGGCCACTAACCCCTCCACCAATCTGCACTGGAGCAGCGTGGTGGAGTATTCTCTAGGCCTCCTCAAGAGGAGAGACCCGTAGTGGGCCATTAATGGGTTTTTGCCGAGCCAAGCCAGGATGAAAGAAAGTAGTTCTAATTTAGCTTGCAAGATCAGACTCAAACAAGCCAAGTTAAATAAAACCGTTTAAAAATACTTACCAAGTAAAGCCTTTAATGATATTTCCTTTCCACCGTATTCCTCCGGCAATATATCGGCTGGAACGATATCAGTGAGATTCTCAAGAGTCTTATACGAATGTATTCGTCCGGCTACCTTGGAACTGACGAATTGTTTTAGTAGTTTCACAAAAGTGTCAATCATCTTTGAAGACGAGTAGATGTGTAGTCCTTTAATTCTCATGCCATAACCTTCCTGTAAATTCATAATTGATTTGAGTTTTATTCATTGTAGTATAATATTACCCTAGTAACGGTTAAAACACAGAAGAAATAATAGTACTTATTTACAGACCTTTTATCAAGGTGGCTCACAGACCCTCCCTAGGGAGCAACTATGGAAAATGCATTTGGGATACAAGCGATTTAAAGCTACATATAGTTCTTGACAAAAATAACCGAAATGACAAAGACGCATGAAAATGACTAGCTCTGCAACCAGCTCCGTTCAAGTTAGTGGTTAAAATAAATAAATAAAAGTCAATCCAAAACGCGTTAAAGCCTTTTCCGTGGGAACTTCGGAATAAAAACTATTCTTAATCATAACAAATTATTAATATTAATATGACGGCAACTGCCTAGTAAAGTGGATAAAAAACTTACAATTAATATGGTTAAAACCTGTCTTATCTGTACCGGGTTAACATTGGCTAAGAAATCCATTACGTTCATCTCAGTGAAATCTACGATAATTATGAACCCGCGACAATAGTCATGTATTTTTAGATAATCGCCCACCTGAAAAATAAACAAATTATTACAATGTTAGTCGGTAAAATTTTAAATGTCAACTTTTTTAAACTTTCAGGAAAAGTATCAAATAAGAAAAGTTATGAACTGATCTATGATTTAAAACTAAGTAACTATTATAATAGACGCGACTCTCTCGTCTCTCAGAGTTCGTTACCAAATTAAGTAAGCTTTAAGTATGGAAGCTGACAATGTTTGATAACAGCGAAAAATTGTCTATTTACCATTATGAGATATGCAAAATAATTCATGAAGTTTTTCAGTAAATGGATGTTTTCGCCTACTTTTACAATATATACTCGGTAGTGGTCTGGTGTTAGTTTTGGAAGTATGACTGGCGTTCTGAAAGAAAAAAAAGAGTGTGAATGAAATGCATTATGGTGTCCATACACGATCAAGTGTACTTGATGAAGCGTCAATCAGTATACTTGATCGTGTATGGCCATGGCATAGCTATCTGCCATACATCTATCTCATGCACACTGGATGGCGCGTCAAGTCAAACTACAGACTTGATCAAGTACACTTGATCGTGTATGGCCTCCCTTATAGTGCGTCGGATACATGTCAAATTTTAATAAACTTTATAAAATCAAAATACCCTTAACTGAGTTATCTGTAATAGGGTACGGTAGGGTAAAACATGACAGTTATGAAAACAATACTAATGCAGATGTCATATACAACTGTCACGTTTTGTCCCGCCTTATGCTGAACGCACATTTGTCCGCACCGTCCGCGCCAGACGCATCGCATACCTATGCGTATACGTCCGCATATGTCATCCGCATCAGGCTCTCATATGATTTCATACAAATGCGATGCGTCCGGTGCGGACGGTGCGGACAAATGTGCGTTCAGCATCTACTTCAGATAAAAGTGTTTCCGTATCCAAAGTCCGTATCCGATCCGATTCGTAACGAAAATCCGTAAAATTTATTAAGAAAATTACATTTATTTGAGAAGATTAAACCTTTTTGTACCTAAACAGATTCATTTTATCATACTCATTATAACCATCTGAGGCTGACATATTTGTGAATTTGATTTGATCTTCTTTCAAAATGAATTTGTGGCACTTTTCACTGATAGTGACAGTGAAGTCGTGAGATGGCGGGACCACCAATAAAAATAACTATATATTTTTAAATTAAATTTAAAATATAACAAACTCCCGACAGTTTCATTTTCACCAAACATAAGTAAAAACCATCTCGATCACGTCAGCTTTCAAACAAAAAAAAACGCATCAAAATCGGTCCATCCGTTTAGGAGCTACGATGCCACAGACAGACAGACACATCAAACTTAAAACACCTCTCTTATTTCATCGAGGATATATAGGAGGATATAGAATAAAAAGGATTATGGCAACATACCTATGACAATACATAATAAACAAAAAATCCAATTAATTATATGCTTGTGTAAGTATTGACGACGGTCTTATACATCTTAATAAAGCGACTTACTAGTGGTACTTACGCTATGTCAAACAAGTTTTCTAAATCTGTTTTTGGGTTGTGTACTTCAAAAAATTGTGGTAGAAGTGTCCTCAGTGTGCACATCCGATCTAAGGCTTTCTTTGAGCGTTCCAACGATCCTTTGTTACACATGATCAGTGTTTCCAGATACACATCACCTGAATACATTACACGAATAATAAATTATTATTTATACAGTCATATTATTACAGTCATTTTATATAGCTGGACACTTTTCCTTGTCCCCCATATGAGTCGATATTTTGAATGTTCATTGTTTTACTGCGGCGTTAGACATGTATGTGAGCTAAACTTTTTTAATACCTACTAACAATTATATTGTAATTATTGTATGTATAAAAAGCCTACTAAGAACCTACTAAGGAATAATTATAAATTGCTAAGATGGTACGCTAAGTGGGTACTACAAGCTCAAGGACTTGATTACAATTATTATGACATGAAATAACATTGTTATTTCCCTTCTTGGTATGTAATTTAAATTCGCTCTAATTAATACAGTAATTATAATTATATAGCATGATTAATCGACCTTTAAACTCAATTAAATTACAAACAGAACAATCTACAAGAATGATTAATTTTTAAAAATGTTATATTTTTGACAAATAAAATACTTCAACACTTTGTATACTGTCTCAGAAGACGTAATAGTGCATATACTATTAATGAGGAAACTCTCAAGGTGGTATATTACTCCTTGGCTCAATCTGTATTGAAATACTGCCTTATTAAATAATTATACTAGATGCCCGGACAGACTTCTTTCTGTCAAAATTTTTTTTTTTTTTATATATAAGCTATCCTGTCTTTCAAGTTGGATCAAACTGCACACAGTGTGCAAAGATTAAAATCGGTTAAGTAGTTTAGGAGTTCAACGACGAAGGAGAACAACGTGACACGTAATTTATATATAATAAGATAGTGCTTATATTCTGACAGTTCGAAGAGATATCCATCAAACTGCACACGGTGTGCAAATTTGATTAAAATCGGTTAAGTAGTTTAGGAGTCCATCGCGGACAAACAACGTGACACGTAATTTATATATAATAAGATAGTGTTTATATTCTGACAGTTCGAAGAGTAATATATCCATGACAATAACTGAGAAGTTGGTTCAATCTCCTGTGGAATTCAGACCACGGCTTAGAACGTCGCTTGGTGGAATACATCTGGATTCTGGCAAATACTTCAACTTTGTTATATTTTTCAGTTTTTTATCCGACTACGACGATTATAATGTGTATTATAGAGATGTAAGCTTCATAACACGAAAGTTAGTATCCTTAGTAATATATCATGAAATGTTACACTGTAGTTACAATACAATACAAAAATTCTTTTTTAATACAGTTGCTCAAAAAGTGGCGTATTGCAGGGACGTATAGCGTTCGGGATATGGGCTATGACATACTCGAACTTTTTTTTTACTTTTTCCGAACTCTTGCGTTCTCTTCCAGCTGTCAAAATAATGTATATTAAAAAGAAAAAAACCAACCACGAAGTTTTTACAAAAAAAATTCATAGAAGTTTTTATGATTCATGAGTTTTTAGGTTTCATTTCATTTTCATATTTCTAAAAAGACGCTACTAATTTGTTTCAATATCAGATTTAATGATTTGATTCAATGAGTTAGGTTAGGTTTCATAAAAATCTCTGCTTATATAAGCAGAAAAGCTTATATAAGCAGAAAGAATATTCTTTTACGGTTGGCGCCATTTTCCAAAAAGTTAGTTGAGTTTATTGTGTTTTTATTATTCTATTAAATTGCTTCATTTTTTCGCAACTGTATTAAAAATAGTTGTTCAGTACACGTGCGGAACCGTCATTGCAACTTGTTCCGACTGTCAACCCTCACCTTCGGCTGCGCCTCGGCTCGGGTAGACATTTGTCGGAACTCTTTGCATTTGGCTTTCCGCACTCGTAATGAAATACACCAAATTAACTTACAAGGAGAAATACTTAAAAATAATGTGGCATACAAAAGGCGGCCTTATCGCTAAAGAGCAATCTCTTCTAGGCAACCTTAGCATATAGGAAACAAATAAGAGGAAATAAGAATGAGGCGTAGGGTGTACCGTTCTAGTTGTTATTTGCTTATAAACTAAATTGCTAGTAGGTACTAGTCTAGTGATGATAATGAAAAAGGGAAATTTATATATCCTGTTTCAGACAGAATTCTTTCACCTGTGATTTAAAACAGTGATGTGTCTGAGCATAGCGTAGGTTTACTGGTAAATAAATTCCAGAGGCGAATAGCCTGAACAGAGAATGACTTGGAGTAAAAGGACTAAAATGTTAAAAAAATCAAAACACCGGGCTGCATAAAAACATGGTAGACCTGTTTGAAATTCTTATGATGAGCTCTTTAATTTAGGTAATACCCATACTGCATTATTCTTTTTGTTTATTTTTTGATACTTCAAACAATGGCATCACAGGCGCCATATTTGTTATTTTTTTGGATTTTTTTTTTACGAAAATAGCCGGCAAAGGAGCTGACGATCCACCTGATGGTAAGTAGCTATCGTCACCCATGAACATCAGCAACACCAAAGACATCACTGATACGTTGCCGGCCAAGAAAGAGAGAAGAAAAAAAGGAAGAACTGGCTCTCAAGCCCCTAGCCGGAACACGAAGAGTTGGCGGCTGACTCATGCTCAAGGGTGAGCTATCCAAGCGAACCCCATGGAGAAATAATAATGGTATTAATGAACAATTAAAATCAATATTACCAATATATTCCTTCGTGGGGCGCTACCACCAGTGGGCTGGATTTAGTCGCCTCTTACGACATCCATCTGGCGCGGGATTAGTATTCTTAAGCCGCCTCAATACGGCTAACTTCTCTTATTTAAGCACACTTAGACTATCGAGACGCGTCTCACTGTACTATTATTTAGGTATATTTATGCCAATTCAGTCCAGCGGTTGAAAATCAAGCGGTTGAATTTATACCAATTCAGTCAAGCGTTGAAATTTAAATCTTTAGCCATTTCAAGGTTACCTTTCTTTTAGTGTCTCAGGTCAATGGTCAACCCTTGTCAATGATCTTATATTCACATTAGTCAAACTATGAAAAAAGTATTGCGTAATAATTTTTACGTCAATTCACTTCTTTTTTAGTAAATTTCAAATATTCTACCTGCTTACATTAATATTTCCATAAAAAATATTTTAAGAATAATGTTAAATAATTAATACTATTTTGAAATTGGCAATGAATAAGCAATTTATTAAAGCTATTGGCACAATCTACTTCATAATTTTTTTACGTAGCAGGCTACCAAAGTTAGCCGTTGGAATAAGTGTGTTCAATTTCTCTAATTTGTTTTTGTAACCAATTTTCTTAAGGTTTTATAGAAAAAAAGCATTGTTTCACATGAGTCAAGTATTGAAGAGTATTTTTAAAAAAGAATGGTAAAAAAAGTCATCAATTTTAGAAATGTTATGAAATGAAATGAATAAGGTCAATTTTTTTGAGAAAAATTTAAATATGCCGATATCTCAAACATAGTGAGACTTTTACTAAAACGAAATTTAGGCATATAGTAGGTAATGATAATTATGACCTTCCACCAGTTGCAAGGATATCCTTCAATTTTTGGACACCCTGTATGTGTTATACTTTAAGTCCAGTATTAAAAAAAATATTATCATGATGACGCAACATTTAATAAAAAATCATTTAAAAAAAAATATTTAAAATTTTCTGTCCAGGATTTTTGTGGCAACCCATGTTTAATATATTTTCTGATATACTAAATGTATTATAAAATAAGTTTTATTCTATTATCAGCTCGGTGAAGGTCGTCTTAAGTTCGGATCTTAGAACATTAGGCCCACATCATAAACCAGTCTGCAAAAAATCAGATCTACCGGATTTAATGTATAAAATAACTGGACTAATAACGTTAAGACAGGTTATTTTATCTGTTTCAAAGGCTATAAAATTAAAATGTTTTCCATCTTTTGTAAGAAATATCCTCTTAGATTTTCTTCTGAACTCAAAGCTATTTTCAAAAAGGAGGAGTGAAAGTGAATGAATTCAATAATAATAATGAAATGCGTAAACAATATAAACATGCAAAAAAATAAAACGTACCAAAGTCCTTTTTTTTGAAATGTTTTTGTTCTTGGACCCAGTCTCGTAATATTCTGATAGAGTTCTCCATCATTCCTGGCTTGTGGAGATTATATTCTTTCCTCATAGTTGACATAGTGTCTGGATGATGTTCTAAAATAACGTCTTTTGGTATGCACTGCATCTCGAACGCTCTATATGACGATCAACAAACAACTAAACGAATCACTGGTTTTAAAGTAAGTATAATTATTATCTACTCATTAATATTAAGATACATAACCCCACCACTCTGTCTCGCTGTCTATTTTATCATTACCGGACAGACCGGACAGCTGCGGTGGTCGAACTTGCGTCGCTTATTCGTGGCATACCCAACACTAGTCTGATTGCTCATGCACCAGAGTACGACCACCTTGTAATAAACATACGCCCGTAATTATTGACACTAATTAGTTTTTTTTTTAGCATCATCATTAAAACCTGAGTATTGTCCGTACACAATGTATTTAAAAAGACGACCGTAGTTGAATCTTTAATACTTTAACATTGTTCTACGAACGTTAAAATAGTTTCACAGTTAATTACATTGACCAAAAGACAAGATAGTAATCTAATATTAAAATGTTGACAAACTTACCCATTCCTTTTTGGAGCTTCGAATATTTTAACGAGTAATATATAATATAATAGTTAAAAAAATAATAGAGATTAGATAAATAATAGTAAAAAAATAAAAAAACACGCTTTTATAGAAAATCCAATTAAAAAATAGAAAATGAATTTAAAATCGTGTAATTGTAAAAAAAGCACGGGGTGCTTTTTAAGATATTATCCCTTTGACAACATGCTGTTATAACGATAATACGACCAACGTGATACCACATGATAATAATATGTAGTTGATGTAGAGTATAATATACTCGTTAAACCGCAACATACAGCCTAAATAAGAAGCCTTGGCTTCAACCCATTAATGGCCCACTACTGGGCACGGGTCTCTCCTCTTGAGGAGGCCTAGAGCATACTCCACCACGCTGCTCCAGTGCGGATTGGTGGAGGGGTTAGTGGCCAACCCGAGTGTCGGAAGTTTTCAAACCGCCCGAGGGCCTCCGACATGGCTTAACGACTGTTATCTTATGATAACAACCGGGACCGACGGCTTTACGTGCCCTCCAAAGCACGGAAACGCTCAAGAATTTTTTGCCACTAGCGGTCACCCATCCAACTACCGACCGCGCCCGCTGTTGCTTAACTTTGTCGATCACATAGGATCGACGCAAGCCGCCGGGCTATGAGCGAGGATCGACGCAAGCCGCCGGGCTATGAGCGAATAAGAAGCCTACAGGGTAAGAATAATGTAGTGGCAGGGAAACATTAAATGGCATGTGGGCACCTCAGTCCCACCTCACCACCTCAGTATGTATATGTAGTAGGTATATATTTACGTTCTGTGTTAAGACTGCTTGTGCTTGTACTTTCGTTCTATTCTGTCACTCTCTCTCCTTCTTTGTTTTATGGACTTCTTGCGTTGGGTTGTGTTTCCTTGTGTAGTGTAAACTGTACTTATCTGTTTCGTTGTGCTTTATTACCGACTTTAAAAAAGGAGGAGGTATTCAATTCGATTATATTTTTTATGTGTTACCTCAGAACTTTCAACTGGGGGAACCGATTTTGATGATTCTTTTTTTTAATCGAAAGCTGATGCTTGTCATGTGGACCCGTATAAATTTGAGCGAGATCTGACATGTACTTTTTGAGTTATTTTGAAGGACATTATTTTTTATGAGTAAAATTTATGTAATAAAGGATTAACTTGATTTCGGAAGCTCGCGCACCGCCTGCTACACTCCACCACAAGCTATATCAATCTCTATAGGTATTTTCGTAAATTCATCCCCGAAGGATGTCAAAGATGAATCACTCCTAGCCCGGTGGCGCTATTGTCAAGATACACTAGGGGATTAGCCAAACTTTATGAGATGTTGAAACGAAGGCGTATCAGAAGTTATTTGATGCGATGGGCATTTATTTACTAACAGCATGTTAATAATATAATAAAAATTTGAGGTGTTGAGTATTCTATGTCGTAAACTAAGGAATCTGCCAAACCATAAGAGATATTGTAATATTGCAGAAAAAGGTCCAGGTCACCAAGTTATTATTTAACTTGTATTTTAGATTGTTTTATTGTTCAAATCTGATCTTTTTCGTTCGTTGAAGTTTTCTCCGAAAAACTCAGGCATCTCTGTCCTAAGGGCACAAATTTTGTCCAATTTATTTTTAGCTCGCTCTAGGGAACTTTAACTTGTTAATATAGTTAGTCCTCTCCAAATATCTTCTTGCTGTAAGTAACAACATAAAAATGATATAACACAGAACTCTATTTCCGTGGTACTTCATCTACCAAAAACTTTAAAGATTGGCACAATAAAACGAATTACTTTACATTATAGGAAATTATGAATTGTCAATGAAGTAAGAACATAGATTAAATAAATATAATAAAAAGATTTTTAGTCAATATTCCACTTTTTCTGCAATTTAATTGCGTAAAGAAGATACGGTGGAAAGTAATGTTTTCACAATTTCTAATGCCTTTATTATTTTGTCTATCGACTGGGTCCCGTATAATAGGTATAATATAAAGCAGTTATTTAGCATGGTTATACTTACTGTATATGTTTATAAAAACTACATATTCGTGGAATAAAATCTTTAAAACATATTTATTCTTAGGGTTGTTTATTGAGGACTGTTTCTTAGAAATCGGTATTTTTTTTGCAATTTTTTTATTGTAAGTAATAAAAGGCTTTGAAAATTTTCCTGTGCTTTTATTTTGCAAGTGAGTACAGAAAAGCAGTTCACATAATATAAATATTAGAAGAAACGAAGAACCCTGTTACAAAATTGCGTGTATCTTCAACATTTTTTAAGATATTATGATATTAAGTAAACCACATGTACACGCTTTTAATTAATTATTATAATGAACCATAAATAACCTTAATGCTAAAACTTTGTTACGAATTCAGACCTCTTATTCCAAAACATTATTTACCAAATACAACAATTTACGTAGAAACCTCACCATATTTTAAATGTTTTAAATAAAAAATAATGCCTACTAAATAGCCTTCCTGTTAAAATTACTTAGATTATTAGAAATTGTTAGAAAGTTAGCTTCGTATTTCCTACATTTTTTATTTTTTGAATATACATAAAATAATGCTCATATACATATAGATAATAATAGATATAATATACATGTATAATAATTATTTTTTGAATATACATGGATATACAGATATGTTTTGCTTATAAAATTACACAAGTTAAAAATACTTCCAACATTATTATATGGTAGGTATAACTAAAATATTATACAAAAGATATACACAAAATTACACAAGACAGAAAGACTATTTCGGTTCCAGCACGTAACGGTATCAGTTTAACGAATATAAAACAAGATGAGTATCCTACCTTATTTTAATTTCAAAATTATCCGTCCTAGTACAGTATACATTTTACGTTTATAATTCAATCTAATTTATCTTCATTGTTAATCTACGCTTAGAAGTTTGAACGTCCCAGGCATCCCGGCGTAGTTTTCGTTAAACTTGTCTGTCTGCCTAAATGCTTCATCAGTAACGGCGGTATTCATTTCCTTTATGTAATTCATATGTTCTTCTGATGTCAACTCATCCAGCCACTCATCTAAAACATACATTTTACTGTTATCATTCAAGCGTTAGAGACATGATACAGCTTATTTATCTGTACTTGGCTCTATGATAAGATATAGTTCGTTTATAGTGACAGAAAGCCAGGTAACAAGCTGATTCCTAACTTATTTCTGGGCTATCAATCCATCTCTGCTTTTGGTGGTACGGATGTTTATAGAGGGCTATAACCACTTACCATCAGGACACGTGTTTACTCCTTTGACATAAAAAATAACTTACCCTGTATTTCACGCAGTGGTTTTTCCTTTCCTCCGTATTCTGCAGGCAAAATTTCTTGAGGCAGAAACTTTTGTATCTCATCAACAGATTTGTGAATATGCAGACGTTCAGCGATCTTCGGGCTGAACACTTGTTTCAGAATTGTGACCAATGCATCAACTAACTTTGAAGGAGTTACTATGTGTATACCCTTGATTCTCATTCCGAAGCCATCCTGAAAAAGAATGTATTTGTTTTTAAAAACCTTCGATAAACAAAATTAGCGTTAATAACCGTATCTTCTCCAATCCGCACTGCAGCAGTGTGGTAGATTACGCTTTAGGCTTCTTCAAGAGAAAAGACCAGTGTTCAGTATTGGGACGTTAATGGGTTGAAGCTAGCCAAGTCAACAACTGCATAATTGGAAGGTTCTTTTCAAGTACTTCTCTGGCTTACAAGGCTTTAACCTGTTAACGGCTCTTCTCTGAGGAAGCTTAGTTACTTTACGATGCTCCAGTGCGAATTGGTGTAAAGGTAAATGATTAACCTAAGTGTCCAAAGTTTCTATGCCTGGATGTCTGTGGATAACTAATAGGCTGTCTCACGATAACCATCTGGACCACTGGCTTAATGTCGAAGCAGGGAAACGTTCAAAAAGTTTATACTATTATTGGCTATCTGGCGACAACCGCGCGCCCACATTTCACGGTCGAAAAGAAGAATTTTGGTCGATTGTTTTTATTGTCAATCGGACTTATTTCTATTATAATGGCTGACATACCTAATTAGTGACTTTATAATTATGACCATGAATAGCCGTTATCACTTATCGTGATATGACTAATTTACTCGTTTATTGACAACTAAAATTGATTCTAGATAAAATGTGAATTACTTACTCTTATTTAGTATGAATATAAAAATAAAAATATATAAAAATATAATTAAAGCACCCAATCGGATAATCTAATTAATTATTAGTTTGTAACTCGTACGATACGATCATTAAAACTATTATTTATCTTTTATTTCCTTATACTCAGGCATATATTATAAACGAGTAACCGCCCTCGCTTTGCTTCGGTTTTCTTATTTTTTTTACACCTTGGGTTACATTATTGGAGTTTTATTAAGGATCCCTATTTTTTTCAAAATAAAGCCTATGTTACCCGGCATTTTGTAGCTTCCCAACTGTGAAATAATTTTTCAAATCGGTTCAGTAGTTTCAGAGCCTAATGCAAACAAACAATCAAATCTTTCCTCTTTAGTATAAGTATAGACATAGGATTTTAAGCAGATAATGTAAAGAATAAACATACAATTGTAATTCTGTTCTTTATTTTTAGTAGGTATATAATGTACACAATAGCATTCGTATTCAAATGAAGAAAATCAAAGTATTTGTTTAAAAAAAATTATAGTTTATAAAAACTAAAAAAAAACGCTTTTATAGGAAACCCAACTAAAAAAATAGAAAATAAAATTGAATTAAGAATCGTGTAATTGTAATAAAAGCGTGGGGTGCATGGTGTTAATGAGTAGAAGGGATAATATCTTTTTAATACAGTTGCTCAAAAAGTGGCGTATTGCAGGGACGTATAGCGTTCAGGATGTGAGCTATTTATTACACACTCGTGCTTTTTCTTTACCTTTTCCGCACTCGTGCGTTCTCTTTCCCAACTGTCAAAATAATGTCTATTAAAAAGAAAAAACCAACCACGAAGTTTTTATGATTCATGCAAATATTTCTAAAAAGAAGCTACTAATTTGTTTCAATATCAGATTCAATGATTTGATTCAATGAGTTAGGTTAGTTTTCATTTTATTTCATTTTATTTCATCTCATTAAATTTCATTTTCATTTCATATCAATAAAAAAATCTACTGAAGACTTGGCTGTATGGGCATAGTTCCCTTTGCCTACCCAGAATGGGTGAAGAAAACAAAAAAAAAACTCTGCTTATATTTTGGCGCCATTTTCAAGTTTATTGTGTTTTTATTATTCTAATTGCTTCATTTTTTCGCAACTGTATTAAAAATAGTTGTCCAGTACACGTGCGGAACCGTCATTGCAACTTGTTCCGACTGTCAACCCTCACCTTCGGCTGCGCCTCGGCTCGGGTGGGCATTTGTCGGAACTCGTTGTAATGACAGGCTTTCCGCACTTGTAATGAAATATACTATTAAAAGCACCCCACGATTTTTTTACATTTACACGACTCTTAATTCAATTTTATTTTCGATTTTTTTAGTTGGATTTTCTATATAAGCGTATTTTTTAGTTTTTTTTTTAACTATTATTTATTTTTTCATTTTTAGTTAGATTTTTTGAAGTGAAATTTAGGTTTTTTTCTTTCTTTCTTTTTTTCTTTAAATATTGAATTGTCATCGAACTTCGAAGTTTGAAAGAAATCTGACCATTTAAAGCTAATATAAAGCGTCTAATTATGTTCCTTTCTTTCTTTCTTTCTTGTTTTTTCTTAAAATATTGAATTGCCTTCGGTCCATTAAGTCCACGAAGTTTAAAAGAAATCTGACCGTTTGAAGTGGGTCAAAATGAAGTCAAAGAGAAGTTACAAACAAACAAACATACAGGTGAAGCTAATATAAAGCGTGTAAAAATCAGAAATGTCATGAATGATAATATTTTCTTAGGTCTAAACATGAATACTAATAAACTGGTTCATACTACATGGTATGGTAATAATCCATTGCAATGAACTTTTGGCACGAACCAGAAGTAAAAATAATTATATCTACATATTTAATTATTCAGCCATTAGTAATTCTAGGTGAGACTCCATAATTAGACACGAGGCCCAAACATTATTATTTATACACAAATGACAATTTAGATGAGGAACTAATAGAGCAAGATCCCAGGGCCACCAGACGTCACGTATTTTCTGACGGACGAAATGTGGACGATTGAGTAGTGTTAGTGTGTACTACGATCGATCGTATGCGTACCTGCTAACTTGGTCAAACGGCCAATTTCCAGGTATCAGGTGATCAAGGTACATAAAAACATTATAAACTTCACGTAAATTCTCATGGCTGATTTTCACGTATGTCCTAGTTAAAATAGTTAAAAATAAGTCGTCAATGCTCCCAGATACTTTCCGTCGGCCATATTGCTTTGCAGACGCTTTAAATCTCCCAAAATAATTAGTTATGTTCGCGCCTACACCAAAACAGACATTTTTAACCGCGTAATTTGATTGCTCTTTGAATTCTACAGGAGTCGATTAGTGTCGGTACCTTTAAAAAAAATTTCTTTGTAAAATCTTCAGCGTGGTGGAGTATGCTCTAGGCCTCCTCAAGAGGAGAGACCCGTGCCCAGTAGTGGGTCATTAATGGGTTGAAGCCAAAACCTTCATATAAATCAAGGCCTGGAAATTGGCCGTTTGACCAAGTTAGCAGGTAGGCATACGATCGTAGTACACACTAACACTACTCAATCGTCCACATTTCGTCCGTCATAAAATACGTGACGTCTGGTGGCCCTGGGATCTTGGACTATAATAGAATTCAAAAAATACTTAAATCCTTAATCGATTTTCAAGTTTTTCCCTACAATTTTTTTTTGCGAAGTAGCACACGCCGGGTATCCACTAGTGACATTTAAATAGCTTACCATATAAATAGTCAAAGCTTGTCTCATCTCCACGATGCCAGAGGTCGTAATGAAGTCCAGGACGTTGGATTCGGTAAAGTCGGCTACGATTCGGAAACCATTGGCGTAATCATGTCTCTTCACATATTCACCAACCTGAAAATTGTATTCGAATCTTTACTATAGTACCTAGTCGTAGTATCTCCACAGAAGAAATAATAGTACTTATAAATTTATCTCACTGCACTCGTTGACATAATAGCGCGCAATATGTCAACAGTGAAGTGATTTTAACACGTGCATTGCTAAATTGTCAAGTGTTTGCCTTGCTTTACAATTTAAAGAAAATTTATTTAGGCTGTGTTCCCAGTAGGCAAACTGTTGGCAGCCGACTGAGTTTGCGGCGTATCAATTTAGTACGCCCTTCCATATATTTGAAATGGAGTGTCCACAGTTTGCTAGTTTTGCGCTCACTATACGCAGTTTGCAGTGTTACCTACGTGCGCCGACTGTCTCAGTAGTCAGGCTAACTCACAGCAAACCCGGTTCCAGTCGGCGGCGGCGATATGGTTGTTCGCCGGGCGTAGTGACTTCGTTTGCCGCAAACTGTTCATGCGGACAGCTGGACAGTTTTATCCTCTTTCAGCGCCTCTAAGATACGCAAATTGATCTGAGTTTGCAGCTAACTCAAATTTCAATTCGCCACAAATTTGCGGCTCACTCAGTCGGCCGCTAACAGTTTGCCTACTGGGAACACAGCCTTAAGTTGTACGATACTGATGTAATATATAGCTACATATATATTATAGCTACAAAAATAAACAAATCCACTAAGTCACTAGAATCAAACTACATACTTAAAAGCAGACAGGCAGGCAAAAAAAAATTAAAGTACAAACAATGTAATCGTGGAGTGTTGTGTCAATAGTAGGTATTTTCAATTTACTTGTTTATATTAGTACTTAATTAATTGTAAATAAGCAATAGACTACCTATGGCCTGTGGTTTTAGACACTATTAACAAAAAGAAAATTATTTCTTAACAGTAAAATAAAAAGAAAATATTTCTTAAAAGTAACTGCGTTATTTCGTTTTGTTGGGTTTCTTCTGAGTTCTAACTTGTTTCTTTTACGTTTTTTACTCGTTTCTTTAACGTGATATTAAGTAAGATACGGCATAAATTCCTACAGTAATTTAACTGGATAATAATGTATGTAAAGTAGATTTTATTATATCAGCTTTTAGTACTTACAATCACATTGTATCTGTAAAAATCCAAGAACTGCGACTGCTTATAATCCATATTGTACACTTTAATCCAGAAAGTTCTGTAATTCTCCACAGTCATCTTCGGTAGAACAACACAGTTACTGAAAAAATATATTCACCGATTTAGTATACATAATTCACCTGCGGCCAGTAGATTTAAATCACCTGGGTGCATAGGTGAATAAAGTACACTAAAAGTAGACTTAAGACATCTGGGTGAATTAACTCAGGTGAATAAAGTCGACGTCACCTCATGAAACCCAGTTATAAGTGTAACTTATAATTAATTTATCATTTATTTTAATCAGATAAAATTCAGCCGCTATACAATTGTAAGATAACTTAGCATATCTGTTGAAAAATTTTGCCGAGGATCGAGTGATTTTATTTTGGCAAGCACCTTCAAATGTTTATTTTCTAAATTTTTCAAAGTCAGCGAATATTTGAGAGGCTATTTCAATTTTCTAGCGTGATTTAATAATTGTAAATTTGCTCAAGCACGAATTATTATTATTTTTATTATTATTAGATACAACATTATTACTATTTTAACAGGATATTGTAATACGATACTTACACGATATCAAATAAGTTACCGAAATCTGTTTTCACATTAAAATTCCCGAAGAAATTCGGCAAGAGCGATCTTAAAGTGCATATTTTGTCTAATATACGCTTAGCTCTTTCTACTGAACCCTTAGCTCCAATGATTGTTGCCTCAAGATATCTTTTTTCTGTGGAATAAAGAAATTAATGTCATTTATAATGTAGTAATAGTGAAGTATAATTTAATATTCATAATCGCAACCCATTATCCCGCAGCTGTGCTACACCTCTCATGTGAGCGATACACTACGCACTAAGCTTCATAATTATGGTAAACTCTCAGGATATTTCCTGATGATGTCTCTCTTCACCAAAGCAAGACAACTAAAACCTAATTAATTTCTAATACGCATATATTATCTTTGGACATCCCAGGTTCTTTTTTCTTTTTCTTCTCTCTTTCTTGGCCAGCAACGCAGCGGGATGCTTTGACACGGGTTGTCAAAGCGCTCTGACAAGTTGTCAGAGCGGCAGTGATGGTTTTGTTCTATCACTGTCGCTCTTCAGCGTTTTGATTGGCATGACGGGAGAAATGGCAATAATATCTTAATGTGCATGATCGTGATATGGACGTCCCTGTTGTGCCTATGCTAAATACCGAAGAGTGAATAAGATGGCACATACTGTGGCATGTGCGGTGTCACTGATGTCGCATCCTCGAAGACAGTGAACGAATATACTACTCGAAGACTTCTGTACGCCTAGTACTCGCTTTAATTGATTGCTACTAATGGTGAACAAATCCGATGAGAAATTCCCCAACTTTGTTTTGGCACACTTGTTTGAATGTTTTTGCTATCCTAGTACCTACTGACTGCAAGTGGGTGTCAGGTTTTATTTCGCAACAAATACCTACTATGCAATAGCTTTACCGCGGCAGTCCCTGAGTGCCACAAGTTTTTTTAAAGTAGTAATCATTTTATTCATCTTATGAAGAAGTAGGTACCTAGTAAAATATTTTATCTATCATAATAAACATTGTTACCTACTTTTGGTTTTTTGTTTAGTTAGGATAGTGAGACATAAAATAGGAAAAATATGAAACCAGAAATGAATAAGATTGTATATTTAGTTGCATAATTATTTTAATCAGTTCATAAATTTAAAAGGTAATTAAGTATTAAAATATTAAATATTGTAATGATATTGTCTGTGCTCGAATTGTGTGGTTTTATCCATGACGCTAACAGGTTTTAATGTAAAACTTTTTGTTTGTCTTTTGAAAACACTGAGAAATATACATAATTTAAGATTGTTAAACAAGGTTACTGAAACATATTAAAGTCAAGTAACAACTCATTTTACTAAAATTAACATTAATTGCATCCGCCTCACTTAATGTCCTTAATAAATTATTGTTAAAACTGCATTGACAGTCAGCTATTAAAAGATAACAATTCGAATAACAAAATGGAGGAAGACCTTGTCGTATTTTGTACTTTTCCAGGATTCCATAGTCAAAAAGAAATCACATATTTTCTTTATGTACCTATGTATTTTCCGTCCGTATGTTCGCTACGTAATCCGGAGACTCCTAGTAGGTACTAGAAAAATATTATATTGTCGGGACAAAAATTTGTTAATTGGAACGGCCGCGGCGCGCAGCGTCAGTGAAATCTATAAACCGTGCTAAGGCTCAGACTTAAAATTATCTGAACAGAAATAATAATTCTACATCAAATTTTTGACGTTAACCATTTTATATGACTTTAATTTTTCGTATTATCAAATATCTGACGATGGTCTGGAACTGATGGTCCTAAATAAACCTTAACTTTAGCCGTTTTACATGACTTTTTATTGTTCTTATATAACAAAGTGTCTGTCAACCTGGTACATTTGGTTTAGGCGCAAAATGTCCCATTCGCACAATGACCGATCGTCCTATTCGCAGAATGTCCTATTCTCAGAATGTCCTTTTCTCAAAATGTCTTTTTCTTAGATAGTCTAAATTCGCAAAATGTCCTATTCGTTCACTGTTATCTGAGTAAAGGTCTATTGCCCCTACTTAGAGTCACTAACGGTTACTTAAATCGCTCCTTAGTACAGAATTTGTATGGTGAGTCTTTACTAAGGATTTAAGTAACCATTAGTGACTCTGCGTTGGGGCGTAAGTGCCCTTTCTCGATCTCACCCTTAGACTCAATTCCTTCTTTATTTCCGCAGCTGGTTCCGCTCAAGTTATCAAAACTGCTTCGTTCGTTACTTTGTTAGCATGTATGTATGGGTTAAATATGGCAATTAAATTACAATTAGAATTACTTCCTCTCATCCAACACAATAAAAATCTCACGTAATGCTTTGGATACCTATGTTGTTATGACAACAGTAACCTACGCTCAAGGTTTGTTTTTTTTAGGGTTCCAAAGTAAAATTGGAACCCAGAGTTTCGTCATGACTGTCCGAAGCAAAGCGCCGAGACCCTTAGTGCTAGAAATCTGTAAGTTGGCATGGATATACATATTTATTAAAGCTTCAGAATCGTAAAATAAAATATCGAAAATCTTTTTTTTAGGGTACCTTCCGTACAGGTAACGTGGGGATGAATTATTTATTCGTCGCGTACCCTATAGTGTGAGGTATCGCTGCAAAGGTCTTCTAAAAATATTATAGGTCTTCTCGTACTATTTTTGGAACTAGGGGTCCATTTGCGAAATATTTGGCTTTAAAATGATAATTTTGTTTACAGTTAAGTGACCCCCCTGCTGGATAAACGGTTGGAGTTGAACAAGTGAAAAAACTCTCAAAAATAGGATATAATGATGAATTTACAAGGAAAATTATCACGGCTATGTAGTATGCATAAGTAGTTAGAGAGTAATATTCTATAAACTTACTACTTCGGAACCCTACATTGCGCGTGGCCTGACACGCACTTGCCCGGTTTTTATGAAAATAGTCGGTAAACCAGCTGATGGTAAATGGCTGATGTCATGGACATCAGCGATACCAAAGGCATCACTGATCCGTTGCCGCCGTTGCCGGCCAGTAAAGAGAGATGAAAAAGAAATACTACCCACTGGTTCTAAAGCTTTCAGCCGGAACAAAACGAGTTTGGCGGCTCAGGCAACATGATGGTAGTAGCTATCCAGGCTGGGTCAGCCTATATAATTAAGCCTACTTTACACATTTTGCATTTCTATAATAATAATTGATATTGTTTTGTTTTTATTGTGTTGTCAAGGGCAAAACCGTTCATTCATTTTAATTAAATTTAAATATTTTGGCCATGTATGTTTTTACTTTGACAAATTAGTAATCCTGTTTTAATAAAATTATTCAGATTTGCACATCACTACTAAGCAGTGATAGCCTAGCGGTTTGAACGTTGGTCTCCCAAACGCAGGGGCCCCAGTTCGAATCCTGGCACGCACCTCTGATTTTCAAAAATTATATGCGTCTTAGAAGTTAATTATCACTAGCTTCGGAGAAGGAAAATATTGTAATCTGTCATGATGATTGATAAGTTTCGTCTTAATCCGTACAACGGTAAGCCCATAATGCAACCCCAAACATTCAAACACCTTCACAAACTTTTGCATTTATAATAATACGAGTAACCGCCCTCGGTTTTCTTATTTAATTTACACCTCGGGTTATATTATTGGAGTTTTATTAAGGATCCCTATTTTTTTTAAAAAATATAATACAGCCTATGTCACCCGGGGATAGTGTACCTAACTTCCCGACAGTGAAAGAATTTTTAATTCGGTTCAGTAGTTTCGAAGCCTATTCAATGCAAACAAACAATCAAATTTTCCTCTTTATAATATTAGTATAGATTAAAGTAGGAAGTACGATATGATAAATATAATTTGAAATTATCAATGCAAAGAACAAAAGATTATATGGATGACACAATAGTTTAGTTATTTGATTAGAATTTACTCACCAAACTCTTTCTTTTTAAAATGATCCTGCTTTAGAAGCCACGCCTCCAGAATTTCTATCGCTTGTTCCACGCTCCCAGGCTTATCTAACCCTATTTCTTTTCTTGCCATTTCAACACTGTTTGGCAGGAACTGCAGCAATTTACATTTCGGTTGAGAACTCATTTTTTCGTACTGACCACTTCGAATGGCATATGTTAACTGTTCGAATAAGTTCAAAGCAGAGCCTTCAATGATTCCTTTTTAAGCAAAAATGACCGGTTTTGTGTACTCTAAACTGTTTCGAGTTGCTTTTTTTGGTTTATTAAGACGACAAAAGGACGAATTTTATTGGTACAGGTCAAATTTTATATTTTTTTGGCTTTCGTATATTAAACATTCAAGTAAATAATTACTTCTTCAGGCGATAAACGGTATGCGTCATAGGTGATTATAATTTGACATTGGTCAAACTTTAATGAGTCAAAAGTGCAGACAAAAAACAAAAAAAACGTTCAGCTTAACTGGTGATATTATTATGTCACTAAACTTGTCGCGCTACAAATTAGTATAAATATCATTAAAAGTACAATACCATAATTTGAATATTCTTTATTGTGCACACTAATAAATGTTTGAGGGGTACAGACAAAGTTCATGATTTTTCATAGCCATATCACACACTTGTAATCTATTTTGTAGGCCCTGTAGGGCACACTGGCTTTCACCATTAGGTATATAGAATACAATATGTTCCTAAATGAATTGGGCCTACCAGAAGGCCAACCTCTCAAGGCTTGTCCTCAAAGTTAAATGGAACCTCCTACAATTTAAATAAGCCTGCTTGGACTGATTTTGGACAGTTTGCGGAAAAGTCATAAAATACATAAAAGTCATGAAGCACATTTGTATTCTATACTTCCATTATAAACCGGTTACATCCATTAATTATTGTAATAATAGGCATCACCTTGGAATTTTATGCTGAAATTGAACAAAGCACTTGTTTAAAAACTTCCTTTATTGGTTGGTGACGGGGAAGTCACTAACGCCCCAACCACACTATAACCTCAACTCATAGTCACTAACGGTTACTTTAATCGCTCCTTAGTAAAGGATCACCATACAAATTATGTACTAAGGAGTGATTTAAGTAACCATTAGTGACTCTGCGTTGGGACGTAATTCCTGTACTTGCATTCGGCTGTTTGGTCTGACGAATTATCAGAACGACAACATAATAATGTGAAACTTATGAGTGGCTTATAGAACGTTTATGAATACAGAAACCAATAGTAGGCTCATCAGCATCGGATATTTTTATGAATAAGACCGTAAGCATGTAATAATCACGCTATAATCAGTATCAGTCATCACTCATCGTTACGTCAGCCATGCCAATCTCCTCTGTAATCTCCTGTCCTCTGTAATGTGCAACACAGTTTACCAACTATAGCAGTTGTTTACGAACAAATTCAATTGTGTACATGTGTTTTATGTTCAATAAAAAAATAAAAAAAAAAACTGTTTACGGAGTAGGTAGCCTGCTGAAATATGGACGGGGCTTACGGCAAATGGTCCCTCCTGTTGAAACCCAGCACGGTTCTATACCACCCAATTTAACTAAGGTTACCCATATATCATTGTAGGGTTTTTTACCAGGTTGGGTAGCTATCTCCGTCTCCGAAATATATATATTTTTTTAATGGAAATAGCCGGCAAACGAACTGACGAACCACCTGATGGTAAGTGGCTATCGTCGCCCACCATCGCCATCAGCAACACCAAAGGCATCATTGATGCGTTGCCGGCCAAGAAAGAAAGAATAAAAAGAAAGAAAGATTTTATTTATTTCTATACTTACTCATATCTTGACATCACAGGAGACCGAAGAGCTGGCAGCTACCTCGGACAAAGAATTAGTCTTGCTATTCAAAGGGGGAATGCTGCCAGTATCTTCGGAACCTTGCCTAAAGGGACTCCTTTTAATAATAATATATTTTAATTATTGTATTATATTTTTTAAGGTTTTTAGTTTTAGGTCCCTTTTAAATTAAATATTAGACAAAGTAGCTAAGATGTCAAAGATTGAAAGAAAGAAAGTATATTTGACATAGTGTCATAGAGACAGTAATAATAATCCGAGCCCTTTGTGTCCTATCCAATTGACAAAGAGTGTGCATTTCCTTTGGTGTTTCTGAGGTCCATGGCCGACGGTGACCACATAAAATCAAATGGTTTGTCGAATAATTGCCTAAGAAATGTTCAGTTATGTCAACGTTAATTCAGTTGATTCGCAAATCAACGATAACTTTTGACTCTTTGTTTAAATAACAGTGGCACAGAAGACAAACAGCTCTTCGCTTGGTTAAAATAAACGAACCTATCGGACATAATCAAATAATACTTTGACGTCATCAGATCACTTTGCTCGACGTAACACCAAATCTTAATTTTTGATCGACTACAAATAAAAGGAGTTATATCCTCAATAAAAGGAGTTTGTTACCTCAGAACTCCGACTTTTTGAACCCATTTGGAAAATTATTTTTTATACTTCCTGAATCATCCCATATTTATCAAAAGTCAGTTCTCATGATGGCATCCATTATAATTATTATAATCGACTGAAGTCCTCAAATATTACAGGTAAGTCGTGATTTTGATATAATAAGGTTTAGCAATAATTTTACTTCCTGAATCATCCCATGTTTATCAAAAGTCAGTTCTCATGATGGCATCCATTATAATTATTATAATCGACTGAAGTCCTCAAATATTACAGGTAAGTCGTGATTTTGATATAATAAGGTTTAGCAATAATTTTACTTCCTGAATCATCCCATATATTTTATCAAAAGTCAGTTCTCATGATGGCATCCATTATATATTATAATCGACTGAAGTCCTCAAATATTACAGGTAAATCTTTTAGCGATAACTTTAGTTGCCCTTATTCGAAGACAATTTTTTTGAAGTCGGTTGCTTTTTCGGTAAAATTTAGAACAATGCTTTATTACGATGGCACTAGCCATCATTATTGCATAGCAATATTCTATGCATATAAAGGTAATAATATAGGGCCCGTAAGTTTGTATCCCATCAAAAACATAAATGTAAAGTGAGAGTCAATTTCAAAAAAAAAAGAATTGAGATCTAAATGGGTGCCAATTTCTGTGTAGAAAAGCCAAAAATTTTAGTCACAAGAACATGTAATTCAAGCTCCACATTTGACTTGGTTAGTTTTCACGTACCTACCTAGGCTATATTATATCTATGTAATTAGCTTCGTCAAATCTATTAGGTTGATGGCTTATGACACTCTTCTCTAATTTGGTTTGTTGGTTGCTAACAAAAGAAAACTAGCCAAGTCAAATGTAAAGCTTGAATTACATGTTCTTGTGACTAAAATTTTAGGCTTTTCTACACAGAAATTGGCACCCATTTAGATCTCAATTCTTTTTTTTTTGAAATTGACTCTCACTTTACATTTATGTTTTTGATGGGATATCATTACTTTTTGTATAGAAATTATTAGTAAGTACTTATTCATAACGTTACTGATTAATTTTAATACATGAACTGTTATAGTGCTCTTCAACTAAATCTGTAGTTAGTGCGCCGTGGTCCGAAATACGGTACCTATTATTTCATTATTTATAAGTAATGATCTTCCACTATTGATGTCAGCTAAATATTGAAATAATAATTAATACTAAATCCCAATTATACTATCGTAATAAATACGAAAGTCGACTATACTCTTATTAGTTACGAGTGACCGCCCTCGCTTTGCTTTGGTTTTCTTATTTTTTTACACCTTGGGTTACGTTATTGGAGTTTTATTAAGGATCCCTAATATATTGAAAATATAGTATAGCCTATGTCACCCGGGGATAGTGTAGCTTTCCAACAGTGAAGGAATTTTTCAAATCGGTTTAGTAGTTTCGGAGCCTATTCAATGCAAACAAACAATCAAATCTTTCCTCTTTATACTATTAGTACAGATAAGTTGTTTA
Source organism: Thymelicus sylvestris (assembly GCA_911387775.1). Taxonomy (NCBI): domain Eukaryota; kingdom Metazoa; phylum Arthropoda; class Insecta; order Lepidoptera; family Hesperiidae; genus Thymelicus; species Thymelicus sylvestris. The sequence goes on along the minus strand of OU426887.1, from coordinate 6,558,948 downwards.
TGTTCGATGACATCGTGCAACAATAAATTTTGAAACAATACTTTGAATTACTTTAAACTGGTATAATTACGGAAATAATACAAATTTTTGTGGTGTAATCTTGTAGATTAGAGAAAAATAATTTTCCACACATTAAAAATAAAACGACGTAATACACTGGAAATAACGTCTCCTGACGAACCACTGATCTTCACGTAAATGTATATGTGCTGTGCACTTCCCACAGGCACTTGGGACACTGAACATCTTCCTCCCGTTGAAAGCTTCAGAAAGTACTAAAACTGATATGTTTCGTTATATATTCAACTTGGAATCCACATAATGACCAGATGTCATCAATTTTGATCGCTACTCTTAAATTTCAGGCATTTTAAGTAAGTGTTCCTAATAGAATCAATTTTTTGAAAAATAATCATAAATTGATAAAAATTTACTACTTTCAGATTTATTCCTTTGTATTCATCCGACTAACTATCTGCGTGCCAAATTTTAACTTTCTAGGTCACCTGGAAGTTGGATATAGTTTTGATCTATAGGTCAGTCAGTGTTAAATTTCTCGATTTTTGGGCGTTAATATCTAAATAACCGTTTGAGATGTGTTTATGAAATTTGGAAGACGTATGTATTTCGCAAGTCTTAATAAATGAGCCAAATTTGACAGGTTTATGTTGAATAGTTTTTGAGTTATGAGGTGGTCAAAAGTGGCTCCAAATGGTTCGTGTAATATTACACACGGTGCTGCTCGTCAATTCTGTTAGCTAAGAAATTGACTTGACACGCTCCGCGTGTCTAGATAACACCGATAATTTCTATACGTGTAAAAATAAAACCAGTAATAGTAATAGTATCTACTGCGTGTCAGTGAGGCCATGCGCAATAAAGGGTTCCGAAGTAATAAGTGTATCAATTTTATTCCACTATTTTGGAGTTCTGATAAACATGCAGATATATCCGTTCCAAATTAAATCTTACTAGCACTAAGGGCCCGGCCACAGCTACTAGCGGCGCGGTGAGCGGCGCGGTGAGCGGCGCGGCGGGCGGCGCGATTTGCGGTGGTATGCCACAGCTAGATTAGTTGCAACCGCGGCGGCGTCAGCGGTGGACGTACTTTGACTACTATATAATAATATTTTATATAATAATATTGATAAATAATCTGTAGATAAATAATAACATTGTTTTGTGTTCCTTCCTTGTGCTCTTTATGTATATTATGTTTTGGTGTACAAACAGTAAAGTGTTAAATGTAATAAATAAATAAATAACATAACAATGTAAGTAGGTAATTAAGATTCCTACCGGCCATGTTTTTCATTATAAGAAAAACGAATACAAAAGGGTATGATGGAATGAGCTGTCACATGGATTATTAAGAAAATATGATGAGAACTAGTCTTTGAAGCAACCGATTGTTTTACTATTGTTCATGAAATAAAGATAAATATAATACATCAAGAATAAAAAATAATAAATAATAAGATAAATATAATAGGTACATGCTGAGTTCGTCCACCGATACGGCCGCGCGCGGCATTTGTTTCACTCGTGCACCGCGCAGTCCGCCGCCGCCGCGACTCTCACCGCGCCGCTCACCACGCCGCAAAACGCGCCGCTGTAGCTGTGGCATACTCCATACATTGTCTACCATTTGTTCTCGCCGCTCACCGCTTGCCGCGCCGCTCACCGTGCCGCAATCCGCGCCGCTGGTAGCTGTGGCCGGGCGGTAAGGGTCTCGGCTCTCGGCGCTATGCTTCGGACAGACGGACGGACGGACGGACATGATGAAACTATAAGGGTTCCGATTTTACTTCGGAATCCTAAAAATGTGTCAAATTGTCTCCCAGTTTTATATTGATATTTGTACATAAACTCATGTTTAAGTTCAAAAAATATAAGAAAATAATTGGTCACGTAGTAATCGCAATCGTATTATGTGTGGAATATTTTCTGGTTTTGGAACGAAGTTCCTTATCGCGCGTTGCGAAAGGGGGCTAGGCGGAAAATTTGGTAACGACACTTTTTGCCGTCGTAGTTTTTTTACATAGAAAGCAAGCCAGAGTACTAGGATAGCATAAACATGCAAGCGAGTGTGCCAAAACAAATCAAAGACCTTGTCCAGAAGGGACGAATTCGCCGCGATTCTCTCGTGCGTATCACGCGCGACCGTTGCGTCCAGAAGGAGCGTACCAACGCACGAAAATTTAGGCGCTCCATTTCCCTCGATACGTGTACCTCACTCTGTTGTTCGACTTGTTCGCGCGTTAACTGGATTAGACCTTGTCCAGAAGGGACGAATTCGCCGCGATTCTCTCGTGCGTATCACGCGCGACCGTTGCGTCCAGAAGGAACGTACCAACGCACGAAAATTTAGGCGCTCCATTTCCTTCGATACGTGTACCTCACTATGTTGTTCGACTTGTTCGCGCGTTAACTGGACGCAACAAGGAGTCTCTAGTATTTCAACTCGCGCGAATTACGCGCGATTTGAAATACTAGAGAAGTGCACGCGATTTACGCGCGTATTTTGAATTCGCGCGATGTTTGTGAACGCGATGTATTGGCGCCTAGTATCTTGCTAACGCGCGAATGAATTCGCGCGAAACGTTTCGCGACGAATTCGCCCCTTCTGGACCAGGTCTTAGAGTCTCTAGTATTTCAACTCGCGCGAATTACGCGCGAGTCGAGAGTCTGGCGAAGTGCACGCGATTTACGCGCGTATTTTAAATTCGCGCGATGCTTGTGGACGCGATGTACTGGCGCCTAGTATCTCGCTAACGCGCGAATGAATTCGCGCGAAACGTTTCGCGGCGAATTCGCCCCTTCTGGACAAGGCCTAAGGTATTAAATTTCGTGAGAAATTTGAATTAGAAAAGTGTCTGCTACTAGGAGAACAAAGCCGGTGAGAAATTTAATACCTTAGATTTGTTTTGGCACACTTGCTGCATGTTTTTGCAATCCTAGTACTGACTGCAAGGAACTTCGTTCCATCCGGGTGTCCCTTGACACCCCTCAAGTTATTTTTTATGAAAATTATCCATACTTCCTATTCCATACTATCCATACTAATATTATAAATGTGAAAGTGTTTGTTTGTTTGTTTGTCCGTCTTTCACGTTGCGACGAAGCTGTTATATTGTATGTTTTTTGTGTGTGGAGATAGTGAGGAGGGTGGAGAGTAACGTAGGCTACTTTTTACCGCGGTAAAACATCCCCATGGGAAGATCGATACTTTGTTAGTTGCTAGATATTTAGTTTCGGATGTTGTTAATAGATGGCGTTAGTAAAATTCATTTGCATTTCACGCTATCAAAATGATACATGTAAATTACTTAAGTCATAGGCATTAAGTTTAACTAAGTAAAAGTAAGTAAGTAGGATTTGTAAAAAATCGATCTCTACCGCGGGTGAAGCTGCGGGCAAAAGCTAGTAATTAATAAAACTTAGGACGTTTACTTGTATCTTCGTAGGTCATGTATAATTAACATTAGGTTGTTGAAGGTGACAATCAAAACTCTACCTGAATCAGACCACAACAGGGATATTAGAAACACTTTAAAATCAAAACTTAATACATTTTAAAATTATTTTTTTAACTTTTCCACTCTATGATGATGGGTAAAAGATTAGCGCATCTAAGAATTATTCAGTTAGGAATTAAGGTATTGAAATACGGAAACTGTATTATTATAATTGTATTTTGTGCATATTTTAACATAGGTAGAGGGACTTAGTTATTTAAAGCTATTAATAATGCTTATGATACGCAAATAATAGGTACTTAGGTAATCAGCAATAAGCAATTTCACAATTAAGATTAAAACCAGTACAGGTACTTAATTCTCAATAACAGCCCCTTCAAGGCCAATCGATAATTTTGAAAGTTTTGTACATTCAAGACAAAACAAGCTACCTTGAAATATGTACCAATTTTATAACATTTCTTAATGACACGTAATTTTAAAAGTACGTAATGTTTATTTTACTTTTGCCTTAACATGATTACTGGATCAAGTTACCTACTGTTTAAAACAAATCTGGCTTAAATTAATAATATGCTGTTCTTGTTCTCCTTGCAGATTCAACTTTCGACTTTTACCTATTAAATAAATATACAAATATAATGCTATACACAGTACACACATAGCCCCACTCGCACTAGGATTCATTGTGTTGTGAGTGCCATGGACAACACACGAAGACAAGAGCATCCACAACAATAAGAACATAAATTCAAACTCATCTTTCAAATTTCCCCTTCAATCCCAGCAGCCCTTGGCATAGCGATCTGGCATGGTAACCAGTGATCAAAATTTTAACTTGAAGTTTTACAGGCAGGTTTTTAAATTGGACAAGTACCTACATTAACAATCTGCCAGTAAAACTTAAGATTAAATTTTTGTTGCGATTCGTTTTTCCACTTGTCGGTTGCGATTCGTTTTTCCACTTGTCCGTTGAAGTTTCAGTTCTTCAATGTGTCCCCGCACACATTTAATTTTTAAAAAATTACCAAGTTGCCTACTAAGTACCATCCATTAAATTAACTCTATAAGGAATGATTTTTCAAAAAAAAAATTATTAAAGTTAACTTTTGTTTATTACTATAACCTTACATAAAAAAACATATTTATAACTCTAGAACTGACAAAGTTGATTTGTATGTAAATGACCTCCAACCCCTATTTGTGGGGGATGAATTTTGAGAAAACAGTGATACAGTTATTTTTTGTGTCTAACTATAAGCTTATATACAAATTTTCACCCTTCTTACTTCAAAACTGACGAAGTTGCCATACTAAATTGCGCCCTCATAATTAACCCTTTAGGGGATGATTTCCCCAAAAACAATAATACTTACTGTTTCTAGTCTGAAGCTAATATGTAAATTTTCATGTTTTTAACTTCAAAAATGACGAAGTTGCCTACTACGTACCATCCATTGAATTAACTCTTTAAGGGTTGATTTTCCAAAAAAATGCGTTAGTTAACTTTTGTTTATTACTATAAACTTTCATAAGAAATTTCATATTTATAACTCTAAAACTGACGAAATTGGTTTGTATGAAATGGACCTCCATCCCGTATTTTTACCGCTTAGGGGATGAATTTCCAAAAATCCGTTCTTAGCTGACATCTCCTTAGCATAAGCTATCTCCCTGCCAAATTTCATCATAATCGGTTCGGTAGTTTCTGAGATTTTTTGTTTAATCAGTGTATCTCTTTTCAATTTTATATAATTATATAGATATAGATTATTTCGTGACAGCTATGTATTGTTAAAATAGTATTTAAAATAACAGTCATTAATAGGAAGTTATGAATTATTATATGATTAATAACAAAAGATCCTCATAAACATCGAGCAGAAAATTAATTGATAAAATTAAAAAATCAAAAAATAATAATACTGCAGCGAGTTTAAGGTCTAGTATATACCTACATGTTTTTGTTAAAATAGTAAAAATAATATCGTTGACCAAAGTTGGTACAAAGTTTTGAAATGTGGTAATCAAGATAGTAATATAATTATTAAGGTGGTATATAGTATAGTATAGTATTATGTCTTCTGTGGTAGTACTAACTAACAATAATGGGGTGGACAAAAAATGTGGTTGGAGGAAAAGTACCCTGAATATGATGGCAAATTTTACTGAAAGGAAACATTCCTTTATTTTCACGAAGTAAAACTGCATTCAAATAATATTGATAAATCATCTGCTTGAGCATCGGGCATCGAACCTGTAAAATGTGAAAAAAAATCCTGTATTTTATTTATTTAAATTTTATTGACCACAAAAACAGGGTACAATTAGCGAGCTTAATGCTTAATGCATTCTCTATCAGCTAACCATTAGACCAAACAGATATCCATGATGAGCGGTATTAATATTGTTAGTAATTACTGTTGCTAAATATATACGAAGTAAAAATGTAAAGGTTTAGCCGTATTGGGGCTGCTTAGAATACTAACCCCAATCCCACGCCGGATGGGTGTCGTAAGAGGCGACTAAATCCGGCCTGCTGGTGGTAGGGCCCCTCGATGGATTATATTGGTAATATTGATTTTAATTGTTAATTAATACCATTATTACTATTATTATTTCTCCATGGGGAGCGCCTGGATAAGGGCCGTTACCCGTGCATCCACTGGCTTCACCCACCGCGACACCGGTGGGTGCACGGGTAATCCGTATTTACCCGTGCACCCACTGCAACAAGGTTGGAATTTTAAAAATATAGATAAACATTGTCGATAATTATAAAATGAAAAATAACATGATAAGTCAATTGTTTATTAAAACTGACGTAATTTGTCTAAAGAATGAACAACGCTTATCTTATTCGTTATTCGTTGCATCTGTGCATATTTATTGTCTGATTATCTCCATAATGTATAAATTTTACCCCGTATATCAGTTAATTAAATATTTGCTGCAAATATTTATTATTTATATGTCGGCTAACTTAGATCGTCATCAGTATGTAGATGCTGCGTGAGTATGAGGGCAGTTACTTTTCAAAGGACAATGTCAAATCACTAGTTTTATTACAATCGTAAATAACAAAATAGCACCTCACTGTACTTCCGTGATGGTTCTCTAATTATTTGGAATCAATTACATATCAACACTTATAAGGATAACGGCGATTAAGATTGATTTATAATTCGGCGATCCGTCGGTTGCGAGCAACTCCCGTGGTGTCTACTCCAAGATAGTCGCCACAAGATGGCTGCTCTTTTTGACGTTCCGCCAGAGTGACAAAGACGTGTCACTCTTTCAATCTTGCTTCAAAAATGACAACGTCACTGTCGCGCCGTCACGGCCATTCTGACAATCGCCCGTCCTCGGGCGCATTATAATTGTATTATTCATTTAATTTCATTTCGTTTCACTTCGTTTCATTTCATCTCCTCTCGTCTCGTCTCGTCTCGTCTCATCTCATTTCATTTCATGCGTACTTTACAAAGGAATACGTCCTTTCAACCACCCCGTGAGGACTCCTGACTCTGGACCGGACAAGTGGATCCCTTGGGGAGGTCCATCCCGTGAGGGCGTGGACCGGAAAACACCGTCCCTTCGACCAGGCTCTTCACTCCTTACTCTGGACCGGACAACACCGTCCCTTCGACCAGGCTCTTCACTCCTTACTCTGGACCGGACAAATGTGTCCTTTCAACCATCCCGTAAGGGCATGAACCGGACAACACCGTCCCTTCGACCAGGCTCTTCACTCCTTACTCTGGACCGGACAAATGCGTCCTTTCAACCATCCCGTAAGGGCATGAACCGGACAACACCATCCCTTCGACCAGGCTCCACACTCCTGACTCTATTTTCGGCTTCAAAATTTGTCCGTTCCTCCAGTGCTTATCAAAACCCGCGTGATCACTCCGCCAATAGCTGCCATCATGACTTTTCATTGTGCCATTCTTCGCAAAGGGTATGATTGTACATAGAAAACAGTTCAGAGGTACTTCTCGCTGGCTCTGGCATAACGCGCGACTCTGACTGGTCAACACACGTAATACTTGCTCGATCGCAGTACATACTGTATACAGTTGTGCTCTCCACGGAATTAACGTCGTGCAATGTTAATGCAAATTAAACTCGGCTATTAGCATGACGTCGATCTGCTCTAATCGTCCGCTTAGCTCGGAGGCTGTCTAAAGAGTGCCTATTGGCGGATGGCAAGTCAATAGCTGTTCTATGTTAACGCCGCCACTGCGTGTACTCAAATGCATTGTGCTGCCATCTTCAACTTCCGAATACACCCAAACTAGTTCCGGCTTGACGTTCCATTTAATGATTGCCGTCATGGCCTTCTTGACAGATCACACGTCATCGTGTGATGTTTTTGATTCCATATTCGCGATGGTGCATTAACCATAACATTGAAGCCTTTAAGGTCTTGAATCAGAACGCCATACACATCATGGAGTGACTTCACTGTCACAATTTACCTGTAACAAGAAAACAAACGGGAGTATCTCTTCAGGCTCGGCCTTTCCTGACCTATTGTAAAGCTACACATGTTAATCGTTGAGGCATTGGCAAAGTTACTTTTGACGAGCAATATCAAAATTGTCGAGGGGTCAGCGCCCTAGGACTTAGCCCCTGATCAGTGTAGGGCGAGATGGTCTTTTAGTACCTTTCAGTCGAATCATTCACTGAACTTTCGATAGTTGCGTTCGTGTGAAAAAAAAAGAGATCCTAGCGATTGAGCCACCACAGGTTGTCCTAGTTAGCACTTCTAGCTTCTAGCCAACCCGCGCAAGGCGACAACGCTATACTCCTTGTAACGATATACTCCAGGTATCGGCTGCAGATTGTCGGCCCCCCATCATTTACACGGCTGATACTTCGGTAACTTATCTAGTAATTATTTAGGATACTTCACCAAAATTGAAGGGAGTTCGCAAATATTGAAGGTAGTTTGCGAAAAAAAAAAATTAATAAATAAGGGTAATTCAAAAAAACTTGCGTGTCTAATTGAATAATTTATGATGTCAATTATTATGTCTGCAATTCAACCAACTCATTCCACGCATGATTAATAACCAACCGATAACAATGTCACTTTGTCAAGTTATTTTCACCTTGTATGACTAAATTGACTAAGGTATTTTACCGAACATTATTTCAGCATCGAACTAATATTCAACCAACATTTACACTTAACGTAGGTACTTCATAGTCGTGATAAAAGAATAATAAGTTACATGATAATTTCACAATAAAAATTTAATATTGTAATTCCTCCAGAAAGCGTCTCTGGTTTTCTCTGAAATCAGACTTCCATCAGAGTTGACTGTTTACCGCGTTCCCCAGGACAATTAATAATTTTCGCAACAAAAAATAGGTAGCTTGCTCTTCGCATTACCATCGAATGCTTACATTAGATAAAATTCAACAAAGCACCAATTAATTTCAATAAGATTCATTCAAATAGTTACTCTGTGAATTTTAGAACTCAATACCGATTGATTGCTATTACTGTGGCCTCTCACTATAATGGTAAACCAACAAATCAATTGTCGTAGAAAGTGGAAGGCATCTCCAGGATACAACCAACAAATTATTATTCTCCAATTTGATTTGTACACTGAAATTGACTACACAATAAAAAAAAACTAGACATTACGCGACCAATAAACGTGTACATTCACCACCCTTACGAGTTACGAGTGTTTACTCGAAATTATTGATTTTTTTTCTAAGAAAATTACGTAGGTAGCCCGTTTAAGCGTAACACTGCGGCAAAAGAGTTGTTGATGTAAAACGCATTTACTGTGAAATGCAGATCACCTGTTTCAAACAGTCTTTCTGAACTATCTGAGAAGGTAGTGACAGCTTTATGACGTTCCCCATGATAATATGTGATACAACCACAATAATGTTCCCTTGTCAAAGAAACAGCTTACAGCAGCATAGCTGTTAATGAATTTTGTAAATCACCTTAACTGAGTTACTTTGCGATGGGTAGATTTTATATCATGTCAATCAGTTGACTAAGCTATCAATATCCCCGTGTGATGGTAAAATGTTTAATCTGTCAGCAATTACAGGTTTCAGTAGCAGTGAAGATTGAGAAAAGGGTTTCTTTATTTAATTTCTTATCTATCATAAAGTGCGCACTATAATTTGATATCGTCACTAACAAAAGATGACTGTGTTAATTTCAGTAATATTTAAGCACTTTAACTTTTAGCTAATATAATTATTATCACACACAAAGATCATGGTTCATCTGACGGAACTGGCAATTGGCCATGATACGAGTACGTTTCTACTTTGACGAGGTTAGGTATCTTCAGCAATATTTTAAAAAAAAAAAAAAATTAAAATGTGTGCAATCCACACGTGTTAGAAGTGAAACCTTCAAAAACCTTGCCCTCAAGACAATGAGACGAATGCAAAATTTCGGGAAGATGACAACTGTAGATTTCACTAGTCCACTCCACTCAACTCAACTCAACTCAAGTCAGTCTCCACTCACTTCCAGTCTCCACTGGACAGTTTCGCTCCATAAAACTTCAAGTCACCCCCGCACTAAAGAAGTTTTCACTTCAAAAAACTGCACCTATTAAATTTTCTTACTATGTCATCCTGTGTGTCTTAAGGATAATCAAAAACTGCACAGCTCTTCAGTAAAGTAATAATTATCTTTAGATGTTTCTTGTAAGTAACAAAACGTCTATTCTTCACTCATTTGGTGCGAGTTACTCAATGTTGGGTGCACAAAATTTAATAACCTACTGATCCTTTGTTGCCAGAAATCATCAAGTATTGAAACGCCAGTAACTATCGAATGTCAAATGTTAAATCACATATCACCTAATAACAGCAAAAAAAATTAGATAAGGAATAATTATGCCTTACCTAAGCCACAAAGATAAAATCAATACAGATCACCCGTTATATCATGTCGTCCTCCGATGATGTAAATCGTGAACCCAGTGAAAGAAGGCGTATGAGCTTCCATCAGTATCAACAAAATGCCGGTAGTTGGTGCTCAGCCTCGTTTCGTCGCAATGATGAAATCCCTTTTAGTTATCTTCGATCTTGCATGTCCATACCACAGTCACTGTCACTTTACATGTATCTGAAACACCAAAACAAAACCAAACGCCAAAAACACGAATTTTCTAAATTACATTACATTAAAGAATTACAGAATGTCTTTAATCGAATCGTTATCATCACTCTTAGATGTCACTCGCTTGAGGTGCACAGACATTTGCACAGGTTTCCGATACTTTTGTGGGTGCAAGTTAACCATACTTACGATATAAGATAGCGTAAAATGACTAAGTAATTTTTCGTTAAATCAAGCACAAACAAAGCTAACCAATTTGGTTTACACAACCACCACTCTTAACTGTCATCATCATCATCATCATAGTCTTTTACCAACACAATAGCTCTAGCCCATGTTTTATAAATGGCACACGAACGTTTTTTTTTTTAAGTATGCTCGGTATAAAGACCCGTCTTTCCACCATTAGCATCAGGATCCTACGATACTTTAGTTATGTAACGTGTCGCGTGGACGCCATGAAACGCCTAGTTGTGCAGGGTTGCCTGAATGAACACTGTACTGACAAGAAAAGCTGTGACCAACAAGAATGTACGCCAAGCTCCTGTTCGTGATATACGAAGAGTTCTAGTGCTACTCGCTACAAGATAACATAACTGACCACGACTCTCTGGGTGCAAGGGCGTATCAATAATAATAAATTAAAAAAATGTGTCATACCGATAATACCTGTCTTACTTTCGGTTCCTTACATATTACCTCAAACATTGTTCCGATCCTCCATAACCGAAACCTTATTTAAACAAAGTTGGTAATGACTAATGCTCGCCATCTACCTGCTTGTATTACCAGGATGGCCATCTGAAAAACTGAAGGGTGTGGTCCACACACTTCTGATGTCGGCTAACTTAGATCGTCATCAGTATGTAGATGCTGCGTGAGTATGAGGGCAGTTACTTTTCAAAGGACAATGTCAAATCACTAGTTTTATTACAATCGTAAATAACAAAATAGCACCTCACTGTACTTCCGTGATGGTTCTCTAATTATTTGGAATCAATTACATATCAACACTTATAAGGATAACGGCGATTAAGATTGATTTATAATTCGGCGATCCGTCGGTTGCGAGCAACTCCCGTGGTGTCTACTCCAAGATAGTCGCCACAAGATGGCTGCTCTTTTTGACGTTCCGCCAGAGTGACAAAGACGTGTCACTCTTTCAATCTTGCTTCAAAAATGACAACGTCACTGTCGCGCCGTCATATATATTATTATCATTTATTTAATGCAAGCGTCATATAGCTACCACCCTTGAGCATGAGTCAGCCGCTAAACGACTCGTCGTTTCTTATGGAATTATTTTATGGAACCACACTTTGGTATTTAATTTATCATTTTCACTTCCTTTGCTATGTTGGGCAGCTAATCATAGTTCATCTCATAGGTACCTTCACACTGCCTAATTGTAGATACTATTGAAGTATTTATATGACGACGTATCCTTGAAAATTATACCATTTATACTCTATCTTAGTATTAATGTTAACTAAGTAGTAAAATACTTGCATGAAATACATTTACATAAAAACAAGAAGATTTTATTAAATATATAACGAATGTATTATTCTTTAGCCAACAAATTCTTTAGCAACTCGACCGTGTTTCTTTGCAAAAACGTAATTATTATTCTTAAAAAAATTCACAATTTTATTAAAATATTATGTTAATTGAAGCGACTTATTAAATTGTTTAAAATTCTTGCCACTTAATAATTTACTACTAGTATTCTTCCCGCGGCTTTTTCCGTGTTTCTGGGTCGTATTACAGATCATCGTTTACCTGTGTGCTAAGTTTCATGAAAATTCGTTCAGTACCATTTTAACCGACTTCAAAAAGGGAGGAGGTTCTCAATTCGACTGTATTTTTTTTTATGTTTGTTACCTCAGAACTTTGGACTGGGCGAACCGATTTTGATGATTCTTTTTTTAATCGAAAGCTGGTGGCTGTCATGTGGTCCCACATAAATTTTATTGAGATATGACAATGGCATCCATGAGAAAACCACATAAGTCGTAAATTTGTGTTAAGATGTGCGCGACAAATTGACGAATAACTCAATATCACGCCAACCGATTTCGATGATTCTTTTTTTAATCGAAAGCAGGCGCTTGTCATGTGGTCTCACATAAATTTGAACGAGATCTGACGACTATGTAGTTTTTGAGACTTTGAAGTCAGTTATTTTTTGTTAGTAAAAAGATTATTTCGTGAAAGAGTAACAAACATACAAACTGTCGCATTTATAATGTCACAGTAAAAAGGCTAGGATAATTAATATTTATCTAGATTCTAATAGTTCATTTAGTTACTATTATTATTCTGCATGGGGTTCGCCTCAATAACTACCATATTCTTACTTGAGTGCCAAACGACTTGTCGTGTTCCGGCTGGAGGCTTGAGAGCCAGTTCTTTCTTCCTTTTTCTTCTCTCTTTCTTGGCCGGCAATGCATCGGTGATGTTTTGGTGTCGCTGATATCCAATGGGCGACGGTAGCCATTTACCATCAGGTGGATCGTCAGTTCATTTGTCAACTCTTTCCATAAAAAAACTTAACCTAAGACTTTCGTCTATATAAATAACTAGCAGCCCGCCCCGGCTTCGCTCGGGTGTAATTTTATTTTTAAACATTTAGAGATATATTTGTAGTTTTATGTTTTGACGACCCGTGTGGTGCGATTTCTACCATGCCGGATCGCCGCGCCAAGGGTCCTGTGTTCGATTCCCAGCGAAGCGGAAATTAGAATGATGAATTTGAATTTCTGTTCTCGGTCTGGGTGTGAATGTCCTTGTCTAGTGTGTTGTCCATGGCACCCACAACACAGGGAATAGGGCCTAGTGTGGGGCTATGAGTGTGAAACGTTATTATTTATTATTTGTTTTTATTTATTATCTTTTTAAAGGACATAGGTATGTGTTTTTCATTAAATTTTAAATTTATACTTGCCAACCTATTGTTATTTTTATAACATATACATTTTACTCAATTAATTTATTTGTAATGGGTTTATTTTTCTACTTGAACTATTTTTTTTTTTTGGATTCCTCTATTTACATTTTTCTACATACATACATCTATTTACATTTTTGTACATACATACATCTATTTACATTTTATTGCTTTAGTAAATAAAGGACTACGCTACAGTTGCTTTGCGTGGGGCCACACTGGTCATTGCGCGGCCGCGGCGGTGGCGGCGGTGTTTGTTTTCCTAAATTCGTATTATCTTCTGAATGGAATGTCCGATTTGAGTAGTTCAAAAAGTTATCTATAGGTATTGAAACACTTTTGAGTATGAAATGATTTATTTGGATAAGAATTAATACGAAGGTATGGTTTTTATTATCTGATTTTGGTCATCTTTTTTATTAACTGTTAAAATGTAAAAAGTGGTTATAGTGACATAACGACAATAGTTGGACGTATAGTATCGCGAGGTTTTTTGTAGATATTGATATGTTCTCTAATATTGTAAAACATTTGTTATATCATCAATAGTTTCCGCACTAAACAACTGGCTGCTTTCCATTCGATATAAACGTTAACGTTAAAATCGTGTTGTCGTGTGAACGACTGCCTCGTATACGGGGAAACCGTATACGGGAAAAAATCGAATCGAATGGACGCCGTGTGAACGTAGCCTAACGCGGGAGCAGGCAACATACAACTGTCCATGAGAGAAGCATGGGTTTTCCAGAATAACGCCGCAAATACTTAAAGACTGACCCTGTGATTTATTTTGTTGATTTACTTTTACAACTGTTGATCTTTCATTATCTGCAGTCGATCGGCGACGATATAGCGAATAGCCATCGTTCCCGGTAATTGTTTCTGCCACTAATTCCCGTGGACACCGTTTCGAAAATTGACCATCTACCATACATGGTGAATTTGAATTGAGATTTCCACATGGGCCATGAATCATGTTTTTAATAACAACTTCATGCAAGCCTGGATCAACTTGTACATCAGGATTGACTTATACAACAGGAATTTTAGTAGATATGATGATTTCTCAATTAGCCAAATCAAGATTATGAGCATGAGGCAATCTGCTCGCAGCGCGTCCCACCAAATACACTGTGTTTCACAATTAAATCCATTAAAGATTTCAACTTTAGTCGGAAGACTCGTGCAGTAATATCATGGCGATCAATCGGTGATTAGCCAGGTAAAAACTCCTGTTTGATTTCTATTCACTAAACACTGCATGTGAATGTGATAAATAAATCTGCAGTGCCATAATAACAAACATACATATGTCATGGCATTTTGAGCGTATTCATGCATATGCCGAGGACTTCCAATATAATATGTTGCTGGAAGAATTGTCATCCGCCCGAGATTGTTTGGATTTCCATCGGTAGTAATTGCATCTCGAAGGTGAATAGATATACTCGTCAGAACGTAGTTTGGTCTGGTTCAATCTGATGAAGGTCAATCTCTCTATGTTTCTATATTTACATACATATCAACAGCATATTGATGAAATAATCGCCGACATTTCAATATGTGATTGTCTTTATTTTCAGGAACCATCAGACGGTATGAGTAAAAATTTATTGAACTAACTTTTTTATTAGTTTCAGCGCCTGTAAATAAGATAATGTTTTGATGACAGTCATTCAACAATAACATAATAGTAAACAAAAATAATGCAATGACACTTTATAATTGCCTGTATTAGGATTTATCATCTTGATTGAGAAATGATAACCATCTTCACCTTTCCAAAATAATATTGGATATTGTCGTCATGAGAGATGTGATTCATGCACACGCTGTAACTGATCATTTCTGCGATGTAAATCAATATCACGGGCTTCCAGATTTTCTCCAACCATTACAATGGCAACTTCATAAATTTTTGGTGCATTGAAACGTCTTGCATGTTGTCCTACAGGAGTTTTATCAACTCTGATTACAATTTTATAACTATCAGATGGCATGTGATCCAATGCAGTTTTAAAAAATGTAATCAACTGAAGTAACTTCCTAGGGCATTTAAGGAACATACAAAGAAATTACCCGAATTTGTTGAATATCGGGTACTCTTACAGAATTAATTTGCGTTTTTCCACCACTTTCAAGGTGAAATTAATGAAATGCTGAAAATATATATTGGAGGACATAGATACGCAAAAAACATGCTCTTGAAAACAAAATAAGAAAATAGAATATATCCATTCAGTTATAGGGTTGTGAATTAATGAAAAAATAACTTAAGGGATTTTATGGCCTTTCCATGTAATATAAGTAAAATTTAAGAAATGCATGTATTACTCTTTTTGTACGGAGTAAACGTTTTTTTATTATTTAAAACAAATCAGCTGACATTTTTTATTTATCCATACAAAATGTCCTTAAGGAACTCTTTGGTGTGGAACCCTAAAAAATAGCTTAAATGCTAAGTTGAAGTCTTTTCAATATCCTAAATAGTCCTGTTAAAATTCGTTCAGTAGTTTCAGATATTTGGCTAGTACTGGTCATTGCGCGGCGGCGGTACTTATTTTCCTGAAGTCGTAATATCTTCTGAATGGAATATCCAATTTGAGTAATTTAAAAAGTAATCAATAGGTATTGAAATAGTTTTGAATATGAAATGATTTATTTGGATAAGGATTAATACGAAGATATAGTTATCATGGTCTGATTTTGGTCAGCTTTTTTATTAACTTTTAAAATGTAAAAAGTGGTTATAATGGCATAACTACAATAGTTGGACATATAGTATCGCGAGATTTTTTGTAGATATTGATATGTTCTCTAATATTGTAGAACATTTTTTTGTTCTATCATGAATAGTTTTCGCAGCGCACGCGATGTAAAGAATATTTTAGGTAATTTTTTACACATTATTGGAGTTTTAGTAAGGATCCCTATTTTTTTTTAAATATAATATAGCCTATGTTCACCGCGAATAGTGTAACTTTCTAACAGTGAAAGAATTTTTTAAATCGGTTCAGTAGTTTCGGAGCCTATTCAATGCAAACAAAAAATCAAATCTTTCCTCTTTATATATTAGTATAGATAAAGAATAATAAATAAATAATAATAAAGAACAAATTTGTATGGTGATTCTTTCCTTAGTAAAGAATCACCATACCATACAAATTCTGTACTAAGGAGCGATTTAAGTAACCGTTAGTGACACTGAGTTGGGACGTAAATGATGTAGTGTACTGTTATACAGTACACAGTTCTGTCTGGAAAGATGTCTAGAAAAATGTTTCGGAAGCGTTTACCAGCACTTAAAAAATTGCAAAAGTTATTAAAAAAATTAAGTTGCAAGAAAAAAAGGTATTTCGTTTTTATTTAATTACTCTAAAACTATTAATATTTAAGAAATTTTAAAAATAGATTCTTAAAGAAGAGGAAATTTCCAAAAATAACTTTTAGTTCCCAGAACTCTATCTCCATTATTTATAATTATAATTTAACTTTGAATATGGGAATCCACGCGCCATATTTAGGTTGCACGCGCGGCGTCAAAATCGAGTACGTCACACGCAATTTTTTTTAAGGTGTAATTTATTAATTTAAGGGGATTGGCTCGCTCAAATCTCAAAAACACTGTAAGTTTGAAGAAGATTGCAGATGAATCCTTTTGTGCGATTTCCATATAAAAAATATATGGTATACTGAAGGTCATCACAATGATATTGTATTGTTTAAAATTTTAATAACCTCTCCCAAATATTGGAAAAAAAAATTGTTAAATAGGTCCTTCTTCAACCTAAATTGTAAATGTTCTCTGTAACGGTTAAATAGTTCGACATGAATTTTGTACTAAAAAATATGTAATGACGTGTTTCACAATTTGTATTGTTGTTTTTTTCTTAATTCTTTTAATATTTTTAAATAATGAATAAAAACCCAAAACTTCACCAGTACCCCGCTGGAGCGCCCCCGCTAAGCCCTGCGTCGCGTACTCGGGAGTCTCGGAACGCGATTCATCAGTGTCTTGATGACTCTTGTGACGGGTGGATTGTACGCGCGTTATTTTTTCCAAATAAAAACTAAAACTTCACGTTTTGAATTTTTTTTGAATGAAGTCATATTGTAAATAGTACAAATATAAATATTTCGTAAAAGAACAATAGAAATTAAGTTTGTAAATATATCTAAAGTAGATTATAATTTCGTTTAGTTTATTGACCCTATCATAGAGTAAGACTGACTGTGACTAAATATGAATAAATGTAAAGTGAAACGTGACTGAGGTCTCCAAAACTATTTATAAGTATATTGAGTACAGTATTTTTAGTGTGTTTATTTTTTGAACGTTTTAGCTATCTTGAGAATTTCGTTTGACGGCGGATGGAGACCTAAATGATGATGGACTCCGAAGGTGGGTAAAGGATCTCAGTGACGGCACTACGTAGAACCATCGTGTTTGGACTCATTTGAAAGGTCTCATTAAGACCTTGGTGACTTATGATGTCACCTACCTGATGGTGGACTCCGAAGGTGGGTAAAGGATCTCAGTGACGGCACTACGTAGAACCATCGTGTTTGGACTCATTTGAAAGCTCTCATTAAGACCTTGGTGACTGATGATGTCACCTACCTGATGGTGGTCTCCGAAGGTGGGTAAAGGATCTCAGTGACGGCACTAGATAGAAACATCGTGTTTGGACTCATTTGAAAGCTCTCATTAAGACCTTGGTGACTGATGATGTAACCTACCTGATGGTGGACTCCGAAGGTGGGTAAAGGATCTCAGTGACGACACTACGTAGAACCATCGTGTTTGGATTCATTTGAAAGGTCTCATGGAGACCTTGGTAACTAATGATGTCACCTACCTGATGGTGGACTCCGAAGGTGGGTAAAGGATCTCAGTGACGGCACTACGTAGAACCATCGTGTTTGGACTCATTTGAAAGCTCTCATTAAGACCTTGGTGACTGATGATGTCACCTACCTGATGGTGGTCTCCGAAGGTGGGTAAAGGATCTCAGTGACGGCACTAGATAGAACCATCGTGTTTGGATTCATTTGAAAGGTCTCATTAAGACCTTGGTGACTGATGATGTCACCTACCTGATGGTGGACTCCGAAGGTGGGTAAAGGATCTCAGTGACGGCACTACGTAGAACCATCGTGTTTGGACTCATTTGAAAGCTCTCATTAAGACCTTGGTGACTGATGATGTCACCTACCTGATGGTGGTCTCCGAAGGTGGGTAAAGGATCTCAGTGACGGCACTAGGTAGAACCATCGTGTTTGGATTCATTTGAAAGGTCTCATTAAGACCTTGGTGACTGATGATGTCACCTACCTGATGGTGGACTCCGAAGGTGGGTAAAGGATCTCAGTGACGGCACTACGTAGAACCATCGTGTTTGGATTCATTTGAAAGGTCTCATGGAGATCTTGGTAACTAATGATGTCACCTACCTGATGGTGGACTCCGAAGGTGGGTAAAGGATCTCAGTGACGGCACTACGTAGAACCATCGTGTTTGGACTCATTTGAAAGCTCTCATTAAGACCTTGGTGACTGATGATGTCACCTACCTGATGGTGGTCTCCGAAGGTGGGTAAAGGATCTCAGTGACGGCACTAGATAGAACCATCGTGTTTGGACTCATTTGAAAGCTCTCATTAAGACCTTGGTGACTGATGATGTCACCTACCTGATGGTGGTCTCCGACGGTGGGTAAAGGATCTCAGTGACGGCACTAGATAGAACCATCGTGTTTGGATTCATTTGAAAGGTCTCATTAAGACCTTGGTGACTGATGATGTCACCTACCTGATGGTGGACTCCGAAGGTGGGTAAAGGATCTCAGTGACGGCACTACGTAGAACCATCGTGTTTGGATTCATTTGAAAGGTCTCATGGAGATCTTGGTAACTAATGATGTCACCTACCTGATGGTGGACTCCGAAGGTGGGTAAAGGATCTCAGTGACGGCACTACGTAGAACCATCGTGTTTGGACTCATTTGAAAGCTCTCATTAAGACCTTGGTGACTGATGATGTCACCTACCTGATGGTGGACTCCGAAGGTGGGTAAAGGATCTCAGTGACGGCACTAGATAGAACCATCGTGTTTGGATTCATTTGAAAGGTCTCATTCAGACCTTGGTGACTGATGATGTAACCTACCTGATGGTGGACTCCGAAGGTGGGTAAAGGATCTCAGTGACGGCACTACGTAGAACCATCGTGTTTGGACTCATTTGAAAGCTCTCATTAAGACCTTGGTGACTGATGATGTCACCTACCTGATGGTGGACTCCGAAGGTGGGTAAAGGATCTCAGTGACGGCACTAGATAGAACCATCGTGTTTGGACTCATTTGAAAGCTCTCATTAAGACCTTGGTGACTGATGATGTCACCTACCTGATGGTGGTCTCCGAAGGTGGGTAAAGGATCTCAGTGACGGCACTAGATAGAACCATCGTGTTTGGATTCATTTGAAAGGTCTCATTAAGACCTGGGTGACTGATGATGTCACCTACCTGATGGTGGACTCCGAAGGTGGGTAAAGGATCTCAGTGACGGCACTACGTAGAACCATCGTGTTTGGACTCATTTGAAAGCTCTCATTAAGACCTTGGTGACTGATGATGTCACCTACCTGATGGTGGACTCCGAAGGTGGGTAAAGGATCTCAGTGACGGCACTAGATAGAACCATCGTGTTTGGATTCATTTGAAAGGTCTCATGGAGATCTTGGTAACTAATGATGTCACCTACCTGATGGTGGACTCCGAAGGTGGGTAAAGGATCTCAGTGACGGCACTACGTAGAACCATCGTGTTTGGACTCATTTGAAAGCTCTCATTAAGACCTTGGTGACTGATGATGTCACCTACCTGATGGTGGACTCCGAAGGTGGGTAAAGGATCTCAGTGACGGCACTAGATAGAACCATCGTGTTTGGATTCATTTGAAAGGTCTCATTCAGACCTTGGTGACTGATGATGTCACCTACCTGATGGTGGACTCCGAAGGTGGGTAAAGGATCTCAGTGACGGCACTACGTATAACCATCGTGTTTGGATTCATTTGAAAGGTCTCATGGAGACCTTGGTAACTAATGATGTCACCTACCTGATGGTGGACTCCGAAGGTGGGTAAAGGATCTCAGTGATGGCACTACGTAGAACCATCCTGTTTGGATTCATTTGAAAGGTCTCATGGAGACCTTGGTAACTAATGATGTCACCTACCTGATGGTGGGCTCCGAAGGTGGGTAAAGGATCTCAGTGACGGCATTACGTAGAACCATCGTGTTTGGACTCATTTGAAAGCTCTCATTAAGACCTTGGTGACTGATGATGTCACCTACCTGATGGTGGACTCCGAAGGTGGGTAAAGGATCTCAGTGACGGCACTACGTAGAACCATCGTGTTTGGATTCATTTGAAAGGTCTCATAGAGACCTTGGTGATTAATGATGTCACCTACCAGATGGTGGACTCCGAAGGTGGGTAAAGGATCTCATTGAAGTATTTAGTGTATGGCTTATTACTGACTGTAGCAGCAAAAACATTACCTTCGCTCACTTAAGTTATTATGTTTCAGGCAGTTCAGGAACCAGCAAAACTCAGAATTACAAAATCAGGAACTTCAGTCGTTAACAGAAACATATGATCTGCCTGGGATGGAAGTTGATGAGGGGGCAGAGCAAATTTTGCCGGTAACTTAGTCTGTTTACTTACACTGTGGTATTTTTTAGATACTACATAGTTTCCCTAGCTAATTTAATTTAACTTTGCATTGTTTGTTTGTTTTAGGTTGAACAAGATGAAGAACATTTACAAGATTTGATTAATGAAGAAGAATCACAAGCAGAAATAAAAAATATATCTGGAAGACGAGTTATAGATCTAACTTACTTTTTTCCAAAATACAAGAAATAGGCGGCCATGGTGCTTTGAAAGTTTGAATTACATGTCCCTGTGACTAAAATTTTTGTCTTTTTTACATAAAACTTGGAACCCATTTAGATCTCACTACATTTTTTTTTAACTTGGCTCTCATTTCACATTTATATTTTTGATAAGATATCATTACTTTTTGTCTTGAAATTATTAGTGTTTATAGATAATGAATATACCTATTGTTATTTGTAAAATTACTCTACACAGTGGAACCGTTAATTCACTTGTTTCACTAATTATCAATAACTTTCAGTTTTTAGATTTTTTCCTTTAGATACGCCTCATAGTCTACCTTGATGCCAAATATCTAGTTTCTAGACCATCTGGAAGTAGGTTATGTTTTTGATCCTATGTCAGTGACTCAGTCACCAAAATGCAGATTTTTAAATGTGTATCAAAAACAATTTTAGCCACATTTATGAAATTTTAAATAAGCTAAGGGGTTTTAATAAATGTGTCAAATTTCATGTATTATTTAGGTGAAATAGGTCTCGAGTTATGAAGGGGTCAAAAGTAACTCGAAATTATTCGTATAATATTACAAATTATAATAAAATTATAAAAATTTGCTAGTTTCTGATTTATTCCTTTGTATTCACTCAACTACCTATCTGGAAGCCAAATTTTAACTTTCTAGGTCATCTGGAACTAGTTTTGAGTTTTGAGCACACATAACCTTATTTCCTATAGAATTTATTAATTATTGTAATTTAGGAACAATCACAAAGGGCCATCCATAAATTACGTCACACGTTAGCGGGAAGGGGGGTTCGATGTAGCGTGACATTGTGTGACAAGGGATGGGAGAGGATCCTAAATGTTGTGACGTCACATTTCAAAATCGAATATTTGGTATATATATATATGTATATGTATAGGTGAATATTAAAAAACAATTAATGGAAATAAAACTTATTTTGGAACTTAATTCGTAATATGTGACGTCACACTAGAGGGGGGAGGGTCTCACAAATGTGACCAGCTGTGACAAGGAGAGGCGGAGGGGTCAGAAAGTCATGAAATTAGTGTGACGTAATTTATGGATGGCCCCCCAATGGCAACATTAAAACAAAGTCATCAACTAGGTCATCCTAAGTATTTCCGTTACTGAGATCCTATAAGCACATACCTGGTCATCATCAGACCTTCAGAATGTTTCATGTAGTAGCACCCGTGCTCAATTAGATAAATGTTAAACGCTAGGTCATCCTAAGTACTTTCGTTACTGAGAACCGATAAGCACTTACCTGGTCATCATCAGACCTTCAGAATGTTTCATGTAGTAGCACCCGTGCTCAATTAGATAAATGTTGAAAGCTAGGTCATCCTAAGTACTTCCGTTACTGAGAACCGATAAGCACTTACCTGGTCATCATCAGACCTTCAGAATGTTTCATGTAGTAGCACCCGTGCTCAATTACATAAATGTTGAAAGCTAGGTCATCCTAAGTACTTCCGTTACTGAGAACCGATAAGCACTTACCTGGTCATCATCAGACCTTCAGAATTTTTCATGTAGTAGCACCTGTGCTCAATTAGATAAATGTTGAAAGCTAGGTCATCCTTACTATTTCTGTTACTGAGAACCGATAAGCAATTACCTGGTCATCATTAGACCTTCAGAATGTTTCATGTAGTAGCACCCGTGCTCAATTAGATAAATGTTGAAAGCTAGGTCATCCTAAGTACTTCCGTTACTGAGAACCGATAAGCACTTATCTGGTCATCTTCAGACCTTCAGAATATTTCATGTAGTAGCACCTGTGCTCAATTAGATAAATGTTGAAAGCTAGGTCATCCTAACTATTTCTGTTACTGAAAACCGATAAGCACTTACCTGGTCATCATCAGACCTTCAGAATGTTTCATGTAGTAGCACCCGTGCTCAATTAGATAAATGTTGAAAGCTATGTCATCCTAAGTACTTCCGTTACTGAGAACCGATAAGCACTTACCTGGTCATCATCAGACCTTCAGAATGTTTCATGCAGTAGCACCCGTGCTCAATTAGATAAATGTTGAAAGCTAGGTCATCCTAACTATTCCCGTTACTGAAAACTGATCAGTACCTACCTGGTCATCATCAGACTTCAGAATGTATGTAGAATGAAAGCTACATAATATGTCAGCAGGCAGTTCAAAATAAATAAATTATTATCAAGTAGGCAGATACTCACTCGTACATGACTACAAAAACTATAGGAACAAATGTATTCGAAGATCTCTCAGAGAGCGAATATAAATAGGTAAAAACGATGACAACTCTGTGCCACATTTTTTTCTTGCTTTATCTTCAGTTGGTTTTATTGTAGTATGGTCGTTGGTCGGTAGATGGCGCTTAGTTAAAAAATACTAGTAGAGGGACCAAATCTTCAAGGTCATCGGGCAAGGCAATCCCCTTAAAATTTTTAAAAAATATGGTATATTCGGAACACTTCAACAAATATGCTCCCGTAGGAAATTTTTCTTAAAATTAATTTTTCAACAAGTTAGACGATTGTTAATTAACAAAATTTTCTCGAATTTCCATTTTCATTGTACATTAAAAAAATGTTTAAATATGTGTCGTATAAATTTTTCGCTTCGTGGAGCCCTTCTTATATACATACTTAACGAGATCACGCCATAAAAGTAAAAAAAAAATTAATACTTTGTTTATAATAATTTTATAAGTTGAACAAACAATTTTTTCGATTTTTTATGGAATCGAAATTAAAAAATCGAAAAGAAGTTTTTATCTGTACTTTGTTATACATCGTTGTTTTTGTTCTTTTTAGGGGTTTCAGAAAAAATATATAAAAAAGTTGAGAATTAGCGCGTGCAACCTAAAAATGCCGCGTGGAGGCCCATTTTCAGCTTTAAATTAAAATTATAAATAATGGAGATAAGAGTTCTTCGAGTAAAGAGTTATTTTTTGGAAATTTCCTTTTTCTTGGAAATTTCTTTAAGAATCTACTTTTAAAATTTCTTAAATATTAATAGTTTCGGAGTAATTAAATAAAAACGAAATACCTTTTTTGTTGCAACTTAATTTTTTTAATAACTTTTGCAATTTTTACGTGCTGGTAAACGCTTCCGAAACATTTTTCTAGACATCATTCCGGAAAGAATGAGCTATCGCACGTATTTTTAAGAGCAGTATCTCTAATTTTCACCATTTTGAACTTATTGCTACTTTATCACTACTATATATATAGACTATTATATCAATTCAGGACACTTTCAATAATTATGTATGTATAGATAACTTCGTTGTGGATAAAGCCAGAAACCTGAATTTAGAAACCAAGCGGACATATTTAATTAATGTAGGTAGTTACCAGTAATCCCAGATTACCTAATTTATATGTAGACCAGTGCCGCGATAGCTTTAAAAACGGTAAAAAGTGAAAAAAAAAATTATAACTTAAGGCAAAACTGCAAGTTCTATGGAAAAAAGTTAAATAGCAATGTTGTAGGTAATAAAAAGATCTACAACTTTTGTATTTACACTTTTTACATAACCTCAAAATTTATGTGAAAAATTGTAATAACCAAGTTTTTGGATTTTTAATTTTATCTTTTACAAAAAAAAATTCATGAAATTGTGCTACCATAGATACAAACTAAAATAATTTTACACGATTTAATTTTACACGAGACCCTCACAATATACTATACACTACTACAACATACTATATATATTACTTAGGTACATACTATATTTTTATTGGTTGTATTTTTATTTTTGTTGCAGTTTTGGTGTGATTAAAATAATTCCTTTTCTAATCTTATTACGTAGGTACTCTCTTTTACATTATTTTTTAATAAGATAATTAGTATTAGGTCTTACACAAAATTTTACCGAAAATGTTGCACATTCCTATTAACACAGAATACATATTAGTAGGTACATCTATTACTAACACAAAATTAAGTCCTAAACAAAAGATTACAACAGATTCTCATGGCATTGAAAAAGAAATGGTTAAGGTAGATGGTTAAGGACCTAGTCTATCGATAGTCATTGATACCTACATTTCTGGTTTTAATCCTATTGGTTTTTAAAACAAGTTATCTTTTCCATTATAAATTAATATTTATATTATATTTCTGACTATTTAGGTACGTTATAGACTTTGGTACGTACTTAATACTTATAGACTATGTATAGACCCAAACTGTTTCATTTGAAAGGTAATAAAGCATAGAGTAACTTTGTATATACATATACGGTATTGAGACCACTAAAACAACGATATCCCCACAAACATACTTTGTGTTTTATTTAAATACATAAAAAATACCTAGATTACGGAATTTAGCCTATTTTAATACAAATATTTTGATGCTTAGTCCACAGTTAACGTTCTAAAACTCCCAGGCATTCCGAGATAACTCTCATTAAATTTATCATTCTGTCTGCATGACTCCTCAGTTTTCGCCTTGTTCATTTCCTTGATGTAGTTCACGAAGTCGTCTCCAGTAAGTTCGTTCCTTAGTTCATCTGAAAAATAGCGAACAGGTATTTAGCTTTTCTGTCTTTGTATGGGTGAAATTATATTTCTTTGTGATAAATACCAATATACTTTTTTAAGATGAATAAAATTATTATCAAGATTGTCTTCAATTTGTGTCACAATATGACGGCAAGATATTCGTTCAATTGCCTTAAAATGCCATCTGTTGGCATGACCTACATGTGCAGTAGTTTCCAACTTGCTCTTTTATTATTTATTAATCCACGTATGACTTTATCGAACCAAATAGATATCATGTGCATTTTATAAATATACCGCTAGATGGCATTGATTCTATATAATTGTGTAAAATAATTTGAACATAGTTAATGTTAAAAATCGCTCATAGCCCGGCGGCTTGCGTCGATCCTATGTGATCGACAAAGTTAAGCAACAGCGGGCGCGGTCGGTAGTTGGATGGGTGACCGCTAGTGGCAAAAATTTCTTGAGCGTTTCCGTGCTTCGGAGGGCACGTAAAGCCGTCGGTCCCGGTTGTTATCATAAGATAACAGTCGTTAAGCCATGTCGGAGGCCCTCGGGCGGTTTGAAAACTTCCGACACTCGGGTTGGCCACTAACCCCTCCACCAATCCGCACTGGAGCAGCGTGGTGGAGTATGCTCTAGGCCTCCTCAAGAGGAGAGACCCGTGCCCAGTAGTGGGCCATTAATGGGTTGAAGCCAAGCCAATGTTAAAAATCTCATAAACAAAGCTAAGTAATAGCTAATTAATGTTATTTAAGTTGTAATAAAGACAAGGCTAAATGGAGTCCGGGTAGTCAAGTGTGAATAGTTGCAAAATCATAATCAACAAGGACAAAATCATTACCGACAATTGAGGAAGCTCCCGTTATAATAAGCTTTCCGTAAAAATTCAACAAAGAAAAATAAGAAAATAAATAAGAAATAAGTAAAACATGTAGGATTATAAATTACTATAACTTATAATATGTCAGGATCTCTGAGCATTGTTTCGTTTCTTGTCCAGAAGTATTTATGAAATGAAATGAAATGAAATGAAATGAAATGAAATGAAATGAAATGAAATGAAATAATCTTTTATTCATGTAGGTATCACTGATACACTTATGCACGTGATTTTTTTAATTTACCAGCTTTTCGCAAAGGTGCTATGTGCTGTCATGGAGGAGAAGAAAAGCCGTAAAGAAACTCCTCAGCACATCTTTTAAAAATAAAACTTATATTTATTACAAAAATAGGTATTCTCTAACCTGAGCAGAACTGGTTGCCTAGCTGATCATTTCCAAGCATCCTTATCATTTAAATATTCATACATGTTATAATAACCTTTGCCTACTAGTTGATTTTTTACACGTTTCTTAAAAGATTCCACCGGCAAGTCACGTATTTGCTTTGGGACTTTATTATAGAATTTTATACCGAGTCCCATAAAAGAACGCTGCACTTTAGCAAGACGGTACGAAGAGGTAGCCAATTGATGCATCCTTCTTGTTTGCCGATTTGATAAGTCACAATTTTGTTTATATGCAGTTCTAGACACGCGGAGCGTGTCAAGTCAATTTCTTAGCTAACAAAATTGACGAGCAGCACCGTATGTAATATTACACGAACCATTTGGAGCCACTTTTGACCACCTCATAACTCAAAAACTATTCAACATAAACCTGTCAAATTTGGCTCATTTATTAAGACTTGCGAAATACATAGGTCTTCCAAATTTCATAAACACATCTCAAACGGTTATTTAGATATTAACGTCTAAAAATCGAGAAATTTAACACTGACTGACCTATAGATCAAAACTATATCTAACTTCCAGGTGACCTAGAAAGTTAAAATTTGGCATGCAGATAGGTAGTCGGGTGAATACAAAGGAATAAATCTGAAAGTAGTAAATTTTTATCAATTTATGATAATTTTTCAAAAAATTGATTCTATTAGGAACACTTACTTAAAATGCCTGAAATTTAAGAGTAGCAATCAAAATTGATGACATCTGGTCATTATGTGGATTCCAAGGTGAATATATAACGAAACATATCAGTTTTAGTACTTTCTGAAGCTTTCAACGGGAGGAAGATGTTCAGTGTCCCAAGTGCCTGTGAGAAGTGCACAGCACATATACATTTACGTGAACATTAGTGGTTCGTCAGGAGACGTTATTTCCAGTGTATTACGTCGTTTTATTTTAATGTGTGGAAAAATATTTTTCTCTAATCTACAAGATTACACCACAAAATTTTGTATTATTTCCGTAATTATACCAGTTTAAAGTAATTCGGAGTATTGTTTCAAAATTTATTGTTGCACGATGTCATCGAACATAAACAACGTATCTGTACTAATAGTATAAAGAGGAAAGATTTGATTGTTTGTTTGCATTGAATAGGCTCCGAAACTACTAATCCGATTTGAAAAATTCCTTCACTGTTGGAAAGCTACACTATCCCCGGGTGACATAGGCTATATTATATTTTCAATAAATTAGGGATCCTTAATAAAACTCCAATAACGTAACCCAAGGTGTAAAAAAATAAGAAAACCAAAGCAAAGCGAGGGCGGTCACTCGTAACTAATAAGAGTATAGTCGACTTTCGTATTTATTACGATATTATAATTGGGATTTAGTATTAATTATTATTTCAATATTTAGCGGACATCAATAGTGGAAGATCATTACTTATAAATAATGAAATAATAGGTACCGTATTTCGGACCACGGCGCACTAACTACAGATTTAGTTGAAGAGCACTATAACAGTTCATGTATTAAAATTAATCAGTAACGTTATGAATAAGTACTTACTAATAATTTCTATACAAAAAGTAATGATATCCCATCAAAAACATAAATGTAAAGTGAGAGTCAATTTCAAAAAAAAAAAAGAATTGAGATCTAAATGGGTGCCAATTTCTGTGTAGAAAAGCCAAAAATTTTAGTTACAAGAACATGTAATTCAAGCTTTACATTTGACTTGGCTAGTTTTCTTTAGTTAGCTACCAACAAACCAAATTAGAGAAGAGTGTCATAAGCCATCAACCTAACAGATTTGACGAAGCTAATTACATAGATATAATATAGCCTAGGTAGGTACGTGAAAACTAACCAAGTCAAATGTGGAGCTTGAATTACATGTTCTTGTGACTAAAATTTTAGGCTTTTCTACACAGAAATTGGCACCCATTTAGATCTCAATTCTTTTTTTTTTTGAAATTGACTCTCACTTTACATTTATGTTTTTGATGGGATATGTTATTCCGTATAAAGACTAAATTACTATAAATATATTGGGAAGCTACTGTAAGTATACCTATTTCTTTAAATTTGACACGCAAGGACTCCCTTGATTTTAATTTATAAATAGCTCTAACGGCTCTTTTCTGTAGTACAAAAATTTGTTCAATATCGGCTGCATTGCCCCACAGCAAAATGCCATTATAATAGGAATAGGTATACCCACTTTGATTGATTAACGTGATCTTGAAAGGATTCCCTTATGCAAATTCAATAAGAAATGATAGCCGTAGGTATACAGTGTCAACAACTATAAAATAGAACCAAAAGGTCCCACAACTTTTAACTCACCACAGAGCTGTGCTACCGAATTTTCTTTGCCACCATACTCCTTTGGAAGTAGATCTTGAGGAACGTATTCAAATATGGTGCTTAAATCTCTGTGAACACCGATTCGTTTGGCAAGTTTAGGTGCAATCAACGACTTGAAGATTGTCACTAGTGTATCGATAGCTTTTGATGGTGTTATTAGATGCATTCCTTTAAGTCTCATGCTAAAGCCTTCCTGTAACAATAATATGTTTTATACATAGGATGTGCGAGGACAGACGGACTTTTTTATTAGACATCAATTTAGCTGAGATGCCCAACGAGTGCTTTACATGTCCGCGTGAAGCTGTAAAGGCCAACAGCAAAGAACAATCCATTCAAATCCATACTAATATTATAAATGTGAAAGTGTGTTTGTTTGTTTGTTTGTCCGTCTTTCACGTCGCAATGAAGCTGTTATATGGTATGGTTTTTGTGTGTGGAGATAGTGAGGAGGGTGGAGAGTAACGTAGGCTACTTTTTACCGCGGTAAAACATCCCCATGGGAAGATCGATATTTTTGTTAGTTGCTAGCTAAAATTATTATACACAAAGTATTAAAACTTTTTAAACTTTTATGACGTGATCTCGTTAAGTATGTCTATAAGAAGGGCTCCACGAAGCGAAAAATTTATAGGACAATTACTTAAACATTTTTTTTAATGTACAATGAAAATGGAAGTTCGAGAAAATTTAGTTAATTAACAATCGTCTAACTTGTTGAAAAATTAACTTTAAGCAAAATTTCCTACGGGAGCAAATTCTTTGAAGTGTTTCGAATACACCATACTTTTTTATTTTTTTTAATTAATAATTAATACCTTAAAAAAATATTGAGTGTGACGAACTCGGTTTTGACGCCGCACGCGCAACCTAAAAATGCCGCGTGGAGACCCATTTTCAGCGTTAAAATAAAGTTATAAATAATGGAGATATAGTTCCAAGAGTCGCGAATAATTTTTTCTTTAAGAATCTTGTTTTAAAATTTCTTAAATATTAATAGTTTCGGAGTGATTACCAAAAACAAAATACTTTTTTTTTCAACTTTATTTTGTCAATAACTTTTGCAATTTTTTACGTGCTGGTAAACGCTTCCGAAACATTTTTCTAGACATCATTCCGAACAGAATGAGTTATCGCACGTATTTTTAAGAGCAGTATCTCTATTTTCAACCATTTTGAACTTATTGATTAGACTATAGATATAATAACGAGTCATAATAACTAATATTAATGTTTAATTGAAATTTACTTACAGTAACAATTGCAAATATTTCACGCAGCTCCGTTATATTCAAGGCTTTGATAATTTCAAGAATATTTGCATCGTTATAATCAATGACAATCATAACTCCGGTACAGTAGTCATAAGCCAAAATGTATTCACATATCTGAAAATCATCATAATATATAATAAAATTAACTTTTCTAATATTAATAAAAAAATATTTTAGTATTAATTTCTTGGTGACTAGGAACCGTGACAACGGATCCGATTTGGCTGATTTTTGTTTTAATATTTATGATAGTTCAAGGATATAACCATAACAATATGGGAAGAAAAACTGAAGCTTTGGATTGGGTGACGTAGAACATCAAGGGTCCAGCAAAAGCATTAAAAATATTGAAATGCCGTCATAGTAATTTTTTTCCCGAAGCGAAGGGAGGGGGGGGTTTGCTAGTAAGCTTTCTACTTCCAAATTCTAGCAAAGATAATAGTAATATAATACTATTACTTATTTATATTATTTACATAATAACATTAAGCATAAGTAAATGATATCCAACTTACCAGAACCGCATATCTGTAGAAGTTTAATATATTTTCTGCAGTAAATGTTGACCCATTAACTTTCATTAAAAATACTCTGTAATGTTCATCCGTTGGTTTTGGTAATAAAATACATTGGCTGGAAAAGAAGATTTAATTCATTAAGTGATGTCCCGTTAGTATTAAAAAATAAAACCCTGGAATTCAATTACTTTAAAATATGTATTAATTATATAAATCTCTTCTATAATTTATTGTATGTTACCTAGAGATAACATTTATTCGATTTATGCTATTGTCAGATTACCTACTGCTCTTTTAAAATACAATATTTCATAATTAGGTACATGAAAATCAGCTACCCATCATGAGACCAACAGAATTAAATGGGTAGGTAGTACAGATACAGAATGGACCATTTGCATTCTTCTGTCCAGTGGCGTAGCGTAGGCTCCCGCCGCCCGGGGCCGACCGAAAATTTGCCCCCCCCACCCTCCCAATTAAATTAAATTAAATTAAATTAATTTTTATGTATATTTTTTTATTATTCAAAAATCGAGTGGCTTGCCGCCCTCTCTTCATGTGCCGCCCGGGGCCACGGCCAACGCTACGCTACTGCCTCTGTCCATTCTCCATAAAGTCCATTATCCATTTTGTCTTTATCGATTTTTTGTTAACATTTTTCTGACACATACCTAAGATTTGTTTTTGCATTAAGTTGCGAATAAACCTTCCAACTCTAAGGTTCAGCATGCCATATATTATTATGTATAATATAAGTCAGTGAACGGATGCATCATAAAAATCGTAAAAGACTGCATGAATAAATAAATGCACGAATAAGTATGATTGTTGATACGTAACGCACTATCCTACGTGGGCAACTCAACGCAAACGCGAAGCGACGCGAAAACAACAAACAGTCGAGATGACGTATTGAAGTGTCCTGCATTACAAAACGCACATACCTAGATTGCGCTGCGCGGCGCGGAGCGTTTTGACGCGAACGCGCAGTTGGTTTGATATTTTCGCGCGAACTTCAGTGGCGTGGCGCTTAGTGGCGGTGAAGGGACAATTCGCGCGCACGTAGGACAGAGTCGCCGCATCGCACCGCATCGCACTGAATTCGCATCGGATCGCTTCGCGATCGCGTTCGCGTTAAGTCGCCCACGTAGGACAGTAATAGAACTGTGACGTAGGCTTCTAATAGAACTGTGACTTATTATTTACTAGCTGACCCGGCGAACTTCGTATCGCCTAAGAATGTAACAAATCACAAATCATTAAAATCGGTACAGCCGTTCTTAGCCGGTACAGTTTCTGTGTGCTCCTCCCTCTCCCTCTCCCTCTCACGCTCCAGCTCCCGCTCCCGCTCCCGCTCCCAAGCTGACCCGGCAAACTATGTACCGCATATCAATCTCTCCCTCTCCCTTTTCTTCCCACTCCCACTCCCTCACCCTATCCCTCTCGTATTCTGTCAATCGTGCCAACTGTCAAACGACTGAATATTTCTAAAAAGACAAAAGGTATGACGAAACTATAAGAATTCTGTTTTGACTTCGGTAAAAAAAGGAGTCATAAAAGGCGCTAATAATAATGACTTATAACTATCTATCAACTATAATAACAAAATGTTACCTTATCCGGCAGGAACAGGTCTTTTTTCCGGGATAAAAAGTATCCTATCCTATGTCCGTCTCCAGATTCTAAGCTACCTCCTCACCAATTTTCAGCCAAATTGGTTCAGCCGTTCTTGAGTTGTAAATAGTGTAACTAACACAACTTTCTTTTATATATTATATAGGTTAAATAAGATGAAGTTGGTACTTACAACATATCTAAATCGCCAAATTTATACTTGATCAGGTTTTCTCCAAAGAAATCAGGTAACATGGTTCTGAAGGTACAAATCTTGTCCAATCGTTGTTTAGTCCGTTCTAGAGAACCTTTGTTTGCAATTATTGCATTCTCCAAAAAGTTTCTAGCTGTAATATAATGAAATACAAATTATAAACACTCGCTAATACAAAAAAATCTTTTTACCACGAGACGTCGCAAATTGATACATTACAGAAAATGTGACGTGAAATAATACAATTTATCTCTCGTTTAGAATCCTACGAAGATTTCCTAGGGAATTCTAAGAAATTTATAAATTTGCGGTTCTTGTTATTTTCCGGTGACTTATATAATAATTTTGAGCTACATTATCCCTTGAATCCTATTCAAAAGATCATGACCAATTGACCCTGAAAATTAAGGTAATTTTCACATTTTTTATTTTTTATTTTGATTACAATTAATGGAGTCCGGTTATCAATAAAAATACCAAATAAACCTCGGAATCTAATTACTGTTAATGTATTCGAGTGAAACCTTTTCTGTCATGATTTATAGACAGACAAATACTAAAAAGCTTATAAAAGTTTTTGAACATCTTTGTATTTTTTGTTTTGCCTTCGTGAATTTTTATTTTTTAAACGACGTATACAATATACTGTGTACCATAATGACATGTTATATTCAAAGATTCCAAGGCTTAAACTCCATTAATATTATATAAATATGATTCTCTATATTAACTTAAAGAATAAGTACGATTGTTGTTTAGCTAACTACAAGCGATGAAGATTTAATTAATTAATTGGAGGTATGAAGTTTTTATAAATAAAAAACATGAATTTCACAGTTATTTTTAAATAATAAGGAAATTTCGCAACAATTTCGCATTTATTTAAATACCCATCGTAATAACAAAAAACAAGTATCTATATACATATTTTAAAGATTACATTTACATCAAAATTTTCGTATAAATATTCCTTAAATACGAAAATTCCGTACCTCTAATAATCCATACTATACTATGATACTATAATATTATAAATGTGAAAGTGTGTTTGTTTGTTTGTTTGTTTGTCTGTCTGTCACGTCGCAACAAAGCTGTTATATGGTATGGTTTTTGTGTGGGGATACTGAGGAGGGTGGAGAGTAACGTAGGCTACTTTTTACCGCGGTAAAACATCCCCATGGTCATAGGCAACTAAGTCTAACTAAGCAAAAGTAAGTAGGATTTGTAAAAAATCGATCTCTACCGCAGGCGGAGCTGCGGACAAAAGCTAGTAATAATATATTGCAGAATATAATCGGCCAAGACAACAAGTCGACTATCAATAAAAATAAAAAGATAAAGGCACAAACACACACAAACTATTCTCTATGTTGTGGTGAAGGTAAACACGTGAGATATAAAATAATATGCATCATAAAAACGTTATGAAGGACTATCAGGTATGAAAGTTCTGTCTTGATATTTTCCTTCATCGAAACAAATAAAAAATAACTTAAATAAGCACTTAAATCCAAAAAACAACAATTGAAGTCAAACTGTTTTTAGGTTTAATGAATACCTATTGTCCTAAATATTTACCTATAGTATAATTTCCTAGGGGATTTGCATACCAGTTTTGATTGTTATTTGGATTTTGATTTTAATTTTATGGATATATTATCATAAATGTTTTTGTAATGTTAATACTTATGTTAGTTGAAACCAGTTTTTAATTACACCTAATTACTTATTAATTGCTTTA
This sequence comes from Thymelicus sylvestris, assembly GCA_911387775.1. Lineage (NCBI taxonomy): Eukaryota > Metazoa > Arthropoda > Insecta > Lepidoptera > Hesperiidae > Thymelicus > Thymelicus sylvestris. Next base: position 6,524,003 of record OU426887.1, on the reverse strand, counting down.
TCAGTCCGGTTAAACAATTTCAACTTTGCTATTTTGATTAAATTATATGAATTACTATGCTGTTCGCAACAAATGATATCGAATATTAATTATACTTTTTCGCCAGCATAACTATCTATATACAATAAATCACGCTTTGATCAAGACGATGACCTTATTCATTAGTCAGCCAAGGCGCCGTGTTAAGAGATTGACATAATAATAATATATTATGTATTTATAGGCCAAGGCGATCTTTGTAATTTCGACCATATAACTCAGGCTATTTAACAATATACAATACTCTTACGGCCACACTCAAAGTCACTTAGCGGTTATTTAAATCGCTTCTTAAAGTCCGTCCACAAATATTAGAGAATAAATTGACGTTTCATGGGTGACCAGTTTCGGGTGCAAATTAAATAGCGATGACCATAAACCGGACAGTAAATCGGAAAAATATTCGCAGCTTTTATGGTGGGTCGACTATTTGTGTGATTCATTGAGCAGTCCCTAAAACTAATGTAAAAACAAGTTTAAGCAACCATTATCATACATTATATCCATAATATATTTACCCTTACTAACTGAATTTTATAGTTATTTTGCTTACAAGAACCCGTATTTGGTTACGGTTACATTCGGTATACAGATAATTTTATACTATTTAGCCGAATACTATTTATCTAGGTACATAGATACGAGTGTCAATATTAATATGTCACTATTCTTACGACATAATTTACGATTCTAAAAACCGGAAAAGTAGATCGATCTTTAGCTGGTATCATTATTTCAAACTTTGACATTAGTGGTTGTCATTTTTGTCTCTAAGATTTGTGGACAGGGTATAGTAATTTGTACCTATAATGATTCTGTAGTGCTAGGAGCGATTTAAGTTATCGTTAAATGACTCTGAGTACGACCGTTAGTGGTTTGAAATGGTGGTTCAGAACAGGACATAGATAATTACTAAGTATGATCAAAACCGATAGATGTATCTAGTCAGAGTTGAATGATTCATTTGAATTTACTGCCAAACTGGTTTGGTTAGGTAGAAATATGTATATTATCTACACTCCATTTTTTTAAACGAAACGTGTTTGGTTAACAAACGTAGAACCACTTTTTATGCTACGTAAGCTACGTACGTACGCGTATTTAAAAAATACGTACACACTTACAATACTATGTACAAAAATACGTACCTACACACTTAAGGACCTGAAGAGTGTTCTATTTAAATTTTAATTATGATATTTCTAATAAAAAAGAAAAATCGATGAGTACTACAGAACTTTAATAGGTTTAGCGGATAGCTTCTAAAAAAAGAAAAAAGTCAGCTAGTTTAATGTGAAACTTTTCAGATCTTATAATTACATTTTATGATTCATACACAACAAATAAAACATAAAGAAATTAGTATAAATTAAAAAAAAACCCCCGCCTGCTATCAAAAAACTTATCATGATATACTTTTTTGAAATCCTTATATAATTATAATTATGAGTTCTTTAATTATTTGATAAACATATTGCGTTCTTCGATTTGTTTTTATTTTTTGATACTTCAGATAATGGCATCTCACACTTCACAGCCACCTTATTTGTTTTTTAAATTCACTATTTTAGAACACTTGGGTTATCAAGACGAATCTAACGATGTCATAATTAAATCTGTTCAGGGGCTTGGAAGATACGAGGTAATAAATAATATTCCATGCATATAGATACATACAAGATACCCGCGAAAATAATATAGGTATTCCACCTTTATTATTATTTAATTATTCCCCCTTTTTTGTAAGTGCACCTACGCTAAAGCCTCTCAAAAATAAAAATTCAAATACCAGGTATGCTGGAAGAAATTTTATTTTGAAATAAGTAGTGCATAAGTACTATTCTTTTAAATTTCGATTTAATTGAAGTTTATACGTGTACATGAAATTTTAAATAAATAAATAAAGAAATAAAAATGGCCCTTCCTGGTAGTCAGGTAAAAAGCAGAGTGAAGCGTTCCAGGGTCAATGCCCGACCAGAGCAGCCATGTAACAATACATATAGTCTGTTATTTAGACGAATCTAACATAATAATATTTGGTAAACAATCTTGAAATTATTTTTATTGAAATATTAATTAAAAAAAATAATGAGTGGTAAACATAAATTAGTTTTGGCAATAAATGCGCATCTGTCCATAAATTAATTATTTTCAATTTGCGTCAGTATTATTTTTTAATTACAAATTACGAATAAAAGATATGGTAAGTAAGACACTGTACTCATCTAAAAGAATGGACGAGATTTATAATCCACTAGCTGCCCGGACAGACTTCGTTCTGTCAAAAGATTTTTTTGTTATTTTGAGATGTAAGCTATTAAAACTGCACACGGTGTGCAAATTTGATTAAAATCGGTTAAGTAGTTTAGGAGTCCATCGCGGACAAACAACGTGACACGTATTTTATATAAGTTAAGTTATTACACATGTTTAGGCGGTATTTATTATGCTTTTCTTAAATTAAATAACAAATCCATAAAAACTTACGCAGATCTTTCTTCATGAAATGTTTCTGCATTTTAATCCATGCTTCCAAAATATCGACAGCACGGCTCATGTCCCCTGGTTTGTCAAGGCTATATTGTTTCCGAACCAGTTTTAACTGATCTGTGTTATATTTCAATAAAGGATTTATAGGAATAGATTCCATATTGATGAATACTTTGTTGACGACCAACTTTAACGGAGAGCAAGATTGAACTGTAACTGTATCTATCCGGTTATTTATTACATTGCAAAATATAACCGTACACATAATTAAAATTCGTGTTCATTGTCTATTATGTAAGAGTAACATAAAATTTACATAATTATCTTTACTAATGTAATAAAAAGTAAAGTTTAAAATACTAAAGAATACGCTTGACTCAATAAAAAAAAATTGAGGAGTTTTCTAGTATCCGTTGAGGAGTTCAACTATCCAAAAATATGGATAGGAATCTTTAATTTTTTTTATTTGTTAACCAATAAAAAAAAGTAACGCGTGGAGGCATATTCTGAAACTGTGGTGCTACCACGAATAGTGCTTTTTTAGCGGGTAACGCGCAAACTTGTGCCTTCTCGGGGTTGAAATGGACTAAATTTAGTCTACCCCATTCCGAGACCCGCTCCAGAGATGTCTCGACTTCAGACACAAGTTTTATCCTCTTCTCCTCAATCTACACCCGAGAAAGATTTGCTCGGCCTGTATAACGAGCATCACCCGTACTGTCAGCAGCATAGCAATGGATATCCCCGATATCAAGCATATCATTGATATGCATGATGAACAGTGTAGGTTGTCCGAGCATGTTCCGTCAACGACGACCTTGACGCTTCGCTTCGATAAAAAACTGGCAATCTCGGGTACTCCGTAGAAAGGCAGCTTAGACAGTAATGCGTTGTGCCACTCCCTATCCAGGGCTTTTGCAACATCCAAACTTACAGCCAATGCTTCTCTCTTGCTCTCGATTGCTTCCGCCCAGCAATAAGTAAGGTATACTAAGAAATCGCCAGCCGATCTTCCATGGCGGAAACCGTTTTGACGATTGCTAATCAGCTGACGATCTTCTATATACCGGAGCAGTTGTGTGTTTATTACACGCGCCATTAGTTTGGAGAGCAGAGAGATTATACATATATTGATTTGTAATTAGATGGATTAGACCTGTCTCCTTTTTAGGGTGGACCAAAACTACCTTCCATGAAGACGGCACTCAGCCAGCAGAATAAGAGAGTTGGAATAGGCGCGTTTAAATTGGGGTCAACTCCAAAGCGTACGTTTTTAGCACAACAGTAGATATACCATCGGGTCCATTCTGGTTTAGCAACTTGAATGCCTAATACCTATCCAGTTTGTAATATAATTATTGCGTTAATGGTAATCCCGCGGTCACTTTTGTCCTCAACCGAGCGCTAATTGTAAGTTAGCTGTTGACCACGACCTTAATGGCCCGGCAGTGAATTTAATTGATTTTAAATCAACTTTCATTCCTTATTTTCCTTCTAAGCAGTTGAGTTTCCTTTCGAAAAGCCATACTATGCATTTGCCCAAGATAAAGTTGTAAAGTTTATCCATTGCAGTCAAGGCTTCAAGAGTTGAGTAGGGGCTTAGCTCGTCATGAGATCTGAAAACTTTTTAATAACAATAACGTTATGGAGCGTGTGACTCAGAAAACTATTTTACATTAAATGTTTTTGACGGGATCCCCTGTTTTCCATTCCTGATAACGTGTATGTACTCCCTTATCTTTTTAACAAGTTCGTAAATTATTCTGAACTATCTGCCACAATTTATCTCGTTTTTATAATGTAATGACATACTTAGTTCTTTTATCTTTGCAACGCCACATTACAAAGTCCATCATTAATTATAATGGACGCGCGACGTACACGGAGCTTCTCAATTGGATTGAGCTAGCAACATTCTGTGTCTCATCCTCTTCATGTAATATTTATCTTTCTTATGTTCAAGTTTTATTTTTTATCTTTTCACTACGCTAGAAATGTTTGTACCTATGGGAAAAGTCGAAAATCGAAAATGTGCCTAATTAATACATTGTAAGTGGTCTCAAACTCTCTTCGCATTATTGCCTTTCAAATTAAACCAGTTTGGGGCACATCGTTTGGAAAGTTTCAAAGTGTATACAGGACATCCGAACATTTTTTTAATAAGCTTTTATTAGCTTCAGATGTATGTTAGTATGTATGTAACGGAATCTTTGAACATAATTTTGACCCCCTTCAAAACGTCGGATTAACTCGAATTTTTTTGTATTTTGTATATTATGTATGTAGTTAAATATATAATATGGTTGCTTTTTGATTTTCTTAATAGTACTGCTATGCATCGAACAACTTACTTGCTTTGATTTTCGACAACAAAAAATAAGAATATGCACCCATTATAGTAATATAATGCACATCTGCAAAAAATGCGAAATTGAGTTCATATGGTATACCTACGTGTTTAAAAATGCTTATTCTACATAGTGGTACCTAAATATGTATAAGTGACTATACTAGTAACCAAACCCATACAATCTGTAAAAAAACGTAAAAAGAACCCATAAATTAATTTGAAACATTTTTGTACAATATTTTGATCCTCGTTTCTGTAAAATATGACAAACGTAGATGTGTCGTTGTCTTACTGGGTGAGCGTATATGTATTACATAACCTTATTCAGTAGATATAGTTGCTTCAATTTATTTAACAAATTGATTCACTTTACTTAGAACAGCGCATAGTGTAAATACACTTTATATTTTTATCTTAAAAATTCAGTTTAGGTCGGGTTTTTGCAGAGATTGAAAGTTTGATGCCAATTACTTTAGCCACTTTCATTTATATGTTTGTTATTGGTAACTAGTGTATGAGTACGTTTTATAAATAAAGCCAGAACTTTACTTAACCTTGTACAATTCTTATTAAAATAAAGTTAGTGCAAGTAATATAGCATTTAGTTTGGTCACGTGTTTTAAATCATGACATTAGCTATAACTAGGGTGGCCAGATGGCAAGATTGAAATATATGAACAAAACTTCATAAAGTCAGAATTTGTCAGGACAAAAAAAACGGCTAGAGCGCGTGCGGCAAATGCGTTCCGTTGAATCGAGTGAATTGTTGGCACATTTTGTATTTTGTCGGGACTCTGTACATCATGTGAAATGTCGGGACAATCCAGACGAATCCCGACCATCTGGCGACCCTAGCTATAACCTTTTTTTGACATACTCACGTCAGCTACTCTACCCTTGCACTCACCTCATATTGAATGTACGAAATAAGTACATCATACACCTAATTTATGGCTTTGCTTAAAACTTCTTTCATTGAATCGATTTATAATTATGAAACTTTGATCAGGGGCTGAAAGAGTGGACAGTGGAAATCTTTCACCGTCGATACATAGCGTCTTAAAATGTTTCAATAGGTAACGTATAGTATAATAAAATACTTTAAGTATCTACATGAATAAGTAGGAAATTATTTTTTTCATTAACTTATTTTTCACTTAAGATCAGGTGACCCATCTGCTCGTTTGCCTGCTCAAAGCATTAAAAAAAACAAAGTTCCACATTTGTGTTATAATTTTTCTGGTGGTAAAATATGATAATATTGAAATAGTTGACATGTTTTATTATAACTTCTTCAAAATTATTTTTGTGTAATGAAAACTGATGTATTTATAATGATTATTTTTGTACAAGGTGATTAGCATTTATACAGCAGGTAAATAATACACGTCACGGGCGTAGCCAGGTTATAGAGTCGGCGGGGGTTCAAGAAAATAAACTAAAAGTACATAAAAAAACCCTTAAGAAAATTGGGAATTGAGGAAGTCTTTTATTTTGTCACACGATGTATCTATTATGTTTCAAGAGATCTAAAGATAAAATGGGGTGAATAGTTAATATCACTAGTTTACAAGGTTTTTGTCCTTGAAATGAAAAGTGTTTTTTCTTAACAATTGAGGTGCACTGAGTTTAAAAAAAAATATGAAAAAAATCCAACACGTCACATTTCCAAAATATTTATTATTTTTAATTTACAATAAAACTGTTTAAAAAATTACTTACAAAAATTAAAAATGAATTGTCTTAGCTTTTTTTGTATTTATTTGTATCCGTGTCTCTTATAATAGACCAGCAATAATCACCTGGTCCCAGAAACCTTGATAATTCTGCTCAAAATAATTCAAATCCTGATGAAAACGCTCTACATTTTCGTCATTGACTCGTCCGAGGTTTTCAACAAAGAAGTCGAGGTGCGAGTCAAGGAAATGAATTTACAGAGACATTTGGACACACATTCGCTGAAAATTATGTAATAAGTCAGTAATTAATTCGTTTTCTTTCTTGAAATATGTTGAAAAACATTCACTTCGCATACAATACATAGTAACTCTTGTGTTGGGCAAGTAACCTCCATTGTTGCATTCGTGAACCTAGTTATTCAGCTTTGAATTTAGATAGGTTAAGATCTCGTACTAGATCATTCAGTTCTGAGTTATCATAATATGTGGTTCTATATGAAAATTTACCAATTCATTTGAACTTGAGTCACTTTGGATTTGATCTTCATCACATTCTGTGTTAGACAATGTTTTGCTAGAACAACCGCGAGGTACTGGAACTTGTTCCTTATTCGAACTGTAGATAGGTTTAGTAACCGAAGTAACATCCGCATATACAATTTTATCTTTGTTCTTCTGATTAAAACCAAATGTCTTAGTGAGACAGAAATAACAGTCATTTTCGTGGTTGGATAGTTTCCTCCATATCATTGGCATATTAAAATTAAAAAATCTGTTTTTACCTGCAGTCCAGGAGCTTAGTTGTTCTACATCTTTCACAAAATACATGAGGAGCCCACTTTTTGTCCTGGTGTGACAGCGAAATTTGGAAATAACAAAAATATGGTTTTTTAAGTGATTCCGTTATGGGATATCCTTTATTAGATATAATAAGTTCGCCGCAAACGTAACAAAAACTGTTAGGTGGTACTTTACATAACCTTTTTGACATTTTAAAAACAAATAGTTATGTAACTAAACGCTACACTGCACAAAAGTTTAAGAATAAATTCAGAATCAACTTGTGGATAGTCATAAAACAAAATGTGATGATAACTTGATTTTTTGACGTGATAAAAATAAAAGAAAAATATGTTTGTGTTTAGCTCTTGTTACTAAATAAAACCATATGACGTTCACTGGAAGGACATGATTTTTTTTTAATTTTGTAAACTAGTGTATTTTAACTTTTCTTGTGTGTCGTATATATTTTCTGTGAAACGATGTTTCCAAAACTTCACGTGTCGTCCCATACGGGAAAAAACCCGTAACGTATGCATTGACCTTAAATATTTCACACATTAAAATGTACACCTTTGCCATTAGTTTAATTGCTTTTTTTGTCGTTGCTGCTTTTTGTCCGTTCCATAATTCATGTACCATCATAATTCAATTGTTAGTATCAACGAACATCAAAACATACCTACCAACACCGGGCAAGAGCGTGTGAGGCCACGCGCAATGTATGGTTCCGAAGTAGTAACTTTATCGACTATTACTATTACATTGTACATAGGTATTATGCTAACATAGCCGTGATAGTTTTATTGTAAATTCACCATATCAACTATTTTTAACCGACTTCAAAAAAAGGAGGAGGTTCTCAATTCGACTGTTTTTTTTATGTTTGTTACCTCAGAACCGATTTTGATGATTCTTTTTTTAATCGAAAGCAGGTGCTTGTCATGTGGTCCCACATAAATTAGAACGGGATATGACAAGTTGTTTTTGTGTAACTTTGAAGCCGGTTATTTTTTAACCGACTTCAAAAAAAAGGAGGAGGTTCTCAATTCGACTGTATTTTTTTTTATGTTCGTTACCTCAGAACTTTGGACTGGGCGAACCGATTTTGATGATTTTTTTTTAATCAAAAGCTGGTGGCTGTCATGTGGTTCCATATAAATTTTATTGAGATCTGACAATGGCATCCATGATAAAACCATATAAGTCTTACATTTGTATTAAGTTAGCGCGACAAATGGACGAATAACTCAATATCACGTCAACCGATTTCGATGATTCTTTTTTAATTGAAAGCAGGTGCTTGTCATGTAATCCCACATAAATTTTAACAAGATCTGACAAGTAGTTTTTGAGCAACTTTGAAGTCGGTTATTTTTTGTTAGTAAAATTTCGATTATTGAGAATTTTTTCACTTGTCCAACTCCAACCGGTTAGCCAGCAGGTGGAGGGACACTTTACTCTAACCAAAATTAGCACTTTAAAGTCAAATATTTCGCTAACGGACCTCCGATTCCAAAAATGGTCTTATAATATTTTTGAAAGTCTTTTTCAGCGACTTGGAAACATAGTTTCTATAGGGTAAGCGACAAATAAAAAACTCATCCTTACGTTACCTGTAGGGGATGTACCCTGAAAAAAAATGTTTGTCAATATTTTATTCTACAATTCTGGAGTTTTAATAAATATGTATATCCATGCCAAATTATAGGTTACTAATACTAAAGGTCTCGGCGCTTTGCTTCGGACAGACGGACGGACGGACGGACGTACAGACGGACGAATGGACGGACATGACGAAACTATAAGGGTTCCGATTTTTCTTCGGAACCCAAAAACCTAAATTATGGAAATATTATACCTACCTAGTTTTTTCTTACTAAATAATTTTAGTTTTTGTTAAAGATTTTACTCACAATCAGTTATGTATAATAGTGTTATGCAAGGCATGATCATACATATAATGAAATTTACTTAATTGATGTTCAAACACATGGAAGGTATTTGAGAAAAATCGGGATGCGCATAGGATGCCAACTTCATCAACTCCGCCCGAAAGTCGTGCGGTTATAGAGAAATCAAGGTGTTCAATTCTGTTTGCAGCTAACGCCTGTACAATGTACATCGTTTAGACTTCTGGTTGCTCTCGTTGCTCTCGATGCCTTGATGATTCAGTTTGTTTCTTTAAAAAAATATATCCTATTTAATTTTGGGTAGATTTTATGCCCCGAATAGATAAACTATGGTAACAAATGGTAAATAAGAAAATATAATCAAAATAAATGTAAAAACAAAAACAATATTTTCAAAATAGTGCAGCCAGTCAGGTTTCTCTACCAATAAAAAAAGATAAAAACATAATTAATTAACCAATAACACACGCGATTGAGTACACTCTACAACAGGTGTAAAAACACCGGGTTCTGAGTGTATCTCCGAACCTAGGTGCATTCAGAATTTGTCTCCTATCATGTTAGAGGGCCACTGCCGACTTAGGAGAATAGGTACACAAAATCCCAAAAGCATGCGTTAACGACAGAAGGAGATAAATTAAAGAGAGAGGAATTAAAAGTGACGGTGTTTTTACATCGTTGCAGTCTTTATAGGTTAATAACCTCGTTACACGACACGATAATTATTTTAGCTAAAAGCTTTAATTATAATCATTAATATATTGTTAAGTTATAATTATTATATTATAATTATCTGTAGATTATACAATTTATATATATAACTCCTACTTTACAGGAATAATAAATTAGATATTACTGTAGTAATTATTTCGGCTGAGAAACTTTAAATTAAAATCAAAATGAATAAAAATAATACGACTTTACTTTTTTCTGCTACGATAGGCCCGCATTTACTCGCATCATCGCATGCTTAGACAGATCAATTTCACACCACTAGATTTCATTTATTGTAAGCAAGATCAGCAAAGCTATTCTGTTTTGTAACTCGACAGCGGAATCCGCGATGATTGTCAATTTTTGTCAAGGAACTTTGACACTCATCGCTGATTCCGCTGTCGAGTTACAAAACAGAATAGCCTTGCAGGTCAGAAGTAGAATTCTGATGCAGGTCTTGACTCTTTTGACTGCTTTGACTCTTTAGACTCTCTTGACTTAGGTCGACTTGGGTCTATATATGATAATATGGCTATATATATATGATAATATGATAGTATACTATCATATCGGCTAGGGTGGAGAATCGGACATCTATTTGTCATCCCCCTACCCCTAAATTTTTTTTGGCAGAACAATGTTTGCCCGGTTAGCTAGTATTATTGTAAAATGAAGTCCCCCGGCCGCGTCTGTCTGTCTGTATGAACGCAATAAACTCAAAAAATATGGATTTTTGTACGGTTTTCACTAATAGATAGCGTGGTTCCTTAAGAACGTTAAGGTGTATAATTTGTTATGGTTTTATGTAAATTGACCGAAATCTACGTATAATATAACCTCGAAGATAACAATCATAAACAAAAACTGTGGTTATTCCCATTGTGTAGCTTTGTTTAGTTTTATTTATCTTCACTTAATTATATTCTACACACTTACATTTATAATTATACTAGCTACCCAGACAGACTTCGTTCTGTCAAAAGTTTTTTTTTATTAAAACCTTCCGTGTGCCTTAAGGAACATTGTAAGCTATCATAATTATTGTTTCAAGTTAGATCCAACTCCACACCGTGTGCAAATTTAATTAAAATCGTTTAAGTAGTTTAAGAGTCCATCGTGGACAAACAACGTGACACGTAATTTTATATATATGAAGATTATCATTAAAGTAAAATAATCGTGATACAAAATACATAATACGAAGGTTAATGGTTAAGTACCTATCCATCCATCCATCAGCCTTTTTAGGTCCACTGCTGGACATAGGCCTCCCCTAACTTCCGCCACTCTGACCGGTCCTGAGCCTTCTGAATCCAGCGGATACCCGCTGTCTTCTTCAGGTCGTCGGTCCACCTGGTCGGGGGGCGTCCTGTGCTCCTTTTACCGAGGCGTGGTCTCCATTCGAGGACCTTTCTTCCCCAACGGTTATCGGTCCTTCGAACTATGTGGCCAGCCCATTGCCACTTCAGCCTGCTAATTCTCTGAGCTATGTCGGTCACCCTCGTTCGTCTACGGATTTCATCATTTCTGATTCAATCGCGTAGAGAAATACCGAGCATAGCTCGTTCCATAGCCCGCTGGGCGACTCTAAGCTTATGCATAAGGCCAATAGTGAAGCATCACGTCTCGGATCCGTATGTCATCACTGGCAACACACACTGCTCGAACACCTTCGGCTTCAGGCACTGAGGTAACTTTTTGGACGACAAGATATGACTAAGTACCTATAGAGGAAAATATTTTTATCGTTCTATACTATCTTTTTTATGAAAGTAGCCGGCAAACGAGCTGACGATCCACCTGATGGTTAGTGGCTATATATTGTTGCCCATAGACATCAGCAACACCTAAGGCATCACATCAGTGACGCATCAGCGTTGCCGAACAAGAAAGAGAGAAGAAAAAGAAAGAAAGAACTGTCTATTACTACTGTTGCATTTGTTGCAATTTCAGCGGGATAATTATATAGGAATGCTTATTTTAAATGAGCCAAATTTGACAGGTTTATGTGGAATAGTTTTAGAGTTATGAGGTGGTCAAAAGTGGCTCCAAAGTGCTGCTCGCCAATTCTGTTAGCTTGAAATTGGCTTGACACGCTACCGCGTGTCAAGATAATATCGCTAATGCTCGTAAATATTTGGCTTCGCCATGCTGAGGTTCCAGGGCCCAGGCTCCAGCTTCTGTCGCCTCTTACGACTCGTTAAATGGTAGACTGCCGTCAATAGATAAATAAAAGGAAACACCAAGTAGCCAATAGCATTTTTTTTACTATATTAGTTAAAACAATAAAAAGTCTTATCAAAATATCCTTATCCATCACTAACAAAATAATTATACTATTTAAAGAATAGCTGAAAGCTAAAGAGTAGCGTTCAAGAATAACCCATAATATATAGGTACTTTTACATAAATGTATTCTATGAAGTTTTGTACATCCGATGAAAAATAGCTATATATAGAATCACTCACAGGCTTGTCTATATGTCTGACTAATTAATATAAGGATAGGATAGGATAGAAAGATACTGTGAGTTCATTTCATGGTCAATTTTAATAGGAGGGTGGCAGCTAGAAAGATGGGAAAAAATCCTACCACCTAATATTAGTATCGTAAAAGCTTTAAGCTGGATAGAGCCTATGCTCTACTGGGTTTTCCCAGTGACCTCCTAAAGTATACATTTTATGTATTGTACGGAACCTGATTCCATGTGAATCCGATTCAGACTTGACCGGTTTTCACGGTTACGGTTGTTGAGCTTGACCTTACATTTAACATGTTTATGTCCTAGTATATTATTAAATTGTACTAACAACACTAATCTACATCCAGTTTTCTAAACGATCCAGGCATTCCCAAGTATTCTTCATTAAACTTGGCCGACGTTCTTTTAGATTCGTCGGTAATTAAATTGTTCGAATCTTCAATTATTTTAGTAGCTTCTTTTGTTTTCAAGCATTCCCTCCATTGTTCTGGAAAAAAATATTTATGTTAAACAAGTAAACATTTTTAACACAGTGCAACTAAAGTGAAACGACACACATCAACTTTGGCAGTCATCGGGATTTTTTTAAGTAAAACTTCTCTAACGACATTGGCCTGACGGGGAGAATTTAAAATGCTGGAACAATGATGTTGTATGTATTGGAATCTCATTGCTGCCAACCCCTGACACATTTTGTGACATAATTTTAATATGACAAGTTTTTGGTTATTTTATTTTATATAAAGTCATATTTAAGTTTTTTAATATACAGAAGTTAACGAACACGCCAAAAACTCCAATGCTTAAAATTATTTAATGCAATTTATAGTGCGCGCATTGTATTTATAATTTTTTACTACAGAGAGCTACTGAGTGTTCTCGTGATCTTAAGTCTATTCATTTAGTACCTGCGTTCATTTTCTCATTTCTATTCTTCTCTTATGTTGATCACATCCTTCGTGTGATATAAATTGAGTCTCGAGATGACATTTGAAATAAAAGAAAAACTAATATTCATACTATAGCATCATATAATAACTAAAACTATATCCATAGGACAGACCCTGATACAGAAATTTTTTATTCAAAAATGCAGCTAGTATACCAAAGCCTGCCTGTTAAATTGAAAATTTTCCATTTTTTTTTGGTCAATACAATACCGTTTTTTTATGAAAATACTTTAGAAAAGAGCAGACGAGCCACGGTTTATCAAATGAATCGCAAATATGGTTTTGTTATTTTCAACGGTTTTTATTTTGTGACCCATATTTGTGTGTAGAACGATATTTAGAAAAGCTATCTATAGAAGCTGGCCTACCTGAGAGTAGCCTATATCAGATTTATAGGAATATGGGAAGTCTACTAAACCAAATCAGAATTTATGTCATGTGTTGGATTTTGAGCGTTACGTACAGCCAGCGGAAGCGTTTAGGTTTTCAGCGTGTCATACAAAAATTTTCTGTTATGTTTAATACTACAAAATGTCTCTCATTTTATCAATATTAAATGCTACTTATCTTGATAGTAACACAAATAATCTAAATTTTAGTAACAAAAAATAACCGACTTCAAAGTTACTCAAAAACTACTTGTCAGATCTCGATCAAATTTATGTGGGACCACATGACAAGCACCTGCTTTCGATAAAAAAAAGAATCATCGAAATCGGTTGGCGTGATATTGAGTTATTCGTCCATTTGTCACGCACATACTTCATAAATTTTAAGACTTATATGGTTTTCGCATGGATGCCATTGTCAGATCTCAATAAAATTTATGTGGGACCACACGACAAGCACCAGCTTTCGATTAAAAAAAGAATCATCAAAATCGGTTCGCCCAGTCCAAAGTTCTGAGGTAACAAACATAACAAAAAAAAAATACAGTCGAATTGAGAAGCTCCTCCTTTTTTTGAAGTCGGTTAAAAACTGATTACACTGTAAATGTGACATTGGTCCAGTGGTTTAGTGATTCGACTATAAACATTATGCAACGTTTTTGTATCATCATGCCCTGCAAACCTCTCTTTTGTTGACTACGTAATTTCGGAGTTCTGAGTTTGAATTTCTGGAATGTTTTGATGTTACCTGCAAGTTCTGAACAAGACGGTTCTTCTCCACCATAGTCTCTGGGGAGAATTTCTTTAGGCACATGTTTATGCAGATCTTCATATGATGGGTGTACGTGAAGCCGACTCGCTACTTTTTCCCTGAGAGCTTGTTTGAGTATAAATATCACTTTGTCGATGAAAGGTGGTGCGTTCAGGATATGAATGCCTTTTATTTTTGTACCAAACCCTTCCTGTAAGTAAAAAAGGGAAAATTGGTGATCGTACTTGCACATAATAATATAATTTGACTCAATTCAGTACGGTATAAAGTAAAAATGTTTGAAAACAAAAAAAAAATATCTTCTTTTATTATTTCACAGTCTATTCACCAATCATTACCCAAAGCCGATTAATTCTACCGAAGCTTTGTTATAAAAATAGTTGATTTTCTGGTTAGCACCCAGAGCCCAGAACGAAGTCCATAACATTATATTTTTGGCTGGTTATTTATTGAGCGTCTGACGGTACATAAAAAACACAAAAAAAATTGTACGGATGTCCTATAAAGACTCTGAAACCATCCAACCGATGTGCCCCAAACTGGTCTCATTTGAAAGGCAATAATGCGAAGATAGTTTGACACTACTAAAACAATGCAATAAGCACATTTAAGATTTTCGACTTTTCCCATATCTACAACATTTTATAGCGAAGTTTGTTTCCACTAGTATAAATATTAATTTCTAGCATTAACATTTACGTAATTATGATATTAAAAATACCTCTGAATATTTCAAAGTTTAGTAGAGTCCGATACAAATTTAATTTTAATAAATTAAATTAAATGTTACCGTGCACAAAATTTCCGCCTTTTTAACTGTAATAGGATTCAATTTACTAAGTAGACCTATGTGTATATTTTTCAGGTCTAGAATATATCTTTCAGACGAACTGTAGTCAAAGTGCAATCTATACTCTCCAATCTGAAAAGTAAATAATATTATTGCTTATAATGTGCTGTTAAAGTACCAAATAACTAAGTAAGTAGTAGGGAGACCAAGGAGGTTTAAAACAGAGATAAGTTGAAACAACTGAAATTTCTCGGAAACGAAAAACACTAGCAAGTTGGCAATGACGCTTTTACCCTTCCACTATCCGAAAATTTACTTTTGGACTAAATTATATCTATATCGAAATATTGATAAAAGAACTGTTTATTCTTAATGTTTTACCTTATTTGCGAGCTTATTTATTCAAGATTTAAATTGTAATAAAGGTTTAGCATGACTATGTTGTGTTATGAAGTTATGTCAGTTCAACCGTAATAGCGGCAAATTTTTTTAGCCTAGGAGAGTGTTTCAACTTACCTCGTTTGCATTTTTTTGTATTGGCATCTTTATATTTGTGGGTTTTTTTGTAATGTTATTGTTGAGCTTCCTTCATTTTGAGGAATTCATTTGAAGAAGTTAGCCAGGTAGGCTTCATAAAAAGAAGCTTGGACGATTGTTTCTGCTATAATTGTGATAAATTTTAACATTTTCTACTTTAAGTTTTTTTTTCCTTCTTAAATCTTAGTACCTACACCTATTTTAATTAGGCGTTGAAACAAAGTCATCAGTTGTCTTGAAATCAACTTTTTATTAGTAAAAAGGGAAAATTAACAAATTTTATCCTGACTATATTTTGTTAAGTCAAATAAATAAGGTTTCATTCAGTGTATCTACTTTCTATGCTATGTCTTATTTAAAAGTTATAGGCTTAAATAAAAAAGTTTCAACTCTCCTCGGTCTCCCTACTACATTGGTACCTATACTTGATACCAATTTTATCAACGAGAAACGAAAATGAAGAAAACCATGTCGCTATTTTTAACTAACTCTGACATTGCAACTGAACCACCTTAAAACTCTCTGAAACCGACAAAGGTAATTACTTTTCCTTTTGTCCATGGGCGATGATTACCACTTAGCCAAGTAGCCTGTCTTTGCTCCGAGGTTGCATCAAGTTTAACATTTCATTACATTAAGTTTAACATTACATAAACTTTACGTTTATGTATGTGAGTTAGTAAAAAGCTTCAGCGGAGTATATCAAACGCTGCTATTAGTTTTCTACAGGGGCTACTTTTTATTAAAAAAATATTCATCTAAACAAGAACATCTTGCCAGTTATGTGTTGTTTTCTATTAAATAATTAATGGAATAAAATTATAAATAAAATAGTAAATTAAGAGACTTACCAAAAAACAATAACGTAAGTAAGTCAATATAGAAAAATGTTCTAAATTTTCAGTTAGAAATTGAGTTACCATAACTCTTGACTGATCAATGGGACACAATTTTGGGAGTGGAACGTAATTACTGAAAGGAAAAGAAAATATTTTAGTTAACAAACGAGCAGACACTAAGCAAAGTACATAAAAATAAATCATGGACCATTTTAGATGAATGATAGCTAACGAAACGAAAAAAATCATATCTCCTGCATGAGATAAGGGGATTTATTTGGTTAGCACAGAGCCCACTTTTCCAAGAGGAGAGCTGATGTTTTTCCTTTGACACAAGCCTCAGAGGTTAGCTCTTTACACCCTAAATGAAACGTAATATTGCTGAATAGATTCGTCGCGGATTTTAAGAAAAAATGTTTGAGTTACATTTTCTTTATATAGATAATAATCTAACGTCAATGGACCGATCTAAAAGTTTTTCACACAAAAAACAAATTTTCGAATTCGGTTTATAAATTACGGACTTCTGAGGTATAAAACATTTAAAAAATACTTCCAAATTGAGAACCTCCTCTTTTTTTGAAGGCGTTTATATGGCGGTTAAAAATAATGACGATACTCACACAACATGCCAAAACTTTTCAAACTCATCCACAGTTCTGTTCATGCAAAGATCTGGCATCATTCCTCTGGACGTGAACAATTTGTCTATTTTCTTTTTTGTGCCCTCGGGAGATCCACCTGATAGTATGAAGATACGTTCTAGAATAGTCCGATCTGAAAACGAACATTTCCTTTTTAACCCCCGACGAAAAAAGATTGGTGTATATGTATGTCTGTCTGTGCCATCGTGGCTCCCACGGATAAACCGATTTTGATCTACTTTTTTTGTTTGAAAGGTGACTAAGAGAGTGTTCTTACATGTATAGTGCAGTTTCAAAAATAATAGACTTAATAATAGTTAAGTATAATTATTTGAATCATTAAAATAGGTTCTAGTTTATTAACATATCTTAATCTTAATATATATAAATTACGTGTCACGTTGTTTGTCCGCGATGGACTCCTAAACTACTTAATCGATTTTAATGAAATTTGCACACCGTGTGCAGTTTGATCCAACTTGAAAGATAGGATAGCTTACATCTCAAAATAAATAAAAAACTTTTGACAGAACGAAGTCTGTCCGGGCAGCTAGTCTTAATATATATAAATTACGTGTCACGTTGTTTGTCCGCGATGGACTCCTAAACTACTGAACCGATTTTAATCAAATTTGGACACCGTGTGCAGTTTGATCCAACTTGAAAGATAGGATAGTTTAAATCTCAAAATTAAAAATACTTTTGACAAAACGATGTTTTTCCGGGCAGCTAGTCTTAATATATATAAATTACGTGTCACGTTGTTTGTCCGCGATGAACTCCTAAGCTGTTTAACCGATTTTAATCAAATTTGCACACCATGTGCAGTTTGATCCAACTTAAAAGATAGGATAGCTTACATCTAAAAAAAAAACACTTTTGACAGAACGGAGTCTGTCCGGGCAGCTAGTCTTAATATATATAAATTACGTGTCACGTTGTTTGTCCGCGATGGACTCCTAAACTACTGAACCGATTTTAATCAAATTTGCACACCGTGTGCAGTTTGATCCAACTTAAAAGATAGGATAGCTTACATCTCAAAAAAAACTTTTGACAGAACGAAGTCTGTCCGGGCCGCTAGTATATTATATAAATTACGTGTCACGTTGTTTGTCCACGATGGACTCCTAAGCTACTGAACCGATTTTAATCAAATTTGCACACCGTATGCAGTTTGATCCAACTTGAAAGATAGGATAGCTTACATCTCAAAATAAAATACTTTTGACAGGACGAAGTCTGTCCGGGCAGCTAGTAATTATATAATATAGTAATAACGTAGTTTGCTAAGGAAAACATTATTTAGCAAGCGGTTACCTTGGACTCAGATACTTGAACTTGTTAGCATTGCAGGCTAAAGAAGGATAAGATCGCACTACATAGAACATTATTGTGTAATACGTACTAAGTAGGTACAGTCAGTACAAAAATTTAATTCAACAAACCAGGGAACTTTTAATTTTAGATGAATAATTATTTATACAGGTACAGAAACTGTAATCTGTTGTAATTTTGCGTATTTTATTGAAATGATTATTGAAAAGTATTATGACGATGGAGTGGTCAATTTAAATACATTTTTATAAAGGAAATTCATTATTTTTTTAACGCTATGTTACGTCTTCCTGAGTTCCATTCTCGGTTAGGGTGCACGTATGAGATATAGCTTTTGTTATAGCGATGTGAGTACTAATTTATCAACATACTAAAAGACATGATCATTATTCATCACAAAAAATATATGAGAATTGTTTCTACAACTTACTTATTGAATGGTTTACAACTTTACAGTTTGTTGCAAATTGTTTACCTTTAGTATTACGATGTATTTACAATAGATTGTGTTGAGAAATTCCATTGCAAAATAGCATAAGGTCTGCTTCATTAAATATTTGTATAATATTTCAAGGTTTAGCAGACAGTAACGCGTAAAACAAGTATTCTAAGTAAACTTGAACAACTTGAACTTGACATCGAAAAATTAAGGTAATAAGAATGAAGTTGGCCGAGATATCCATCTGTTTTAAATTTCCCTGCGACGCAATTACTTTTTGCACTTAAATTATTTTGTCAACAAAATTTTCTGCTATAAGAAAATTTTCCATTTCAATTACCATTTCTAAATAGGGTACTTTTGCCAGTATTCTTTCTTAACCTTATGAATTCAATTTTTAAAATTCTCACAAACTTAGTGCAAGTGAAAATTATATCGCTAAAGAAATCTTAAACTCTGAAATTAAAACAGACTGCACATCACTATTAACAACAATTACGGCAATTATTCCTTTAAAATTATTCGTAATTGTTTGCTATTTTTAATTTTCCACTTAATAAAAAATATAACAAAACAGACAATCATGTGTCACATAAAATCAATACATATTTTATTAAAACATCTTTAAATGTCAAAATAATCAAAACGCAAAACGCATTGATGGTCAAAAAACTGTTCTGTTTACGAACCGCATGTGAGACGCGCCTCCAAGAAGAAAGCCGTAGGTAGGTCTACTTGTTAAAATATGACCCTCCGCTAAGCAATCAAAGCACAGACAAGAAACATACTGACCAGGAGGCAGCCAAGCAGATGAATATTGGGATTAAATTGGAGGTTGTATCACGCGGCCTTAATATAGATGAATTTTGCACAATTGATGACTATGAAAGGTTTGGATTATATAATGTTCTCCAAAGAACATAATTATCAACATCAACAAATAGGCTAATAACTTTATGAAATAAATTAAAATACATACCCAAATATTTAAATGCTTCAATTAGGTGTTCCTGTTTCTTACACCATTCTTCTATAGCATCCAGAGATTCCTTTATCATGTGCACATCATTAACACCATAGAACTCTCGTGCTTTCTTCAGATCGTCTGGGGTGACTATGACCAAAGGATGGTAGGGGACAGTATCCATTTTAAACCTAAAATTTTACAACATTGCTTATTAGAGAATAACGTTGATTTCAACATAGAGGCTTCCTGCAAAGTGTGTTTTCTTCATAATTGAAAACGCTCACAACGTTTTCTACCACAATGCTTACGTACAGATTAAGGAAACATTTTAGGGCCCTTTGAAATGTTGAAAATTCTTGTGTAACCTGATTATGATCTTGTCTGTCCTCAAAAATTATGGACCGATGGCAAATAAAAAATATTATTATCTGTCCTTCATCTGTTCTACAGATGCCACAACGCGTTATGAGCTATTTTTAACCGACTTCAAAAAAGGAGGAGGAATTTAATTCGACTGTTTTTTTTAATGTTTGTTACCTCAGAACTTTTGACTGGGTGAACCGATTTTGATGATTATTTTTTTAATTGAAAGCAGGCGCTTGTCATGTGGTTCCACTTAAATTCGAGCTAGATCTGACGAGTAGTTTTTCAGTTATTTTGAAGTCGGTTATTTTTTTCTTGGCAAAATTCAGATTATTTGCGTTAGCATTCACGCCTTAAATAGCTTAATTAACTTTGTTATCTTCAACAAATAAATTGCCCACCGAAGACACAGGGGCCAGGGCGCAAGGCCCTATTGTTGATTAGTGTTTACTCTCAAATCATGTTACCTTACAATTTTTGTACCCTATCAAGTAAACAACGTATCATAGTTTAGGAGATGTGTGTAGAATTTGATAATGGGACGTAGGTAATTGATGGCCAGTAAAATACCACTCGTCAGGCAGATACTTATTACTGCTTCATTATGTCTACAATTGTATTAAATTATCGTAACTCAGAATATGAGTTCATGTAATTAAAGGTATTACCTAAACCTATTAAGGTAATTCATAAACAAGTGCATTATTAGCCTCTGCCCTCTATGAGCAATTGCACGTAACTTTAAAAAATAAGATCAGATAAAAAAAATCTTTTCACTTTTTAAGTAGTTATGCATCGTAGGTAGATACAAAAATCGAAAAAATGTTTTTTTTAAATAACAACTTGATTAATGAGCCTTTCAAAATCCTAAAAATATCCAGTGGTTGAATTCCAATATTATTAGTATTATTTTTATCTATTCTTTGATTTAGAATAGATATCCAGTTTTAAAATTATTCAAGAAAGAACGAAAATTGAAGACGAAAATTGATCATTCCCCTCTCTCTTATCTCCGTAACTACTGAGGCTAGAATTTTGAGAAAAATACCGAAAATTGTTCTTATTACAGGAAAACCTATAAGAAGTTTATGGTCTTAAAAAAAGGCAGAAATATCGTAAATTAAATAGAAAAATAACGGTAAATATATAATCAACGTACGGAACCTTCTCCAAGCGAGTTTATCTCGCAGTTGTTAAGTTTTTGTTATCAACGTGAGGTTAATAATAAAATTGTTACTAGGTACTATGTATTATCATAAATGTGTAAAATATATCCTTATTATGGAAAATCTAGTACACCTTCAAGCTTTGAGTTCGTAAACCATTCGTTCATTTTACTAGCACTTACGTGATTTCGCGGAACTAGTAATATCATGGGTACGTATTGTTTCCATTAAGTAAATAAAAAATCGTATAGCCAATATGCGGGTGGGTGGGCACTTTATAGTAGAGGTAATGTGTGATAAATAGTACCTGCTAATTTGCCTGCTTGAGTTTTGGGTAAAGATGGTTATGTAAATAAATGAATAAACGCTAACACACACATACTCCCGCAGTAGTTATTATCTAACTGTGTCGCGGGTGGCATGGACGATACAATTATAACACATCACAATCACATCCATGTCCCGAGTACAAATATTTATTCTTCACATAAAATATATCTGCCCCGGCCGGGAATCAAACCCGGGACCCCTCGCTTCGCAGGCAGGGTCGCTACCAACTAGGCCTAGGGTTGTATTGAACATAATTCAAATTAAATATTTGATGTCAGTTGCAAGTTACTCTATTCACCTGGGTTAATTCACCTTATTTGTAAACTTTATTCACTTCGGTGAGCTAAGTTCATAAAGCACTTTATCCATCTAATTCGCCATGCTAGGTGCTTTGGGTGCACTTATTAGTACATTTTGTTATCTTGTTTATCTGTCTTGATTTTGTCTGTCCGTTATTCGAAAACTTTGGTTAGGTACTACTTGGAGCAATGTGTATATAATTTAAAGATTGTAATATTTTTAGTAGGAAAACGTTGTGCATAATTACGAGTAGGTAATAAAGTTGTATTACATTTCATTACATTTTGTAAAGTAATAAATCAATGATTTCATCACAGAATCCGGGGTGACTTGCCTAAGTCCAACATATTTGTACATCTTATACTAAATATGTACTATATTATATTTATCTATGTAAAAGTCTATGTGACTTGCTGTATGTCGCTAAATTCATCACAAAGCATATGGATTTATAATTATTATTACAGTTTTGCTAAGAGGTAGGTAATTAACATTTTATCTGCTTCAGCTGTATCTATTCTATAAAAGAGACCTTACCCTGCCTTAAGAAAGAAATGTGTGCTATAATACGTGATAAAAAATAATTATAATGAATACAATAATGGTTTTTGGAAAGCACACTGTATAAGTGTAATGCATATTAAAGTAGATATCGTTACCACTGAAATAGACATTTTATAATAGCTAAATATATATTTTCAATCCTGGGTTTTAAAAGCTGTCGATAATAAAATCAATTAATTAGGTAAACTTGAACCATGAAAAATGATGACGTAAAATTTTAGCAATGAACTATTCATACAGTTTGAACAAACAAACAGAATAAACAAAAAGCCTTTTAAGTACATAATGCATTAGTATGTACATACTAACACGTGTTATTTTCCTCAGAACGCCATTATTAAGCCACCATTTATTTATCATCAAAACCCACACAGTCCTATCAGACCCCAAAAACTATTTTGTGGATTTCACACACTGAAACTTATTATGAAGAACTTATACTTATTTTATATTTCCACTAACTAAATAATATTATGAAAAATACATACAAAAAATAAATAGTTTTTTAGTAAACATCACTGTAAAACAAAATTATCATCATCATCATCATCGTACATAATAAAACGCTAACTGGTAGGTACTGACTGACAGACAACGCACAGCCTAAAGCAGGATGAGTTGAGGCAGTTTATACACTAGCTAGCTAGTTTATATTATACTAGCTGTGCCTGCGTCTTCGTTTGCATGGGAATTATCCCGCGTGAATCCCGATTCCGTAGGAATTACGGGATAAAAAATCTATATGTTGCCCTATTATTATTTACCTTCTCTATCTACCTCCCAAGTGTTGAAAGACCTTAAAGTCCCATTAAAATCGATTCAGTCAATTCAGAGACTAGGTGAAATTAGTGTTTTAGTATTGCTATAAGCACTTAAGAAAACGCGATTATTATGTTTCAGACGGACACTTCAATTTTATTTTTATGTTTTGTTTAGATTTAGGTACTACGGTAAATGGGTAAGGCTAGTGCTGGTATTGTTTGATCTAATCCTCCACGCAAAATTAATTTCTAAAATGTTGTGCGGATTATAAATTACTTAACATTAAAACACTTGCAAACTTCGATCTCTTACTTTTTTTGTAAAATCTTTCAATCTGGCTTGGCCTTTTGCGTTATCTATACTAATCTTATAAAGAGCAAAGATTTGATTGTTTGTTTGCGTTTATTACAATGATGTTGTATGTATAGGGAGGTAGATATGCTGAGAGGGCGTTGAAATTAAGTCAGTCGAATCTAGTCAAGTGTAGCGATTTCATTGCAGACAGTTGATAGATGCTTCAGAGTGAGGCTGTCTGTAGTTGTCACAAAAATGCCGAGTTGTGTTTTGAGATTTTGCAAAAATCATTTCTCCAAATTCAATAAGAACGATGGAGTTACATACCTACCATAGGCAAGTACATAAAACGTTATGTTTAATTTTGTTACTAATATATAATATTTCTTTTAAAATTGATTAAAATATTAAATGTATTAAGGCCCATGCCATTCGTCATAGACTAATAAGGCAGAAGTGAAATCTAGGCATAAAAGTCAATTTAAGACATTTCGCAAACCGAACCAAATGAAATATTTTTATAATGAATATGTATATCCCCAATTTTTTGAACTCTTAATTAATTTTATTATGATATCAAGTTTTAGATTGTTCGTAAAATAAAAAGGTTAAATATAACTGTAACTATATATCAAAGGCAAAGCAGCCGATATTGAACAAATTTTTGTACTACAGAAAGGAGCCATTAGAGCTATTTATAAACTAAAATCAAGGGAGTCCCTGCGTGTCAAATTTAAAGAAATAGGTATACTTACAGTAGCTTCCCAATATATTTATAGTAATTTAGTCTTTATACGGAATAACTTAACTGCATATAAACAAAATTGTGACTTATCAAATCTGCAAATAAGATGGATGCATCAATTGGCTACCTCTTCGTACCGTCTTGCTTAAGTGCAGCGTTCTTTTATGGGACTAGGTTTAAAATTCTATAATAAAGTCCCAAAGCAAATACGTGACTTGCCGGTGGAATCTTTTAAGAAACGTGTAAAAATTCAACTAGTAGGCAAGGGTTATTATAACATATATGAATATTTAAATGATAAGGATGCTTGGAAATGATCAGCTAGGCAACCAGTTCTGCTCAGGTTAGAGAATACCTATTTTTGTAATAAATATAAGTTTTATTTTTAAAAGATGTGCTGAGGAGTTTCTTTACGGCTTTTCTTCTCCTCCATGACAAAGCACCTTTGCGAAAAGCTGGTAAATTAAAAAAATGACGTGCATAAGTGTATCATTGATACCTACATGAATAAAAGATTATTTCATTTCATTTCATATAACTATTTTCATGCCACTTATTACACGAGGAAGGGGAAAGGAACCAAAATGAAAATAAATACATATATTATGCCTGTTAACTTTTAGGTCAAACTTTTCAGCGCGTACAGCAGCCCTTTTTATTATTTTCTTCTTATCAAAATCAGACACAATTTCGTTTAAGTTATTGTATTTTTTACTTACTTTAAGTTTTTTGTTGTGTAATATAATTTCAAAATGTTAAATGACAATAATAATATTATGCCTAATATGTACTAACTATTTGTTTCATTCAGTGTCCCTTCTGCCTGACTACTCTATGTTATGCTTTGACAATTATGACATGTCATCGCGGATCGAAAACTGAACCTCGTAATGTATGGACATAACACATCTATGGTAAAAATCTTTGGTTTATTAATAGGATCCGAAACTACTGAACTCACTGTTGGAAAGCTACACTATCCCCGGGTGACATTATGTTATACTAGCTGTTGCCCGCAGCTTCGCACGCGGAAATTATGCTAATCATATTATTTAGTATCCCTTACAAAAGAAAATTTAAAAACAGGTTCATTTATATTGAAGTACTTATATTTAGGAATTTACATACTGAAACTTACGATACAATCACAGATTATTCCTCCGGGAGCGGGTTTGGAATAGTATACAACATTAACTTTTTTTCTTTCCCTCTCCCTCTCCCTCTCCATCTCCCTCTCTCCCCTTGCCCTCTTCCTCTCCCGCTCCCTGTCCCTTTTCCTCTCCCGCTCCCTGTCTCACTCCCCTCGCTCTCCCTCTTCCTATCCCACTCCCTCTCCCTTTCCCGCTTGAGGTCCTTCTCCCACCACATATCCCTCTCCCTCTCCCTTTCCCGCTCGAGGTCTTTCTCCCACTTCATATTCCTCTCCCTCTTCCTCTATCGCTCCCAGTTCCTCTCCCGCCCACACCCGCGCCCTCTCCCGATTTCTGTCCCGCTCCCACTCCCTCTCCCGCTCCCTGTCCCTCTCTATCTCCCTCTTCCGCTCCTTCTCCCTCTCCTGCTCCCTGTCCATTCTTAACTTAAAAAATTACGAAGTTGCTTACTAAGTTCATTCCCCTAAATTAACTCTTTAAGGGATGATTTTCCGAAAAAAATAAAATCTAAGTTAACTTTTGTTTATTACTATAAACTTACATAAAAGAATTCATATATTTTATAACTCTAAAACTGGCGAAGTTGATTTTTATGTAGTTGACTACCAACCCCTATTTTTAGGGGATGAATTTCGAGAAATCAGTGATACAGTTATTTTTTGTGTCTAACTATAAGCTTATATACAAAGAACAATGCCAAACTGCCATACATAGTTTTATTTCATTTTCAACTTGAGCGTCTTAAAATAAAAAATATCCTAAAAAATGCAGCATTAATTTCTGATCTTAGATATATAAGAATTTTCAGCAGGCACACCCCAGAACCAAAGTATTTTGATATTGAATGTTTTATAACCATAGAAGTATTATACATAGAGTACCTGGTACACAACAAAACAACGATGCCGGAAGAGTATGTGATGTCACGAATGTCACGATGTGATCACTAAACGTCAACGTCAATTTTAAAAACGATTCAAAAGTTGCCATTTTTCTACTACTGAAAGATTAAATTACATATAAGAATTTCATGAACATGGAGAAAGTTAATATTTTTAAATATAAAAATAAAAAAGTTCAAGCAGAATGTTATTTATTTAATAAAGATTGCCCAAAGTACTCACTTTACACAATATGAAATACTTAAAATCAGAAAATATGTACGACTATCAAAATATATTTTCTACTATTAGAGTACAAAAGTATGAAATGGTATCATTTTTACCGAATGAAAATGGACATTATCGACATCATTGTTATTATTATAGTCAATTCATCACTTATTAATAAAATTATTTTACCCTGGGTAATACGGGTACAGGTATTAATATTAAAATACGTAAAAAAATATTGAATTGCTTCGGTATAGCTGACGTTTTAAGACGCTACAAAAAATAAAAATAATTTTTGGGCCTTGTTCTTTTCGCCCTTCGTACTTCAAAACTGACGAAGTGTCCATACTAACTTTCGCACTCTTATTTAACCCTTTAGGGGATGACTTTCCAAAAAAAACGTAATATGTACTTCCAAATTTTGTTTCTAATCTGGAGCTAATATATAAATTTTCATGTTTTTAACTTTAAAAATGACGAAGTTGCGTACTAAATGAAATCTTCTAAATTAACCCTTTAAGGGATGATTTTCCAAAAAACCGTGTTAAAATTAACTTTTGTTCACAACTATAAAATTACATAAAAATTGTCATATTTATAAGTCTAAAACTGACGAAGTTGATTTATACGTAAATGGCTTCCAACCCCTATTTTTAGGGGATGAATTTCGAGAAAACAGTAATACAGTTATTTTTTTGTGTCTAACTATAAGCTTATATACAAAATTTCACTCTTCTTACTTTAAAAATGACGAAGTTGCATACTAAATTAAATCCACTAAATTAACCCTTTAAGGGATGATTTTCCGAAAAAATTTGTTAGAGTTAACTTTTGTTTATTACTATAAACTTACATAAAAAATTCATATTTATAACTCTAAAATTGGCGAAGTTGATTTGTATGTAGTTGACTACCAACCCCTATTTTTAGGGGATGAATTTCGAGAAATCAGTGATACAGTTATTTTTTGTGTCTAACTATAAGCTTATATACAAATTTTCGCCCTTCGTACTTCAAAACTGACGAAGTGTCCATACTAACTTTCGCACTCTTATTTAACCCTTTAGGGGATGACTTTCGAAAAAAAAACGTAATATGTACTTCCAAATTTTGTTTCTAATCTGGAGCTAATATATATAAATTTTCATGTTTTTAACTTTAAAAATGACGAAGTTGCGTACTAAATGAAATCCTCTAAATTAACCCTTTAAGGGATGATTTTCCAAAAAACCGTGTTAAAATTAACTTTTGTTCATAACTATAAACTTACATAAAAAAATTCATATTTATAATTCTAAAACTGACGAAGTTGATTTATACGTAAAAATGGCTTCCTACCCCTATTTTTAGGGGATGAATTTCGAGAAAACAGTGAAACAGTTATTTTTTGTGTCTAACTATAAGCTTATAGTATATAAAAAATTTCACCCTTCTTACTTTAAAAATGACGAAGTTGCATACTAAATTAAATTTACTTTAAGGGATGATTTTCCGAAAAAAATTGTTAGAGTTAACTTTTGTTTATTACTATAAACTTACATAAAAAAATTCATATTTATAACTCTAAAATTGGCGAAGTTGATTTGTATGTAGTTGACTACCAACCCCTATTTTTAGGGGATGAATTTCGAGAAAACAGTGATACAGTTATTTTGTGTGTCTAACTATAAGCTTATATACAAATTTTCGCCCTTCGTACTTCAAAACTGACGAAGTGTCCATACTAACTTTCGCACTCTTAATTAACCCTTTAGGGGATGATTTTCCAAAAAAACATAATACTTACAAATTTTGTTTCTAGTCTGGAGCTAATATGTAAATTTTCATGTTTTTAACTTCAAAAATGACGAAGTTGCCTACTAAGTTCAATTCAGTAAATTAACCCTTTAAGGGATGATTTTCCAAAAAAATATATTATAGTTAACTTTTGTTTATTACTATTAACCTACATAAAAATTTTCAAATTTATAAATCTAAAACTAAGAAAGTTGGTTTGTATGAAAGTGTCTTCTAACCCTTATTTGTACCCCTTAGGGGATGAATTTCCAAAAATCCGTTCTTAGTGGACGTCTCCTTAGCATAAAGTATCTCTCTGCCAAATTTCATCTTAATCGGTTCGGCAGTTTCTGAGATTTTTTGTTTAATCAGCGGTGTGTCGCTTTTCAATTTTATATATCGACGGTTAAAAGGCGACTTGATTCAAGCGCCATTTTGCAAACTTTACAGGAGAGCGTTTTAAAGTTTATTTTTTGAGAAAAAAAATCATTGTTCCTAAAGTATACCATAAAAATTGACGAGTCTCCCCAATCATAAAGCGGCATATTTTGTGCTATTTTTTGATATATATATAACAAATAAAAGGTGTTTTTTAACGGAGTTAGATGTAACTTGAGCCATTTTGCACAATTCTTTGATCAGGGCAGAAGGAATCAAAGTACACGATTACTATTTATCTGTTCAAAGCAAAATAATTCAAGTGTACAATGACTTCTTTAGCAGATCAAGGATAAATGATTTAAATCACTCACCTATTTGTAAACTGTTCATGGATAAATGAGTTAAACCGCTCACCTAGTTATAAACTGTTCATGGATAAATGATTTAAACCGCTCACCTAGTTGTAAACTGTTCAAGGAGTAATGACTCAAATTACACAGTGATGTAATAAGATTTAAAGCAAATTGTTTTAATCGCAAGATTTATTAAAATTTGACTTGGATGTAGGGAAAACGAATGAAAGGACATTGTCAATTCAAAGAAAAGTAACTTAAATGGCATACTTTTAAGAACTTAGACTTTAAAGTCGATTTTATACAACGAAAGAATTAAAATTTAATAAAACAATGCTTTTCATGAATCATTATTTTTTGCAAAAAGAAAATGGTTCTAAATGATATAAAGACTTAAAACTGGTCAAGGATAATTAGCACAAGTCATATGCTTCAATATACTAGTTCAGGTAAGATTGATTCAAGCGACAGAGATAATGTTTGAATGTTTAAGGCAAAATGATTTAAGTAACATACACTAATAAATCTGGTTCAAGCAAAAAGGAATTAACATCCTTTGTTTAATTATTTAAGATCAAGTAAAAAGAATTCAAATGCCGATACCATTTCATTCCATCCGAGGATAAATGGCTTAAACTACAAATAGTAAGAAAAACCCTTTTTTTTCGTGGGTCTATATACATGCTTTGAAAAAAACAACCAAATTCGCTACACTTGATACCGCGTAAGCAAAAATGATACCCAAATTGGTCATGGAGCCAAGCGCCAAAAAAGTGCTCAGATTAACCTCAAACCCGGCTCCATCGACGCGCAAAAATTCGCCGATTCCAATGATGTATATAACTCAATATCGCCCAGGATGGCGCTTGAATCAATTCGCCTTTTAACCGTCGATATGTAGATTATCTTTTCAAAAAAATTAGGGATCCCTATTACAACTCTAGTAATGTAACCCAAGGTGTAAAAAATAAGAAATCCGAAGCAAAGCAAGGACAGTTACTCGTTAATTAATGAAAATGCAGAGTAAAGTATTCTGCATTGAATTTGAAATAACTAACTCCTTTCAGTCGAGAGATTGATAAAATAGTAAGAGTGATCTATGATTTTACTTAATGCATATAACCCCAAAAATTAATGGTTTAGTGATAAATGCTGGATTCAAATAACGATTGAGATACTTACGATAAGTCTTACAAATACTGCTTTGCTTTGCTTTATTAAGTTGGTATATTTAAGGAATAACTTCAACGTAATATTTCTAAGCAAGGCAACTCAATTGAGTTAGCGTAAAAATAAAATCAGCACCGTGATAAAAAAAGAAAAAATATCAAAAATCTTTTAAAACAACAAATGCTTTATACTTCTTTCTTTAGTTTGATTTTGCTTATCAATGAATTTATAAAAATTATCTTTCTCACTTTTAGTGCTGCATGTTAAAGAACTAGTTACTTTATCAAAAAAAACTTACCTTTAAAAAAAACTTTACACGTCAGAATATGGTAATGACACAGGCTAGCGTTGTCGTATTGTGCCCGTATTAGACTGATCACTAGATACGACTTCGTCAACATTTACCCTATAAGATCTGTTATTAGCGCAAGTAGGTACAAACTAAAGGTTATATGTGTATGATCTCGTTGCAAAAACGTTTGTCCATGCTCTTGTCTACTCAGTTTCCTTATTCTTATGCCAGAAACAAAAATATAACATTCAAAACATTAACATTGAAATATAAATAAAGGTTCCGCAACGTTTCCTATAGTTTTAAGTCTGAAATTAAATTTCCGTCCATCTTGGCTGACAACGCGTCCGTAATGCCTTTTGAGATGCCGATGTTCATGGACGGTGGTGACTATTTACTTTCGAGTGACTCTTTTTCTTTTTTCGTCCAAATGAACAACATGGACCAAATCAATCGTTGATCTGGGGCGGGTTGCTAGTCTATAATATTTTATGTTTATGATTTTAAGTGGCTCATCAGTAAGTATCAGTATCATAAGTGTATCATCAAAATCTAATCATGGTGAACTTTATACAAAGATTGTAATATTTATCATAATAGAATAAAAATAATAATAAGTACTGGCAACAGGCAAATGAATAGGTAACTAATTTCCCTATTACGTCTGTTTAAACAATTAAATAAGGTACAATTATTTTTTTCATTGACCGTAAACATAATGATAATTACAATTTTTCAAGTGTAATTTCACGTAAGGTGAGACAGGTCAATAACATAATTATATACTTAACTAGTTTCTACCCGCGGCTTTACCCGTGCAATAGTGATTTCATAAAACGAATAAAAAGAATAAACGTCCCAATTATCACAGCGAAACATACAACAAATGTTACATGTCCTATATTTTCTGTGTGCTAAGTTTCATCTTAATCCGTCTGACGACACGGTTAGCAAAATAAAAAGACAAACATCAACAAACATCATTGACTAATAAAACTCTAATTTTAGTTATTGACATTTGTAATTGATATGTACATGAAGAATATTTGATAAAACTATTGAGATATCAATTACCTAACACAGTACAGATCACATAAAAAATATAGTATTTTTGTCTGTATGTCTTGTACTATTTGTATAACTTGCTTCGGCTTGGATCACATAAAAAATATAGTATTTTGTGTGTATGTGTTGTAGGTACTATTTATATAACTTGCTTCGGCGATGAAAAATCTCATTATTGAACTGGCAATCCTGATATTCCTGATAGAAAAATCCTAATGGTAAACGTGTGAAGTCGTACAACCTGCACTTAGCTAGACTTATAGACCCCTCATTTTGTAAGCGCAAAGACCAGTGGGACAGTGGGAAGATTATTATACAGGTTGTCCCAAAAGTAGTCCGATAAACTGAAAATCGAGCGAGATGGCTTTGAGATCTACCAGATTCAGTTTGTCGTACTACTTTTGGGACACTCTGTATAGGCTGTGATGAGTCTTGTATGTACCTATACAAGATTCGCAATTAAAAAAGCAACGATTAATTAAACCTTTTCTTGGGAATTTCGAAATAAAGATTTTTCCACGTACCGCCCATAACACTCGAGTCGAGTAATAAATTAATTTTTATCCCTCATAACGCTCCCGGGGTGTAATTAGCCTAAAACGGTTATTCTTTACTACAGAAAACACCTGAATTCTTTTCCATTAATTAATTTTGCTTTAGGATGTAGTATTCTATAAATTGTATTGTTGATATTTTGTATGATTATATTGATATGTGTGTATAACGACTTACTCCCGTACGTTTTTGTCGAATTCACCAACTAGTTTCAGACCTGTCTGAGGTCCTTTTTCAAGAGCTTTTTCCTTTGTCAGCCTTAACTAGGCTACTCGTCACGGAAGGCTCTTGAATGATGTTGATGATGAATGGATAGTCAAAATGATACCAAAAAAAACATTAAAAATTCAATCAAACCAAATTTTGTTCGACAAGGAACACTAAAATTATAATACTACTAAACACTTAAAAATCGCCTGATACATATTTGAGGAGCTCCCATAGTTCCTAATAAAATCCCATCAACACATCAGAATTTTGGAAAAATAACTAATAACCGACTTCAAAGTTAGGGATACCTCAAAAACTACTCGTCAAGTCTCGCTCAAATTTAAGTGGCACCACATAAGTAGCACCAGCTTTCGATTAAAAAAATAATCATCTAAATATGTTAACCCAGTCGAAAGTTCTGAGGTAACAAACACAAAATAAAAAAGTACAGTCGAATTTAATATCTGCTCCTTTTTTGAAGTCGGTTATTAAATATGGTCCAATCTGATAGTTGCAAGGTAGCAAACATAAAAATACAACCGAATGACAACCTCATTTTTTGATGTCGGTTCAAAAATAGGTGGAAGATCACTTAGTTCTCTTCTAACTTCTAGAGAATAATTATACAAATACGTTACGTTCTTAAAATTACAAGGATTTCAACGATCTACAGGAACGCGAAACGTACGCCACTAAAAGCTTGTACGTTCTAATGCGCTACAGTAACTACATAGAAAAATACTGAGTGAAATTGAATCATATTCCTATCAAAATAAGGTTTACAGTACAATGTATATCGAGCTAATTTTTAATATTCATACGCCGGGACACATCTTGCGTATACAGCTCAAAGTAATTTAAGGTCTATTGTCGTATAATTGTATTACGTGCCTCGAATGTTGATGCTGTAAGAAATTATATTACCTTTTAAACATGTTCATTAACATCAATTTTTTTTTTAAAATAAAGTCTTAAATTTAACCCATAGGTATAGCCAGTACAAATAGATTGGATAATAAAACCAGTCCCCAAGTCCAAAGTTCCTACGCCCTAATGATAAGTTATCATTGATAACAATCAGGAAGTCTAATATAATAATTCTAGTATATTAATTCTTAATATCTAATCCATCCATCCATCAGCCGAAGTTGTTAAGCTGAGTCGATTACCTAACTTATGAATACTTACGCGCATGTTGTGAAAAGAGCTGCCACCACTATAGGCCAATGCTGAAAACCAGTAAAGCTGCTAGGATATTTTCGGGGATGGGTAATGAGTTATAGTTATTTGTTTTCTCTCTCTCTCTTAGTTAGTGTGGGGTAATGTTGTATTGTATTGGGCGTTTAAAAATATTGCAGATGGTGAAGATCATTTTTTATTCAGGAATTCATTTGCGTAATATTAAGATCAAAAGCATTTTTTTAGAGTCAAGTGTTCCTCTCTAACTCTTGGTTTGAGGAATATGGAAAAGTAGCCTGAATATATTTATATTGTAGTAATAACAAAAAACCTTCACCGATAGGCAGGCTATGAAGTATAGTTAACTAACTACTTTTCCTACTCACTTAAGAAAATACCTAAGCAAGTTATTAAAGGAAATTCTGAAAACTACAATGCGCGTGGCCCAATATATTGTGGAATTTTCCAAGTAGCTTCTAGCGACCTGGTGCCTTACCATGAACTCTAATAAAATGTGTCATGTTCAGGACAGGTCAGCTTGTAGCTAAAACTTGACAGGAGTGTATTTTGTACCATGAACGTTTACCGATGACCTGCAATGCCTCTACTTCTGTCCTGCATCTTAGTCTATGACACTTGATTTGTACTAATTATGTTCTGAAATAGAGCGTTTTATCGGTTTACCGGTTTTCAAATGAATGCGTAATATTGATGTTTTTAAAAGTTTAAAATAACAATCTCAATTGAAGATTTTGAGATTTGTTATAAATACTTAAGTGTAGTGATTTATTAACCTTTCGTTCTCTAAAATTACCAAAAAATTATCGCTAAGTGATGCTTACATTTTTGAACGTAATGTTACACCACTTGACATGACTTGACACAGTGGGATGTCCAAATGTCTATTAAAATGTGTGATTTATAATGCCGGTCACTCACATTCGCGCGAATACGCGAACCCACAAGTGTGGGATGACATTCGCGAATGATTATGCGAAGTTTTCGAGGCATTCGGGGTTTTCCAAGCTGTGTCGGTTTTTTATCGCACATCAAAGCGCACGAACCTCGAACCTTCGTGTAGTCTCCCACACATTTGTGCGAACAGTTGCGCACACGACTAAAAAGGTGATGTATCTCTTAATTTTTCGTGGTTCGTGGCATCTAATCGTACTATCATTTATTTTCTGTATTGAAAATGGATTTTAATGACAACAACATAATAACAACAGCAAGATTGAACATTCGTGAACAAAGTGTAGGAGGAAGCGGAAATGGGCTTGTATTGTATAATTTGTATACTCATATGCGAACCTATTTGCCTGACCACCCTTCACATAATATGTGCAAACATTCGTAAAAATGTCAAAAATTTGCGCGCATGTGAGTGACCGGGGTTAGGAGCGATAATTTAAAAAGCATAAGTACAATGAATGTTTTTAAAAATTTCCAAACAAATGAAATGTATTTATTTTGTGATGATGGTGTATTTGAAATTCGCCATGGCTGCATCCCGTCGTGTTTCATCATCATCAACGAAATAGCCGAAACAGGACAATAAATGTTACTTTCGGTGAGCTGTAATATTTTGACGTTAACATATGCCACTTTCTGATGTCAAAACGTCAACAATCGCGTCATGGTACACGAATTGCAGGGCAGAAGATCATTTTTGAAGTCACGTGACCGCTGTCCTGTTACGGTGACGTGGTCGCTGGCTGCCCTGTGTTTTAGCCAGATCATGGTAGGATATAGCAGGACAGGCCAATTATCGGCTAATATTGACCTGTTTTAAGAGTTCATGGTAAGCCCCCTGTTTTGTTTTCTTTCTATTTATGAAAATCACCTTTAATTACGAAAACTTTCTTATTCTTAACCTTGTATTCTAGAAGACTAAATGTACGTGGTCCAACAATTAATTTAATTTGGCTGTATTACATTTACATCAATATTTCCATACAATTAATACGTCCATACGTTTCCCGTCAATACGGTATTTTCTACAACATTTTAAACATAAAACTTCAGCGCTAATATTCGAAATGCTGTCAATAGTGTGTTGTAAGCTATCGACGTCTCAACTTAGAATAACAAAAGTTTCTTGCTTAATAAAACTCTCGTTCTCTTCAAGACAGTTTGACAGGGGTTGCTCAGTTTATCTGTATTATATATTGCTAACAACATCTGAGCCTTTATAATATTATCGCATTAACTTGTTTCTTTAGACAAATATGGTACGGGATGAATTTAAAGTAACGTTCACTTAAATAGAAAAATATCATTGTTCATATTAAGTAGGATAAAGTAAAAAATATTAATAATCATAATAAAATATAGCCTATGTCACTCAGAAATAATATAGCTTTCTATTGGTGAAAGATTTTTTTAAATCGTTCTAGTCTAAAAATATATGTACACTAGCTTTTACCCGCAGCTTCGCCCGCGGTAGAGATCGATTTCTTACAAATCCTACTTATTTTTAATTAGTTAGATTTAGTTGCCTATGACTTATGTAAACATGTATAATTTGATAGCGTGATTCAGAACTTGCAAAGGAATTTTACTAACGCCATCTATGAACAACACCCGGAACTAAATATCTAGCAACTAACAAAATATCGATCTTCCCATGGGGATGTTTTATCGCGGTAAAAAGTAGCCTACGTTACTCTCCACCCTCCTCACTATCTCCACACACAAAAACCACACCATATAACAGCTTCGTTGCGACGTGAAAGACGGACAAACAAACAAACAAACAAACACACTTTCACATTTATAATATTAGTATATGGATTACTATGATAAATGTAGCAGCTACGTGGTATATTTTTATTACCTATGACTTTACCTACGATTTAACTTTTTTCCACAGGACTTGTAGTTTTGCCGGAAATCGAGATATAAACCGTTTTTTACC
The DNA here is from genome assembly GCA_911387775.1 of Thymelicus sylvestris. NCBI lineage: Eukaryota > Metazoa > Arthropoda > Insecta > Lepidoptera > Hesperiidae > Thymelicus > Thymelicus sylvestris. The sequence continues at coordinate 6,487,205 of OU426887.1, read as the reverse complement.
CTTAAAAACACCCTTCCCCCACTTCCCGGCCTGAGATCACCCGTGAATTATTTTTCTTTTCACTTTTGTTATAATATTCTCTTCCTTTTCCAAAGGGGTTTCCTACAAATACAATCCTACAAAATTTTTTTTTGGTTTAAAAAATTATCGACCCTGGTTTATTACAAATAACAAAAAAAACTATATTAGGTACTAGCTTTTACCCGCGACTTCAACCGCGGTAGAGTGGTTTAGAAACGAAATTGTTAATTAATTAATTTAAATTTATAGAACCATAATAGACATTAGATGATGCCCGTGACTTTGCGCGCGTGGATATCGATTTTTTACAAATCCCGCGGGAACCCTGATTTTTTCCGGGATAAAACGTAGCTTAAGTGTTAATCCAGGGTATAGGTTATCCCATTCCAAATTTCAGCCAAATCTGTCAAGTAGTTGTGGCGTGATTGAGGAACAAACATCTTCACAAACTTTCACATTTATGAAATTTAATGACAAATGAAATAGATGTATAAGTAATTAATAAATTACTTAATTTACTCCTACACATCCAATGAAATGATAAATTTGCACACATAATCTGATGTGTAAAATAATATTTATTCACACACTTTATACTTCATTGCTTTTGACGTCAACCTATGATAAACAGTTTATTTGTTGGTCAAAAGGACAAGGATCTCTTGTCGCGCTGTTTATTTAGCAGATTCTGTTGAAGATGAAAAATTACTTCGGCCAAATTTAAACAAAACACAACCTTACACCTTTGGTTTAATGTTCAATTGTATTCTGCAGACCATTGAAGTTATGACCTTCATTATGATTTTGATGTTGTGAACTCGCATGTCATGAATACCATTTGGACATCTCGATGATAGATAACAAAGTGTCAGGAAAATGTTCTAAATACGAGTATCTGTACTACATATAATAACGAGGTAAAGTTTGTGAGTTTGTCTGTGGGAAGTGTGTGAACTGTGGAATCATCTTTATATATATAAATTACGTGTCACGTTGTTTGTCCGCGATGGACTCCTAAACTACTGAACCGATTTTAATCAAATTTGCACACCGTGTGCAGTTTGATCCAACTTGAAAGATAGGGTAGCTTACATCTCAAAATAATAATAAAAAATTTGACAGAACGAAGTCTGTCCAGGCAGCTAGTATTATATAAATATTAAAACCTGCCAAGTGAGTGTCAGGCCACGCGCAATGTAGGGTGCCATAGTTAATTTGACTATTATTAATTAGCTAGTTAAACTACCCTAGCCGTTAGTTGCCGTTCGTATATAGTATCGCCCCAACTCAGAATCACTAACGGTTATTTAAATCGCTCCTTAGTACAGAATTTGTATGGTGATTCTTTACTATGGACCAATTAAAGTAACCGTTAGTGACACTGAGTTGGGGCGTTAAGAGAAATTTATAACTGTTTCAAGTCGGTAGTTTCCGCACCTGTCGGCGTATACAATAATTACCGCACACGAAAATAATACATTTATTAGAAATATAATATTTATGAAACTGTCTAGTGTGTGTGAGTGTGTGTGTGTATATATATAGGTATATTAGTGACTCAAGGACGGAGGAAAAACCTCTCTAAAACTCAATAAATATTCATACATGGGCAGCGGAGGCAAGTGACCATCATATGATTTAGTAATTTTTCGACTGTTAATATTAAACGTGGCTGTGATCGCGAAAGTATTTGAAACACTGTCATCGTTTATTAAAAGCGACAAAGCTTTTGTAAATTATATCATCCATAATCTTATTCTTAACAAATATTAAATCCTCAGCTAAAAGTGATTTAATTTTCAAAGTGAAGTGCGAAACATCTCATACTGTTGAATTGTTGAGGTTTATAATCCCTTCAAAAAGTCACTGTTTATATTTTAGACTCGTATCACTTGCTAAAATTCAATTTTGCCCGAGAAAAAATGTCCCAATCCCGCTGATCAAAATTCTTGTATTGTCACCAAATTCGATAAGCCTGTCTCGTCTTCATTTGCATCGAAGTCTGTTTAGGGAAACCGTTCTTGTTGTTTTACAATAAAGTCTATTTCAGCGTGAACGTCTTCTTAGACCTGGTCCAATATTGAATCAATTGTGCTGACTCTTCGCTGCACGTTACAAGACTATTGTCAGTATTGAATAGTATCAACAATTTTACTTCTACGACTCAGCTTATGGGCGTTGCTACGGATGTTTTTATGTGTAAAGTCCCTTTGCCTTTATTGAAAGTTTTTTCGTTGTATGATATTGCGCCAGTTTCCACCAGATTCGTATTGGTGTGAGTTGTATTAACAAGAATACAATTTGTGAGATCATCGGGATTTCCTTTAGTGAAGTCAAACGTTGTTTCTAGATGAAGTTATGAAGACGAATGAAAACCTATTTGTTGCTTCGAAATTACGTTCGAAAAGTTATATAGTGCCTTCGATTTTATTTGGTTGAGTAAGCAAAACTGACTAATGGAGTCAGTGATGTAAAATATTTCAGGCGTTTAATGTGGAGTATTTTATAATCATACCAGTGGTGGTAATATTTTAGGTACCATTACAGAAAAAATAATAGTACTTATTAAAATAAGTACAGAAGGCGCACTAAGAAAAATTCCGAAAAATCATTTAAATAAATAGCGACTCTTGCTCCAACGCAATAAAGTGTAATTCAGATCGCACAGCGCTAATCAAAAACGCGAAATGAGTTGCCTTCCTTTCTAACACTATCGCTTATCCCCTCTGGCAATGTCAGGGTTGTCTTTTTTGAAAGAATAAAATTAATCTGAAAGTTTAGTGACATGTGTGATGACATGAAGAAAACTGACACTTATAAAAACTAATTAATTTTGTATTTTTTTCTGAAAGTTTAATTTTTAATATGTGTGATAGATTACGAACGTATGACAGCCAATATGAATTTTCTGAATTAGTAGGACATGTCGAACGCGGCATGTAGGTACTTGTAACGTCATGGCTAGCTAGAATGCGGAGTGTGCTAGGCCTGGTACCATTTAATTTAAAAATCACATAGATTTTAGAGAAAGAGCATCCTAATAATATTATAAATGTGAAACTTTATGACGACGTTTAATACTCTTTCACGCAAAAACTACTGGCCTGATTTTCATGAAATTTAGCACACAGGTAGACCATTATCTTGATTCTTGAATAGTAAGTACACAATATTGGGTACTTACTATATTATCCCGAAAAATGTGGGCAAAAGCACGGGCATAGCACTAGTTTAAAATAAAATAAATCATCATAATGGGCTTACAAATGTATAGGGAGGGAGTAGGAACGATAGATACAGCTAATTTTGTTCCTGTACTGAAATTATTTTATCTGTTACTATTGATAAAAGCAAATACCCTAAAGTAGTGATAAATTAAACGAAATATCTTCAAAACACAAAATCAGGGTTCTATTGTAAAACGTCCCGAGTAATTATATGAATAGCAAATTAATTGACCTAGACTCCGTCTTATCATAAATCTTCCCGAATAATGGGAACATCAATTTCATTGCGCTGTTTTATTAAAAGCCGTCTGCTTGCAATTTATCATAGTGAAGCCACATTAAGGATTTTCTTATAACTTGTAACGGATCGCATACTTTAGCTAATCAGTTTACATCTTATTATGATCCTTAGACACTGTTTTCGTGACATTTCTTTTAGCTTTAAAATAAAAGGCAATGTCAAATTAATTATTTCGTTAGGAAAGATTACTTGGAAACCTTGGTAGTGATAAGTAGTGACCACCTCTAAGTTAGTGGTAACTACCATGGTGATTAATCTGCTGATTTCTCCATTGACATTGGGTCAGATAACTCATCAGTTATTACACTTACCTCATTACTTAAAAGTTTTTCGTATTAATTATATCCTACCTATCCATAGGTAGGCATAGTTTTCGATTACAATTATTTTCCACAGCAAAGCAAGATTACTTCGCTATAAGTATTTTGTTAAGATCTCTCCATATCGCTCTCTATATCGTGCTCTAGATATCGTGTGCGTGTATCGAATGGCATCGATAACGGGTGTAACGCAAGACGGGTTGGGCTGTTACCGTCATATTACTAATATCCTCTCGAAGGTAAGCCTCTTATTGGATTTGACCATTGATTTGTGATCGAAGCAGGTGTTTCTTGAAACACGTCTAGTTCTACTAAGTCATCGGCAGAGTTTTTTTTGTAACTGACGTGAAAAAAATAGATTATTTTCGATCCGTATGGATTGTAATATTATTATAACTGTGAAAAATACATATACGAGTATTCAGTTTATTAGTTTAAACTAAAAATCAAAACTCCAAGATCACTAACTTTTTAACACATTATTCCTGTTTTCACGTTTATAGTTTTGCTCCAATACATATTTGCTAGAGCCTACTGAATCTAAATTGAGTACATAAATTGGCTATGACACAAGAAACGACACACGCTTACTGGAACCTATATGATAAATTAGATTCTATTTTGTTTTTACCGAAATATCATTTCAGTAACTCATAAAATCCCTCGTTTTTTTGTATTAGCTTTGTAAAGCAATATAATGAACAACTTAATAGTTCAGAAACTGAAACAAAAAGGATTACGCTTTTATAGGTAGGTATGTCAATGAACCACAGCAAACATTTTGTGATTTTGCTATTAAGGAGTTACGATTACGGATTCCCTCTTATGGACCCAAATGTTATTGATGAACTGGCCATGCTTATCATAAAAATGCAATGCCATCAAAACTAAAACAATATAGGTACGTTTAATTGCAATGTCTTAGGATAAAAGGAGAGTCACTCACAGGTTAGAACTTCTGAGTTTCAGAAGAGACACCGGTTCTCTCTGCGTGTTCTACCGACTTTACAATGGTGAGCGCTCCGAGGAAAAAAATATTTTTCAATATTTTATTCTACGATTCTGGAGTTTTGATAAATATGTATATCCACGCCAAATTACAGCTTTCTAGCAGGGGTCTTGGCGCTTTGCTTCGGACAGACAGACGGATAGACGGGTAGACGGACAGATGGATAAACGCACAGACGGACAGACGGACGGACGGACGGTCATGACGAAATTACATAATTATAAGGATTCCGGTTTTAGTTAGGAACCCTAAAAAGGTGTAAAAAGAGTTCTCCTTCAGGGCCGGCGTTGCATTGGCGATTCCTCTGATATTTCTCATGTTCATAGGCGACGTTAACCACTTACCATCAGATGGCCCGTTTGCTTTTACGTCTGCCCTTCAGAAAAAAGAGGAAGAAGGTTGCTTTAATTAAGCTTGCAAGATTTGACCCACAAAACCAGAGTAAGCTAAATAAAACTGTATAAAACCGATGGAATAATTGTCTAGATACTGTTAATATGTCTAGAAGCATTATCTGTTTCACGTAACATTGAAGACATTGATTAACCTGAAGATCTATTCTGTGAATAAAATTTTTATTCTCAGTGGTTTCTAATCAAATGAACTAAGTACAATTAGTTTATTAACTTGCTCATCATCTATGATCAAGTACCTACTTGATCATAATTAAGTTTTATTAAAGTTAGGAAAGTTTTAATGCCCCCATGTTCAGAAGCAGGAGCTCGACTTATGTAAAGTATAGTTTAATTATGTAGACGCATATGAATATTTTGCCGTGGTGTTAGACGTAATACCCCATGAGATGAACTCGGAATCCCCTCGGGTGGTTTAATCAAGACGCTTCCGTTGTAGAGATTATCATTCTGCATAACGACGTCAGACGTAATTTACTCACAAGTTGCAAGTCCTATGTTAGTATTTAAGGTAAATAAAGAAAGTAATTAATATTTCATCCAAAAATATATATTAAAATATGTCCTTAGTCTCCATTTTTTTTTTAAAGTTTTATATTTTTTGATGATACGTAATTTTTTTTAACGTTTGATTTTATTATTGAGTACAGGGAAATTAAGTTAGTATTAGTCTACTTTGCAACAATCCGCCTTTAACATGTATGATGGTATATACTTTAAAACATGCGTGGCACCTCCCTCCCTCCCACAACGGAAACATGCACTACAATAATTAAACGTAGGTATATACCAACATACATACCAGCACCAACACGTGTTTCGCCCCGAAACGGAGCATCATCAGGGTAAGTTGACTCTACGATGGTTAGTCGGAAAGTCTTTTCCGACTTTTAAATGTTTTAAAGTATATACCATCATACATGTTAAAGGCGGATTGTTGCAAAGTAGACTAATACTGACTTAATAACAATGGATTTCCGCAAAGTAACGCCTGATACTATTAACTATACAGGGAAATGTTAACTAAATAATCGTAAATGGAAACACGATTATTTATTAATTGATAGATACTAATATTAATTAATATATCTCAGTGGCCAGTTTGATGAATATTATAATTACTCTTACTGATACATATTTCACTTATTTATGAATTTTCATCACGAGTGATTTTATATCATACATACAAAATAAGAAAAAGATCTATAAACTGCTGCGCTTATTATCAAGACCAATATTGTCCTGCAATTATAGCTAATACACTGACTTACGTTAAGTATTGTTTTAAAAATAATCAGTATTTTTTTCAAACTCAGGTCAATTAAAAATCAGTTCACAATACCTAATAATCAATGCTTTCAACTGTGTATTATATGTACGATATATTGAACACAATATTGAGATTGCTTGAAGATAACACGATGCGGGTAATGGCAAACGCTGCATACTCCATAAACTTTGATTACAAACTGGACCGAGATAGTTATGGATTTATGGGAGCCCTATGAAGCCTACATACCAATAACTAGATGTAGACGACAGATAGGGTTGTCCCCTTCGAGCTAGATATTTTTTAAAGCGTGAATGCTATCCCTATATCCTCCAAAACTCTGAAAATAAATGAGAAAAAGACAGGATAATACTGCTCTTCGGTTTGACCTTAAGGTTAGCTGGTAGAGAATGCATTTAGCTCTCCAATGTACCGTGATTTTCTGGCCAATAAAGTCTAAATAAATAAATAACTAGGTACATTAAATGAAAACGCCGATGCCGGTGATGAAGTTATTTACGTGAGTAAAACTCAGTTATGTAAAAGGCTTTGGAGAATGTCCTAAGATAATATTTTCTAATTTATGTAGAAAGTAAAAAAGAAACAACTTACTCTCTAAAAATAAAATGTTAAATGTAATCTATCCAATTACATGAAATCTAAAAGAAAAGCGTTATTCAAGTAGATCAGCAAATATCTTACCACTTTAAGTAACAGTTACAGATTGCATGATAAACAAACTCACTTTCTCAATAGCGTCGGTAGAGCGATGACGCTGGTCGAAGTGGATTTCAGACAAATTTTTCAACCTGTACGATTTTACTCTTCGCTACAGCAAAAACCAGCGATGCGGGTTTTAAAATATTGCGAAAGGCTAAAAAATCCGCCTGAGTGCCCCACTCTGCTGCAGTGAAAAGACAAACCTTTATAGCAAGGCCTGCGTCAACCTCTGGACATTAATTGTCAATCAATAATAATCTGAATTTTACCAAGAAAAAAATAACCGACTTCAAAATAACTCAAAAACTACTCCGCAGATCTAGCACCAGATTTTAATTAAAAAAAGAATCATCAAAATCGGTTCATCCAGTCGAAAGTTCTGAGGTAACAAACATAAAAAAATACATTCGAAATGAATATCTCCTCCTTTTTTGAAGTCGGTTAACAAAATAAATGTAGCATGTGAAGTAAGTCTACAATGAAATAATTACTTCAATGAATGAATGAATGAATGAATGAATGAATGAATGAATGAATGAATGCATTTATTTGTAATAGTATAGGTACATTATATATAAGGTCTTAGGTTCCATTGGTGCAACTACTATACTATGCCGTTAGCACGGCGTACAAATATTATTTTATACTATATTTAATTATTTCTACTTTTACAGATTTATAACATTATTTTTTTTTATTGCACTTAACGTACGATTTATACATATTATTATCATGTTCATTTTTATTGTAGTCATTAACAATTAAGCTATGGTACCTAACAAACTTTAACGAATACAATGTCAAAATTGGATAATTAATTATTAAAACGATATAAATTATTAAATTAAATACAAATGTCAACAACAATAAATCTAAATAAATAAATAACAAATTCACTATGCGATTTTTAAATTATTATATTTTCAAAATTAAAATTAAAAAGTCTTATCATTTAAATATTCTTTAATGCTATAGTATTGTTTGTTATGTAATAATTGTATTAGTTCTAGTTTAAATTCTTTTAACCTCAGCTTTGTATACTTAACAGGTAACTTATTAAATATATTAATTGCCATACAGTACGCGTTCCTTTTAAACTGATTTAATCTTTGTTTTTGTACCCATAGTTTAAATTTATGACGGCATCTGTTTTGGCCCATATCACTGTATGTTTTAAATAGATGCCTATTTTTGAAAACAAATACACACATCTCATATATATACATGCAAGGTAATGTTAGAATTTGAAGGTATCCAAAGTACGGCTTGCAGCTCTCTCGAGGTCCTATGCCACATATGGATCTTATACATCTCTTTTGGAACTTGAATGCTTTTTCGGCATTCACTGCGTTTCCCCAGATAATGAGACCGTATCTTAAGACGCTTGCTATGTAACTATGATATGCCGCCAAAGCTGCTTGTTTACTGACAGTTTGTCGCAAACGCTTTATTACGTAGATAAATTTGTCTAATTTACTAATGATTTTATCAATATGTGTGTCCCATTTTAAGTATTTATCTATTGTTACACCTAGAAATGCACAGGAATCAACATTTTCAATATGATAATTTTTATACTTTACATTAATGTCAGGTTTTGAGCTATTTTGATATTGGAATTGAATTAATTTAGTTTTATCGATGTTTATTTTTAAATGATTATCACTAAGCCAGTTTAAAATATCATTTAAAGCCATATTTATTTTGTCAATATATGTTTTTTCGTCATTGCATTTTATTATTAGAGTCGTGTCGTCAGCAAATAAAATACATTTTTCACTAACTGAGTCTATAAGGTCATTGATATAGATAACAAATAAGAGAGGTCCAAGTATAATTCCCTGTGGTAGCCCATTTTTGTTGTATAGCTGTTGTGACTGGTATTTGATTTTATGGTTATTCAATATTCTTGTTATTTCAACTGTTTGTTTTCGATTTGTTAGATAACTTTTAATCCAATCCCAAGTGTTTCCTCGCACTCCGTAACGATATAGCTTATCCAGCAATGTTTCGTGACATACCAGATCAAAAGCCTTGCTCATATCGAGAAATACAGCAGATATTGGTGTACCTTCATTTAGACTTTCTGTAACATCTTTGACTAATGAAAAACATGCAAGTGTAGTTGAGCTGTTTTTTATGAATCCAAATTGTTCCTTTTTAATATGTTTGAACTTGTCACGAAATTGTACAACCGTTTATGCATGGCTTTTTCTATAATTTTTGAAATGACTGGTATAAGTGTTATTGGTCTATAATTATTGACATCATCACGGTTACCTTTTTTGTAACAAGGTTTTACTATAGATATCTTGAGTTTATCTGGAAATGTCCCTTGCGTAAACGATTGATTGATAATATGACTAAGAGGTCGACTAATACTAGCTGCTACTGTTTTTAATATTTTTGTGTTTACTAAATCATACCCTGTCGAGTCTGTATTGTTTAGTGACATAATTGTATTGAATACTTCCTTTTCATCCGTTGGAGTCAAGAATATAGTTTTATTATTATTTGGTATAATTATTTTATGTTTTCCAGTAATTGCATTTGTCCTATTTCCTACATTTATAAAATACTCATTAATTATATTACTAATTTGTTGTGGTGTGCTATAAGTTTTATTTCCTACGTTAATTTTAATTATTTCATCGTTATTATGGTTGTTACTATGAGTATCTTTAATTATTGTCCATGCTGCTTTACATGTATTTTTAGCTTTAGTGATAGACTTCTTGTTTGCGAATTGTTGCGCCTTAAATATGCAATTTTTTAAGATTTTTGCGTACCTCATATATCGTCTTTTATGTTTAACTTTTTTATTTGCCTTAGAAAATTGGTATTTGATGTATAATTGTCTTTTTTTTATACAACACCTTTTGAGGCCTCTCGTAATCCACCTTCTCTTCATAGGTTTGTTTGTTAATTTTATAGTAACCTTCGGGAAGCATAGGTTATAAAATAGGCAAAAGTCGTCATGGAAGATGTCAAATGACAGCTTAAATCAATAATATTTTAATATCAGCAATATCACTTAGGTACCTGCCTGTTACAAATTTTGTGGTCTTAATATTATTATCATTTTTACATCTTTTCCGAAACATTTGCATTCTTCTTCTTTCTTACTTCTTCAGTCTTTCAGCTGTTCATTAATGATAGCAGAGTATTAGAAACAGTAAGTAATAATAATTATATGCAGTTAATAATATATCACACACTAATTGAACTTTGCAAAATTTCATAAACAAGTTCCAAGTAATATAGATGTCATTTATATATTACTAGCTATTACCCGCGGCTTCGCCCGCGTGTTCAAAGGGAAGTAACAATGAGTTGTTTAACATGCATGACTCTTTCCTAGATATAATAACATAATCTATACTAATATTATAAATGCGAAAGTGTGTTTGTTTGTTTGTTTGTTTGTTTGTCCGTCTTTCACGTCGTAACGGAGGGATGTTAAGGTAAGATTTTTTGTGTGGAGATAATTAGGAGGCTGGAGAGTAACGTAGGCTTCTTTTTACCGCAGTAAAACAACTCATTCCCATGGAAAGATCCATTATGATGCGTATCCTTACTATACATACTAATATTATAAATTCGAAAGTGTGTTTGTTTGTTTGACCGTCTTTCACGTCGTAACGGAGAGATTTTATGGTAAGATTTTTTGTGTGGAGATAGGTAGGAGGCTGGAGAGTAACGTAGGCTACTTTTACCGCAGTAAAACAACTCATTCCCATGGAAAGATCCATTACGATGCGTATTTGCCCATACTTCTATACTTCCATATCCATCCATACTATCCATACTTCCAAACTTCCATACTTAATTTGATTTTGGATCAGTTACTTATTTATGAATTATTATTATTAATTATTATGTTATTATATCTAGGAAAGAGTCATGCATGTTAAACAACACATTGTTACTTCCCGTTGAACACGGTGGCGAAGCCGCGGATAATGGCTTGTTATTAATTATTATGTTATTATATCTAGGAAAGAGTCATGCATGTTAAACAACTCATTGTTACTTCCCTTTGAACACGGTGGCGAAGCCGCGGGTAATAGCTTGTTATTAATTATTATGTTATTATATCTAGGAAAGAATCATGCATGTTAAACAACTCATTGTTATTTCCCTTTGAACTCGCGGGCGAAGCCGCGGGTAATAGCTAGTGGAAGTATAGAAGTATGGACAAATACGCATCATAATGGATCTTTCCATGGGAATGAGTTGTTTTACTGCGGTAAAAAGTAGCCTACGTTACTCTCCAGCCTCCTACCTATCTCCACACAAAAAATCTTACCATAACATCGCTCCGTTACGACGTGAAAGACGGACAAACAAACAAAGAAACAAACACACTTTCACATTTATAATATTAGTATGGATTAGTATGGATTATGTTATTATATCTAGGAAAGAGTCATGCATGTTAAACAACTCATTGTTACTTCCCTTTGAACTCGCGGGCGAAGCCGCGGGTAATAGCTAGTGGAAGTATAGAAGTATGGACAAATACGCATCATAATGGATCTTTCCATGGGAATTAGTTGTTTTACTGCGGTAAAAAGTAGCCTACGTTACTCTCCAGCCTCCTACCTATCTCCACACAAAAAATCTTACCATAACATCGCTCCGTTACGACGTGAAAGACGGACAAACAAACAAACAAACAAACAAACAAACAAACAATCACACTTTCACATTTATAATATTAAGTATGGATAGTATGGATTATATCTAGGAAAGAGTCATGTATGTTAAACAACACATGTTACTTCCCGTTGAACACGGTGGCGAAGCCGCGGGTAATAGCTTGTTATTAATTATTATGTTATTATATCTAGGAAAGAGTCATGCATGTTAAACAACTCATTGTTACTTCCCTTTGAACACGGTGGCGAAGCCGCGGGTAATAGCTTGTTATTAATTATTATGTTATTATATCTAGGAAAGAGTCATGCATGTTAAACAACTCATTGTTACTTCCCTTTGAACACGGTGGCGAAGCCGCGGGTAATAGCTTGTTATTAATTATTATGTTATTATATCTAGGAAAGAATCATGCATGTTAAACAACTCATTGTTATTTCCCTTTGAACTCGCGGGCGAAGCCGCGGGTAATAGCTAGTGGAAGTATAGAAGTATGGACAAATACGCATCATAATGGATCTTTCCATGGGAATGAGTTGTTTTACTGCGGTAAAAAGTAGCCTACGTTACTCTCCAGCCTCCTACCTATCTCCACACAAAAAATCTTACCATAACATCGCTCCGTTACGACGTGAAAGACGGACAAACAAACAAACAAACAAACACACTTTCACATTTATAATATTAGTATGGATTAGTATGGATTATGTTATTATATCTAGGAAAGAGTCATGCATGTTAAACAACTCATTGTTACTTCCCTTTGAACTCGCGGGCGAAGCCGCGGGTAATAGCTAGTGGAAGTATAGAAGTATGGACAAATACGCATCATAATGGATCTTTCCATGGGAATTAGTTGTTTTACTGCGGTAAAAAGTAGCCTACGTTACTCTCCAGCCTCCTACCTATCTCCACACAAAAAATCTTACCATAACATCGCTCCGTTACGACGTGAAAGACGGACAAACAAACAAACAAACAAACAAACAAACACACTTTCACATTTATAATATTAGTATGGATTGGCTTCGGTGGGAAATCAGCCCTAAGAGTGCGAGGCAGAATATTTCAACCAAAAAACATTTTCACAATTTTATTACAAGTCATTACACCCTGATGTAAAAAGATGGAGATGTATATATGTATGATGTATGTATGAGTGTCAGTATGTCTGTCTGACCGATTTTGATCCGTTTTTGTTTGTTACAAAGCTTGTTTTATAGAGTTTTACCTATAAAATTTTATAGAGATAAGGGAAGGTATGTTTTGTAAAAATAAAAATTCGAACTTGCGTGTGACATCTAAAATGTGATACGATACTTCTTACGACAAGATTTTAGAAGAAGTAGTTAATGAAAAAATATAAGTTTATTTATTCTCATCCATACTTTCCATCGTAAAACCTTCATATTATTGTATATCTTGATACTCACCAGCTGGGCAGCCCTACGAAGATAGCGTGTTATTTATTGGTCGGCTTTTTACCGCCCACTTAATGTACACCGATTGCCCGTATAACCTTATGAGTTATTGCTGTCCTGCAAATAAGGCCCCTTAAGAAGTATCCATACTTTTCGTGGGTAAGATTAATTGGTAACATTTTAGTTAGGTATTTAACAAAAATATTATTCTCTGCAACCCAAAAGTGTCTATGGACTTGGTTCTCCATGCATTGAGAGTGTTTATGACCCTTTGGTCAACAACAACAGCTCTCCAGGTTGATTTAGACCGAAACACGTAACAACGGTCAATTCTACCCTCTTGAGGCCACGACTCCTTGCGCGAGTACATACACTTCAAAATATCTACCAAAAATCTTTTAATTTCACATGAGGCTAGGAGGGCGGCCGATAGGTGGATAAAATCTTCCAGGTGAAAGGACCGTAATGGCTAGTTGAGGAGAGATCTGAGCTCCTTTCAATATTTTTGCATCAACCACAGAATACTTTAATACCTAGTACCTGAAGGTACATCAACAAAAAACAACCTATGATCTTATGCCAACTCATACCTGGCCGGTCTGGTACACAGTAGGTACGCTTTTTATATTCCAAGCGCATAAATAATTAATCTGTTTAATTACAATCGAAGTACTACATGGCCAATTGCTACTAGCAGAGTGTGTTTTTACTGTTTTGCTGTAAGAAAAGGAAGTAACCAAAATTCCGAACTCATGTTCCCTAAGTCATATTTAATGCATGAGTATCGTTACTGTTATAAACATCTTTTCAAATCCTGAGAACAGACCCACATAATTTTCAATAAACACGCCTAAATATGTAACAACATAGAGGCGATAGCGACAGTATGAATATAAACATGATCACGAAAGGCGATGAAGTCTTTTTTCGCTGAACGTGGGAAAATTCTTGAACTTTTACTTCTTTTTAATAGCAAAGATTGCTTCGGGGGTTTCAAACTTAAGTCTTTGCATAAATATGAATTCAGTATTACTGTCTATAAATAATGATATAATCTTAATATATATAAATTACGTGTCACGTTGTTTGTCCGCGATGGACTCCTAAACTACTTAATCGATTTTAATCAAATTTGCACACCGTGTGCAGTTTGATCCAACTTGAAAGATAGGATAGCTTACATCTCAAAATAAAAAAAGGTTTTGACAGAACGAAGTCTGTCCGGGCAGCTAGTAAATATATATTTTAATCACATACGTACATAGTTGCAGACGCCTACTGAGTAGGTATGTGCTTAAGGAAACCCAGAATCGATAGTCCCACGGGCCACGACGTCCTATTCTCTTGTTTTAGGATTCATCCATCATTCTTCCGAGCGCAGAGGATCCATCACTCCATTATGTTAGGCAATTTATGATTGATTTTGTCATATTATAGACAAGTTTCTTATCTGAGGCAAGAAAAGAATAAAAGAGATAATTATTAAATTATTACGTAACAGCCCTTTGTTTCTTTAATGTACGAAGAAAATTCATCAGTATCATCATCATAAAAACCTAATTGCCACCGTTATCATCCTCCTTAAGGCACGTAAGTTCACTAATGATAATGATAGACTTCATCCAATCCGCACTGAAGCAGTGAGGTGACCTCTTCAAGAGAAGAAATTGGTGTAAGGAAAGAGTCCTGGAAGGTGTGTGGCGTCGACTAATCCACATTTGGCCAGGTTTATGGTCTATACTCTATACCCTCACACTGTGAAAGGAAACTTAACCCCAGCAATAGCACATTAATGGTTTGCAATAAGGATGATGAGACCTACAAAATCTTCTAAAATATTCTTTAAGAGACCTCAGGTTATTTAGTAACATGATTGGCATAAAATCAGGAACACGTACAATTTTTACGACAACGGAAATGGATGGCTTATGAAAAAATATACCGTTATATTGAGTTTTACAGCTTTCTTTCTCATGTTAAACCCGTAAACTGTTGTTTGGGAAATAACAGGCAGTCGTTGTATGAGAATGGGTCGATTTATATGAAAACTTGGCAGTTTAGGAAGGGTCTTTGTGTATCGAAAACGCTGTAATAGCGGTGACCTAATCTCACAACACAACACCGACTGAATCAATTATTGTTTCTATCGCAATACTTTAGTTTTATCATCCCCATAATTCGTACAGTGCCTCACTGGAATGTTTCTGTGTACTTATCCTGAATCAAATAATTAAAAATGTAAGAATATAAAAACAGATATTGTTAATATAGTTTATAGAAAACTCTGTACAAAAATCCTTAATTCTTAAGTATTTATGCATTGACTTGTATATAGGACAGGGCATTTGCGCGATTAAATTGAGGCACTATGCGACAACAGAGTATTTAATGTAATAAACAATCTTGCAATGTCCTTTTATCGTAGTTCAAATTTAAAAATGGCATCCTTCGAGAAGCGGTTTCAGGTTTCCTTTTAGGCCGGCAACGCGTTGGTGACGTTCCCGGTGTTATTCATGTCCATGGGCAGCGGTGATCACTTACCGTCAGGTGACTCGTGTGCTCGTTTCCCTACTCAAAGTATAAAAAAAGTAATTCACGAAATAGAAATAATGTAAGAACAAAATTTATCCTTTAATGATACAAGTAATTTTAGGTACTATGTTTTTAAACCAATGTGAATTAATAAGAATATTTTTTTAATCAGTTCTCCGATGCGGTAAGCAGCGGCAACGTTGATCTCACGTCTCGTAGTTCGTAAGTGTTGTAATAGATGGCGCCACTTTTATGAAGTACCCACATTACTTATTGGTAGTAAAAAGACTTAACATAATATATGATACAAGAATGATATTATTATTAAGTCATTATATTATTATTGGTATTATTTATTATATCTTTCCATGAAGCCTGGAATGAGTCAGCCATCAGACCACTCGTCGTCTCAGGGCTGGAGGCTTGAGAGCCAGTTATTTTTTCTTTCTTGGTCGGCAACGCATCCTTTTTGGTGTTACTGATGTTCATGTTTGCCGGCTAGTTACACAAAAAAATATTGTTAATCTAATATGTGAGTAACATCAGGGTTTATTTAGTGCATTTGTGTTTTGTTAGTAGGTACATAACCCTATTTCGGATTAAATACATAGGTGTAGCAAATTCAGATCAAGCGGAGGTATGGGCTAAAAGGAAGTACACCCCCTATTTCTTTTGACTTTGATTCAGAACTAATTAAAGATTTTATATTTTAAAAATAAGAAAAAAATTATCTTCAAATAAATCGTCATAACGAAAACACGGTTTTGACACCGAATTTATTCGTCCAATACGAAAATATCTTTAGATTCAAAGGCTCCGGAATTCCCATCCATCATCAGTTGTAAATGCGTGTCCCTCTCAGTCACTTCCTGCTCGGTGCTATTTCCGACGACAGTGCTAAGTAGAATTCATGAAAATTTCAACGCTTCTTTGTGTGTTTGTTGACTCAGATGAAAACATTTTTAGGGTGATTCTTTGAAGATGTGCATATCACGCGGCCCTCCCCAAATAACTATTTTCTAAGACATAAAGTTATGTTTTGTATTTTTTTACGTAAAACATAGTTCCAGCACTATATACAGATGTACATAATATATTCCTATTGTTATAAACAATTAAGTTACGTTCATAAACGTTCCTGAAATCTCATTACCAGTCGTGTCCCAATTTCCAAATTTTAGCAGTTCATGCTCGAAAAGTTATACGTATACCCTGAAGAACGAATTTTTAAGTAGTAATTTAGATAGTACACAACATGCTTTACCAATTAGCAAAACTATACACATTAAAGAACACTTTTAGCTAATTTTTAACGACTTTGAAAATTGTCCCAACACTTAACACTCACTACCATTTGCTCACACAGTCGCAGGCTCTGGTTATTTCCGCTGAGTGTATTGATAATGAAAGAGTAACTCGGCGATCGCGCTCAGATCCGTGCCTCGACTCGTGCGGGTCATACGTCAAAAAGTGTTTTGGTGCCTACTCTAGCCAACCTTAATCACGCAGAAATCGTCTTTGGCAAACAAAAATCTCCTTACCGTTCGAGTTTCCCACGGTAAGTCTATTATTTTTATTTATAATTTTTATGCATTATAATAGTTGCCATAGGATACTCTTTGCATTTATTAAGGTCCCAAATAATTAAGTTCTATAAAGAACGTATAATGTGAGAAAGTGTATAAATACCTAATTACCATTTATATAATTACCATTTTTTCCGTTCATTTTTTTGGCGAACGGTAATGAGCAATTGAAAATGGTAATTAGTACCAGTATGAGTTGTCCTCTTATTATATAGTATTTAGCCGTATTGGGGCGGCTTAGAATACTAACCCCAATCCCACGCCGGATGGGTGTCGTAACAGGCGACAAAATCCGGCCCGCTGGTGGTTGGGCCCCTCGAGGGATTATATTTGTAATATTGATTTTAATTTGTTAATTAATACCATTATTACTATTACTATTTCTCCATAGGGTTCACCTGGATAGCTGTACCACCCTTGAGCATGAGTCAGCTGCCAAACGACTCGACGTGGTCCGACTAGAGGCTTGAGAGCCAGTTCTTTCTTTCTTTTTATTCTCTCTTTCTTGGCTGGCAACGCATCACTGATGCCTTTGGTGTTGCTGATGTCCATGGGCGACGATAGCCACGTACCATCCGGTGGTGATCGATTTTTGATTGAACGATGTGAACTGACACTTTCGCAACAAAATAAATCTATATACTGACCTACCACTGACACTTTTTTTTCAGAGTAAATATGCCTCGGAAAAAACATCAATCGAAGGAGGAAACATTGACTAAAGATACGCTAAAATTAAAGCTGACCCTATTTTATACGCCCTTGAAAAAGAAAAAGAACGACAACGATACAAAAAACGACGAGAACAGAAAAAACTTTTGTCAGTTGTAGAAATGACGCCAAGAGCTAGAAGGCTACAGAGGAAGAAATGGAGAGAAAACTTTATAAAACGTTATCAAAAAAAGAAATTAATAAAGGAAGGAATTAAACATATGAATGAAAATAGTTCCAGTGACAGCGAAGATAATAGTGATAATAATAAAAATAGATCCAGAAGAAGAAACTCAATTTGCGATAATGAGCCACAACCCTCTACATCTAACGATTTACACGAAACATTAATCAAAAACTTAAAAAGCAAATTGAGAAAGATACGTTACATAATCGAAAAAAAAGAACAAATGTATAAATCACAATTAGAATCCCTGCAACGGAAAAATAATGCGTATAGGAAAATAATTATAAGACAGAAAAAATGATTGCAGAGTCCTAATTCAAAAGTAACAACACTGCTAAGAGACAAAACCAAAGTAGAAGAAGCTAAGAAGAAAATTTTATTTGGAGAAGCAATGAGGACTACCTTACAAACAAATTACATAAAGAAAAAATCGAAGAAAGAAAAAAGAAAATTTAGTGATGCTTATTTGTACCGCTTGTAGAAGGAAATTTAAAAAACGGTGAATTTATATTGAAGTACTTATATTTAGTAATTTATATACTGAAACCCACGATAAATTCACAAAGGATTCCTCCAGGAGCGGGTTTTGAAAAATAAGCAATATTCACATTAATTTGTATTTTTTTTTTTTTGCAAAATTTTGAAAAGTTGAAAAATATGGATTCCATAAATTTAAGCAAGGAATATTTGATGCAAATTTGAAGCAAATCGGTTGATGTTTTAAAAATATTCCATACAAACTTTCATCCCGTTTCCCGGGGAAACCTTTTAATTTTCCGGGATAAAAAGTATCTTAAAATATGACCCGGAGTATTAGTAACAACTTTACCAATTTTCATCGAAATCCGTTCAAGGGTTTTCATGTGATGCCCGGACAGACAGACAGACAGACAGACAGACAATAATTCTAAAAAAAATATTTTTGTACTCTAACACGTTATTGAAGTGCCCCCTAATCAAAATTTTTAAAAAATATTCAATGTACAGTAAATTTGCCCTTTGAGTTTTATTATAGCATAGATGAGTAAACGCCCTCGCTTTGCTTCGGTTTTCTTATTTTTTTACACCGTAGGTTACATTATTGGAGTTTTATTAAGGATCTCTAATTTTTTTGAAAATATAATATAGCCTATGTCACCCGGAGATAGTGTAGCTTCTCAACAGTGAAAGAATTTTTCAAATCGGTTCAGTAGTTTCGGAGCCTATTCAGTACAAACAAACAAATCTTTCCTCTTTATAATATTATAGTTCTAATTACCAATCACGAAGCATAATTACCATTTTTCAAATGCTAATTACCATGTGTTTCAAATCTCATCACCGTTCGACGAAAATTTTCAGCTTCAGATTCAGACCTATAAAGCAGTTTAAATACTGTGCGTTTCATTTATTTCGTTAATCTGCATTATAAACTTCACGTTAAATCTATAAAAGTTGGAATTGGAAGCATTATTTTAAAATATTTTACGAACCCCGAATATGTCTATCTTGAAATATTCACCCTTTAACAAACAATGACGTAGCTTGGCTCTACTAATCCTGCCAATCGAAAGGACTTTGATTCCCGATGGAGACCGAGCTGCTGAGGGATTTGAGATACTCGTATTTACTTTACAATTTTTTTTTCGCGCCTTCGCCCGTGGTAGAGAACAATCAAAAATCGGGTAGTTGTGTTGTGATTGAGGAACAAACATCTAAACAATATCTTCACAAACTTCCACAATTATAATATAAATAGGATATTCATCATGGATAGACAGACCGGTCTGTATGTACGGCTGTACCTAATTATAAAAATCTAAGAATTTAGATAGAGGTATTTACAGGAAATATATATTAAGAAACACTGAAAGTAACCAACATAGAATTGTTTTCTTTTTAGGGTTCCGAAGTAAAATCGGAACCCTTATAGTTTCGTCATATCCGTCCGTCTGTCCGTCCGTCTGTCCATCTGTCCTTTTGTCCGTCCATTTGTCCAAATCAAAGCGCCGAAACCCTTAGTGCTAGAAAGCTGTAATTTGACATGGATATACATATTTATTTACATTTAAACAAAGTGGGCAAGACAATCAGCTCATCTTTTGCAAAGAATAGACGATATCTCACCCGGCCAGTCAGGTCCCTGTGGAATTCTACTAGATATATACCTATCGAGAAGAAAGCTACATCAATTTGAATGTCAGTTTGTTTATACAGTTTTATACTTATTATGTTTTGCGAACTTCTTGCAACCACTGGATTAAGTTTTAATTATTCACTATAATCAGAATTAATCATAAGATAATAACGGGCGCAATCTGTTTAATTTATATGCTTTGTTAAATAAAAAACATACAAGCCAAACTTCTTTCTTTTTCTTTCTTTTTGTAACTTTTGGTTATCTTTCTTAATAAAGAAATTCATTAGGTCATTAGAAATTCAGTAGTAGGTAGGTTCTTGGAAGTACAAAAACCCATTATAGACTTGAATAGAGCGTATACAAAATTTATTAAATGCTTACTAAAACTGATAACCTACTGGTCAAAGAAATCTGCTTTTTTAAACCAACTCTATGTTTTCGTTGATAAAAAAGATTTTAATTTATTAAAAAAGTCATTGAAATTCCTAGTAAAAACACAAATTAATCATACTTTTCTTCAACTTCAGTCCCAGTATGAACGGGTCTTTATACAGGTCGTCAGTCTTCAAGTTAAAGTCTCATCGCCACAAACTTCAGATGCACTTAACGAGATAACTTTGTAGACTGGAGAAAATGGAAGTAAAAATGAAATGTTTAGTCCTTTGCTAATGGATGAAATTAATTGAATAGAAAGGGTTTCGTACCGTCGTGCAATATTTAGACAGAAAAAAAAAACATTTTTATTCAGTAAGTAGGTACTAAATATTCTGTGTCTACGTAACACGATTCACGAATGGACGGACATACGGTCTTGTGAATAAGGTCAAATTGGCAACTTTTGAGTGAGGAACCCTAATAATATCGATTATTTTTTTGTAAATGTTTATCAGTCGCAATAGTGCAGTATTTAGTAACTTGCAAAATCTTTAATCGATGATCGAGGTAATAAAGCCTTTGAATATGTATATTGATTGTTTTATGTAATTGTAGATTATATTATTAAAAGAGACAAAAACATGTCTTAACAAACAAAAACAAGCCGCCAAACGATTCGTCGTGTTGGGGGCTTGAGAGCCAGTTCTTTCTTTCTTTTTCTTCTCTCTTTCTTGGCTGGCAACGCATCAGTGATACATTTGGTGTTGCTGATATCCATGGGCGAAGATAGCCATTTACTACCAGGTAGATCGTCAGCTCGTTTGCCGGCTATTTCCATAAAAAAAACAATCCTTCTAAGGTCCTAAATACAATCATTAGATACAATACGTTATTTCCATAGCGTAAGTGATGAAAAATAAATTGATGTTGCAATTATTACTTATGTATATAGCCCATAGGGCTATTACACTCAGTAATAAATGTATACGAAAAACGTTTAAGATAAGCGATGATAAATTATGCAAAAATATTTTGAAGGCGTTGTTCCCCGGAACTTGAGTGTACATCATTAAACATTGGGCAATCAGATAATGGTGTTCATAAGAAAGCAATAATCAATACTGTAGATGAGATTAGAGAAGAAATACCGATACGTAAAAAGAAATGTCCTTTTTATCGTGTGATGTGACTCACTCATGTCGTTAAATTGAATTATGTTAGATCGCACAATTTGATTTCAGTGATATTAGGCTTCGCGCAGCGTATGGTATTATAAGCTTTGAGTATTTCGAATATTTCGAAACTTATTTTAAGAGTATTTCGAAACTTTTAAAATTAAATTAATTTTTATGCCAATTTTATTATTGGCAGAATAAGCGAACTATGTCTATAAGTACCTTATTTCACAAATAAAATATTTGATTGATCGAGAAAATTATCGAGATCTTCTTAATCATGTCAATAAATAACTTTTTTAAACGAGCTGACGATCCACGTAAGTGGCTATCGTCGCCCATGAATATTAGCAACACCAAAGGCATCACTGATGCGTGGCCGGCCAAAAAAGAAACTTCTTTCTTTTCTTTCTTTCTTACTTTTCTATATTTTCATAAAGAAAAAAAGAACTCTCAAGCCCCCAGCCGGAACGTTCAAGGGTGTTAGCTATCCAGAAATAATAATAGTAATAAAAATCCCTGATCTGCACTGGGCCAGTGTAGTCTTTAAATAAGACATTATTGGGTTATTATGGGTTTTAATGACGACTTATTGGTGTAACGACTGTAGACGATGATTACTTCTTCGATTTACGAACAAGAATTAGCATAGGGAAGTAATAAAACGAATGGATGCCGGCAAAATCAAAGGAACGTACCATTTCAATATAAGACACTATTTGTCTTCTTCAGAAACATTGAACCCTTTTCAAGCTAAGATTACTTTCGCGTGCGGATATACATTTTATTTATTTCCCTTTCTGTTTTTGCGTGCCATTTTATCGCACACCATATTTTACTTTGTTATTTTGTTCGTTATACAGTTTTTACATAAGCTTTCTATCTGATTTATGTGTCAACGTTCTACTGAAGCCACTTCTGCATTTATATGAAATTCTTAAATTATACCGTTATAATATATTATTACGTCATTATCTCACCGGAAATGAACCTGAAACTACTTCTTATTTCAAGGTAATGTGCATAGGTATGACGTGGTGATGATGACAAGACAATGCAGCAATGCACCGTTGCGTTGGAGGGCCTTACTCTCCATAGCATAGATGTTCCAACAGTATAAGATGAGAAGTGCCACAAGAAAAATTTTGCCAAAGTTATTCTTCATTACTTGCGTCCACGCTAATACGCTGTACGCAGTAGGTACGCTAGTACGTAGTTAATTTGTTCGAAGTCATCTTCGTGTGGAATGGTGAATGAATTAGTAACTAATCACAGTGATGCAAGTTCTTTTGCACACAAAACCTTACCTTACCTTACTTCAACTCATCAGCCGGGATTTTCAAAACGCCAACGCCAAACGCTGCTCCAGTACGAACTAACGCCCCAACTCAGAGTTACCTACTAACGGTTACTGAAATCACTCCTTAGTACAGCATTGGTATAGTGATTCTTTACTAAGGAGTGATTAAAGTAATCGTTAGTGACTCTGAATTGGAGCGTGAGTCCTTTATAGGATATACGTAGGCTATGTATTGTTGAATATTAATGCGTTACTATTAAGGTCTGAGTTATAGGGACGAAGATAGAATGTTTCATTCGTAAGCGTCGCTTGTTATCAAATCACAAGATTGTCTTACTTATAGTATCGGTTCATTTTACGGTGGCACAAAGGATACATGCCACCGCCTGTTGTTCCGCCATCATCAACATGAGGCTTATGAGTTAACAGTCTCTTAAATACTTGCTTAAGTTTAAATTATTTCTGCAGTTGAGATAGCTAATAGATCGATGTAAGCGACGCCGTCGGTGACCAAATACTTTGAAGAACCTTTCTTCACCAACGATTATGAGTTATTTGTGAAGAAATAAGCATTAGTATCTGTCATTTAATTCTATACCCATTTCTATTAAAAGATTGATGTAGGTACGTACGTACTAGAAATTAATATTCACTTGATTCGAGAAGTAAGATTTTAAATGAAGTCCGCACATAGTGCCAATCCACTTTTGACCAGCATATTGGTTTATGCCACTTGAACTGGGAAGGGCAATAAAAATACTAAGTATAAGATATTATTTTTTTAATAATGTCATATTTTTACAAAGATTCTATTCACATGAAAATTTTTACAACTATGCTTTTGATATTAACACTCGACAATCAGATTGAGATAAAAGATGTCACACATCATTGTAGTAATTCTAAAATTTATTTATAATAATTACATCTATGTACAAATATACAGTTGTCTTAAAAATATAGTGAAAAGTAAATTCGACAGATTGTTCTGATATTAAATACAAGTATAATATGTATGGTAACAAACTCATTGTAACAAACTCACAGCCTGTAAAATAATTATATAAACTATAAAGTCCTTAAAAATCCATAAACACGGTATTTACATTAAATATCACTTCTACTACAGCTAGTATTTATTATATTTACATTTTGAATAGTAAAAATACACAAAGAACATTGAAATGATACAATATAACCATGCATTATAATTCTTGATTTATGATATGATAATGATTACATTAATTTTATTCAAATACCACAAAATAACAAAACTAATTTTAAACGAGACAAAATGGCGACTTAAACTTAAAGGTCCTTAATTGTCTCATGTTTGGATTGACTTGATACACTTCATGTAATATTGTATAGTAATTCTATGAATTAACTCAATAAAATTATGTATTGACATGATCAAGCATCTCTGGCAGAGCATTGTAGGCTACCATATTACCGAAACCTGTCTTAGGTTCCTTTTTCGTCACAATCGCAACGATTTCCTCTTCAGGGGGAGGCGGTGGAAATTCAGCCTGAACCTCCATTCCTATTGACATATCATCTACACTAAGAACTACTTCCCTATTGTCAATTTCAATTCTGTTACGATCTACGGAGCTATCCTCCATTATACTGTACAAATTTTCAGCTTTGCTTTTATACATTTGTCAGGAGGTCATGTAAAATGGATCACTAATGTTAACTTCATCGTTGACAGTGTTACCTTTCTGTGACCATTCTTTTTGTTGATGTTTTATTCTATAAATTATTTCATCATGGATAACACCAAAACACATCGCTGTCAACGCTAAGCCAGTCAACGTGTAAGCGGAACAGAACCATAAAATAGTAGAATTAATTGTATAGTATCTTACACCATGGATTGTAGTGTAACTCATTCCAGGAATTATGTTACCAAAACCAATTGTACTTAAAGCCATAAAACAGAAATAAAACCCATCTATTATACCCATATTATCTAAATGAAACAGTACAATCGCTCCTAACGTTATATAAATGAAAATTGCAACAAGGCAAAGTAAAACTGGAGCTAATATACTAAGACCATGCATAGACAGTTTTGAATCTGTGTCAGGCCAACTTATGATATCATCTTTGGCAGTACTCGTTGTCGGTCGTTCTGATATGGATGAGTCCTTTTGACTATCTGCTTTTAAAACATAGCACTCTTCTGTAGGAGTTTTGCTTGTATTTTGACTGTTTAGTATTTCTTCCTGTTGTCTTTTGAGTTTCATTCTTCTTTCTTTTTCTGCCATTCTCCTTTCGTCATAACAACAGTATCCACAATTGGAGCAGAGGCAGCAGCATAACGCCTTACTGAAGACACTTCGGGCCATTTTCGACAGAAGTGAGCCAACACTTGACAGGTATACAAGCGTTAAGGGTATTCCGAACAAAGCATACAGAATGGTAACGCCTTTGCCAAGAATAGTACGCGGTGCAATATTTCCATAACCTGTAATACAAAACACACATTATGAATAAAACACCTCAATGAATACGTTGACGTATAGAAATAACTTTGATACAAGATGCTTCAAATTTTACTCCTTCAAAAACGGGGCACTTTTTTGGTTGGTAATGCGTCGGTGATGCCCACAGAGATGTATACTCTAGGTATACATGTCTGTGGTGATGCCTTTAGGTGTATTAATGTTCATGATATTTCATTATGGAATTAGCCGGCAAATGAGCTGACTATCCACCTGATGGTAAGTGGTTATCGTCACCCATGAGCATCAGCAACACCAAAGGTATCACAGGTGCGTATCAATATCAAAGGTGCGTTGTCGGCCAAAAAAGAGAGAAGAAAAAGAAAGAAAGAACTGGTTCTCAAGACCCCAGCCGGAATACGACGAGTCGTTTGGCGGCTGACTCATGCTCAAGGGTAGTAGCTATCCAGGCAAACCCTATTGATAAATGATGTAATATTTGCTCGTTTGTCGGCTATTGACATAAAGATAATTAATTATGTCAAGTAGTCAAAATTAAATGAAATAGGTTTAATGACACATAAGAAAGCACTGAATTTAAACTAATTTTCATTTTCCCGAATCTCTTTTCAGCTAATTGTTCATTTTGAATCCGACTGTTAAGGCTCCACAACATCTACATAGTTCTTACCAATAGTGGTTAAAACGGTTAACGAGTAGAAAAACGCCAGGGCTAAATTCCACTCATGCTCCTCATAATGGTTGCTGATGTCGCTCCCACCAAATTCACCCAAAGCCATTTCTTTGTAGCTGACGCCATATTGTGACGCCATTTCAGTCGTAACCCTTTGCATCAACTCGTTCTGGAATTTCAAAATTTCTTGTGCTGCCAAACGCGTCCAGTTTTCTCTGTACAAGATATTCAGTGATACGGTTATTTCCCAAATATTTTCCACGGCTCTGCTTCTGGCATCCCAAAAGTAGTTTGCTGAAAGGGTTAAGTTGCCATAATCGATTTCGTCATCTCCATCCTTTTTATAAGTATTATTCTGATCTTTGTAGGTAATTTTTTGTCGGTCAGGTAGCAACCTCGGGCGGACCGGCACTTCGGCGCCACCCTCTATTGCGAGAAATATAAACGAACCCAAGAAAGTATAGGCCAATAAAATCGAAAATATCACGACATTTGTCAGCGAGCCGATAATGAATTGTTTTCTTCGGTACTTGGTTGTTTTAAAACAAAAGCAACAAACAACTTTCTGTCGTGAAGTTTGTGCTTTCTTTTTGCTATTAGATGCCATCGAGTCACCATCTTGGCATTTGTCCAAAGGGATGCCCCCGTTCAAAGTTGGTTTTGCCAACGTATATTGCTCGAATCGGTTGATAGCTTCCTTATCCAATACCGCATGGTTTATATCCATTTTTGGCCACAGATGTTATTTTTCACCTTTGTTTATTGACGTCATTATTTTTCATCCACCACCTGGAACAATATTTTACTTGTTATTAATGTCGCCAATTTCGATGTATTAACTTAGGTCGTCGGAAGAAAAAAAGGGAAGAATTCCAAGAAAATTAAGTAATGCTATTTATGATTTTCTAAATTATTATTTTCAACTAGCTGTTCCGTGCCTGGATGTTATAGATAGGAGAGATTCTTTTTTTGATCTTTTGATAATTATATAATATGTATGTATCTATACCAAATTAAGTTTTCTAATTAGCACTAAAATTTTCTGGGTCGTGGGGGCCATGGACAATACACACATCCAGACCGAGAACAGAAATTCAAAGTCACCAGGAAAAGATATATTTATCTCTACCAGGTTACAAAAATGTCAATCATGGAAAATATGGCACATAGTAAGTAGGTCAAAGCATCATTGTGGCTTAATCCACAGAGTACTTAAACACTACGATTTTAATAATAAAATACTCGTAATTATGTTCGTACTTCCGTGCTTTAAAAAGGAAGTTGAAATTTGGTCTCTAAACCCTTAGATAGCAAATCCTTCTTCAATCCGCACTACAGTAGCTTCTATGGAGTTTACTATCGGTTTCCTTAGTAACGAGAATAAGCCAGTACTATCAGGTTATAAAAATACACATAAGCTATGCATATTACTGCTACTTTAATCCTACCTGTATACGTAAAGTATAATTTAACATTGATATATAATACAAACATGATGTTTAAACCTTACAGAACTTTTTTAAAATACCTGATGCCCATTTAGCATTTAAAGTTGATGGCACCCTAACAATACTCATTTTTGATTGATTTTGTATATTATGTTTAAAGTGTCGGTTGTACGCAAGCCGAATAACATTACACAAAAACTATTTCATTTCAAAAGAAAATAATAAATAACTACTCTCCGAGTATCGAAAAATCCAATAGAACAAAAGGGATTTCCAATTTGGACTTATTTGAAACAATAAATGAGAAACTTATAAAAATGTACCGACTCTTACGAATGAATAATTCAAAGACAGGGCTTGCTCGCTCGATAAAGCCACAGGGTAGATAGAAATTCATTATATAAAGGAGTAAAGGTGCGTAGCCGAGTTTATGGAATGGAAACCTCCGAATTGCTAACAGGAATTTGAGGCTAACACGATATTTTAAAGAAAGTTTTCTGCAATTTTACTATGGCACCGGTATTATGCATGGTTTCAATCTAGTTGTATGATGATACTCATCATCTCATTCGGCATGAAGAAATTCGTCTGATATGACAATTTTCTATAGTTAGCCTTGTGGTCACTCAAGACCAATTATTGTAGATAACATTTTTGGCGTGTTTATTAATTTCATGCCTCCAGATTTTGGATTGACAAAGATAATATCGTCGTTGCGACTTTAAGACCCCTTATGTGTTTTGTGCCACTTTTGGCAAAATCACTTTTTTACGTCAAATGATTCTACATTTTGAAGCACAATCGAATTCAAAAACTCTCATGTGTGTACGACGTTTCCATGGTAATTTATTCACGAAATTTAATAGCACCTATGTGCTTGCTAAAAAAACTTTATCAATTTTTATCGATGCACTCAAAAAGATGATTTTTTACACATAAGAGGTCTTAAAGTCACAACGAAGATATGTACTTCTGATCTACTACATAAAACAAATTTTAAGAACAATTTAAAATATTATAAAATACGCAATCTTTGGTTTTCATAACTCGATTGCTTCGACCCTTTTGATTTTCATCACAGCAAGTGAGCGTGTTATGAATAAAAAATATTACGGTTTTATCTAGGAAATTGTTTTTCAGCTTATACCTACAGGTAGAGAAAATTGATAGGTATTTCGATAGATTGATTAATTTGTATCTCTCGGGGAATATACATAGGTACACCTTTGCAGGCTACATTGAAGAGTTATCTTGTAATAGTTTTGTAGTAATCTTGTAGTTTGTGTCTAACAACTTTCAACGAATAAATATACCACCAATTTTTAATCATTTTTGCAATGCCTATTGTCGGAATAAATGTTTCTTTCTTTCAACGAATATTTTATACCTTCTATTAAGTAACTAATGTACAGTAATTTTTTAACGGATTAGCCGTGTTCATATCTGCTCCGGTCGGTTTTCGAACTCATGACCACTTACTTCGCAGTCACTCCCAACTAGGCTACGGGCTGTATGTCATAGATAAACGAACTATACTATATCTTTTACCTCTCCAGTGTTCAGTAAATAAGGTGGCTAATAAGCTAAACCCTTCTCAAGAGCATTGACGGGGGTGACAGATATCTAACATGGGATGAAATATCAACACCTGTTATTTTACAGTGTGCCGTTCAATAAAAAGGTTATGATTATAACCGGTCCCGCGTATTAAGATGGTTAAAAAGAATGACTTTTTTGCGTTTCGACATATCTGACCGCCGCTTATAAAGCTGTAATAAGCCAACAAATTGGCAGAATAAATATTTTTTAGGGAGTTGCGTTCCTATTATTACGATAAAAAAAGTAGATTTTTTGTACATATTTCTATGATTATATTATCAAAATTTTACGTGAATTTTCAGGATAATTTGCCATATGTGAATTTAGTGACTCTAAAATAAATACGAAATTTGCACTTCGACACCAGACTTATTCTGTAGTTTACATCCACTAAAATGTAACCTTTACGCAACAGTGTAACAGAGCTATACTATTTTCTGAGGGCTATTACTGGAATGTCTTTTACTGTAATATACCCTTTACGGTTGTCAACAGAAAGTAAAGTTAAACTAAGCATCCGCTAGAAAACCCAAACGCTCATCCTTTTACTAAAACGGTGTAATCCTTTTAACCCTTAACCCTGTTGATTATATAAATCGTTGTGCTATAACAATTAAAATGAAATAAACCAATCAAATAGTTAAAATAGTAATACATTAATTACCAAATGAATTATTTATTATTTTAATTAGTAAGCCCACGGTGGAAGTAATTCGGTTTATACATCATTACGGCAATATCTACTGGTACAAATACAAATCTTTTCGGTTTAAATAGCATTCGAAAATTATAATACCTCAGTTACATCGGCATCTTATGCAATACATACCTATAATAAGCTATACAAAAAAATGTGTCTATTTTTCAAAATGTAATTTTATATCTTAAATTTTTGTCCAGTTTCACAAGCCTGAACTAGACTACGAATAAAATGACTTTTTCAAGGGATATTGAAAATACTGAAAAATAAAAATATGCTAGCAATCAAACAAACAAAAAACTGAATTCAGTGTTTACAGTTCACCATAATTCAATTATTCTTCATTTATTAAAGAACAATTCAGTTAATGTATTCTGATTGTTCTTAAAGTAAATCCGAACTTATTCTTCGTACATTCATAATATCTCAGTAACGTTAGTAATAATTTATTACCCATCTACTTTATTATCCTACACTAGGATATTGCAATTACAATTTAGTAAGCAAGCTTACGTATTCAATTAATATCTCTTATGTATGCAATGAGTGCGCCCAAAGAGAGAACTTGTATTTCTTTGTTCTTGGAACTCATTTCGATGTTTGTTATGTTTATTCGCAAAGGAAATAAATTGGAACTTGTTGATTTTTCTCATCGCTTTTATTTGGAAATTCAAATACTCGTATACTTTTTCGGTACTGATTTTTATAATGAGAATCAAGGAATGAGCGCACTTTGTAAAGTGTATATACAGGGTATCCCGTAAGTAGCGGATCAACCGAAGGTGGCAGATAGCTTGAAGGTTGACCTATCATATGTCAGAAAATTACCTCAGTAAAAGTGTCACCGTTTTCGAGATATTGACAATTTTTTAAAATTTAGAAAATTCGGCTCCTTTACCCTACTTTTTCCTGTTCAGTCCACAAATGAGCAGATATTTTGGTAATTTTTTTTCCTAGAGCTCTCAGATAGTTGCTTTATAATTATCAGTATGTAATATTGTTGAAATTATTAGGGAACGCTGAGAAAATAGCGTCTACTTTGGATATTTTTGTTTTTGATTTTCATCGACACAACTTTGATGCGAGGTGGTTGAAAAAAAATGTACTGGGCAAGTATGCCCCGGTATTTTAAAAACTTTTTTGTTTAATGCAGATTTTAAAAAGGTACAATACAGGCTACTTTGATAGGGAAAATTTTCAAGTAAAAGCCATTTCAGTGCCAAAGGGGTGAATTTGAATCAAAAGTTATTTTATTGTTTACTGTTATGGGATGAAGTTTCTCAATGGTTTTTGCTTAATATTACGTTACGTTAAATTATTGCTCTAATAAATATTTAAAATAATAATTATTTTGTGATATTTAAACCTTTAAAAGAAATTTCAAATTACCTAAGAATTACTTGAAAAATATTGTTTCTTGAAAAATTGTCAATTTCTCGAAAACGGTGACACTTTTACTAAGGTAATTTTTTGACATAATATGATAGGTCAACCTTCAAGCTATCTTCCACCTTCAGTTGATCCGCTACTTACGGGACACCCTGTATATACACTTTACAAAGTGCGCTCATTCCTCGATGCATTTAATTGATTGATTGTATATATATACAGAAGCGTGATTATAGTGTAGTAGAATGAGAGACATTGTAGGTGCTTAATACCTCAAACTTAACGACGAGTGTTTCTTCGTATTATCATTTGTCTGTGTTTTATCTGTAACAAAGAAAAACAAGATTTTAGTATATACTAGTATGTTCATCATTTATTTTCCTATCATTAAGTTAATGCGTGACCGCAATCCGACCCGATGGTAAATGAAGATGGAGCATAAGATGGTGATGGCAATAACGCGATAGACGGGCGGGAACAAAGACTCATATATCCGCACCTAAATCGATGAATAGCTGGATTAATTTATGAAACAATCAATCAATTAATTATTAAATTAATCAATGGTTGTAAACAAGGATATCGACGGTTAAAAGGCGACTTGATTCAAGCGCCATTTTGCAAACTTTACAGGAGAGCGTTTTAAAGTTTATTTTTTGAGAAAAAAAATCATTGTTCCTAAAGTATACCATAAAAATTGACGAGTCTCCCCATTCATAAAGCGGCATATTTTGTGCTATTTTTTGATATATATATAACAAATAAAAGGTGTTTTTTAACGGAGTTAGATGTAACTTGAGCCATTTTGCACAATTCTTTGATCAGGGCAGAAGGAATCAAAGTACACGATTACTATTTATCTGTTCAAAGCAAAATAATTCAAGTGTACAATGACTTCTTTAGCAGATCAAGGATAAATGATTTAAATCACTCACCTATTTGTAAACTGTTCATGGATAAATGAGTTAAACCGCTCACATAGTTATAAACTGTTCATGGATAAATGATTTAAACCGCTCACCTAGTTGTAAACTGTTCAAGGAGTAATGACTCAAATTACACAGTGATGTAATAAGATTTAAAGCAAATTGTTTTAATCGCAAGATTTATTAAAATTTGACTTGGATGTAGGGAAAACGAATGAAAGGACATTGTCAATTCAAAGAAAAGTAACTTAAATGGCATACTTTTAAGAATTTAGACTTTAAAGTCGATTTTATACAACGAAAGAATTAAAATTTAATAAAACAATGCTTTTCATGAATCATTATTTTTTGCAAAAAGAAAATGGTTCTAAATGATATAAAGACTTAAAACTGGTCAAGGATAATTAGCACAAGTCATATTCTTCAATATACTAGTTCAGGTAAGATTGATTCAAGCGACAGAGATAATGTTTGAATGTTTAAGGCAAAATGATTTAAGTAACATACACTAATAAATCTGGTTCAAGCAAAAAGGAATTAACATCCTTTGTTTAATTATTTAAGATCAAGTAAAAAGAATTCAAATGCCGATACCATTTCATTCCATCCGAGGATAAATGGCTTAAACTACAAATAGTAAGAAAAACCTTTTTTTTCGTGGGTCTATATACATGCTTTGAAAAAAACAACCAAATTCGCTACACTTGATACCGCGTAAGCAAAAATGATACCCAAATTGGTCATGGAGCCAAGCGCCAAAAAAGTGCTCAGATTAACCTCAAACTCGGCTCCATCGACGCGCAAAAATTCGCCGATTCCAATGATGTATATAACTCAATATCGCCCAGGATGGCGCTTGAATCAATTCGCCTTTTAACCGTCGATATAATATATCGTTGATTAGGTAGAGTAATATTAATTAATAATTGATCAAACTTCAGTGACCTAGTCTCGCAGATTACAGGGAATCTGCTTATTACTAGGGCCTAGACGGCCTAACGACTCTATACACTGATTACATAATGGACTTCCTATCTTGTATTAGGAAGAGCTTGGTATTGAATAAGATGACAGGGTAGTCACGTATGAGTTGCTTATCCGTTTGTAGTGGAACGTGCTCTGTGACGAGAGTTGTGTTGCCCTTAGAAAATGATCCGTGCATTTTCATTCGTCTCATATATTTCCTATATTTTTGCTAACATTCGCATATCCCTACTTTTTAAAGAATTGTACTATTGTAGTTTATCTTCCTTTACTTTATTATACTTCATTTTATCTTTTTATCTTATAATATCGCCATCGCTACTTAGTGCAAAGATTAAAGGTACTGCAAAGTATTTCCTTCTTGTACATAAGTAGTTAATATAGTAATATTCGATAAACTTACTACATCGGAACCCTACATTGCGCGTGACCTGACACGCACTTGCCCGGTTTTTTGTTTTATTAGTGACACTTTAATTTTCTCTACACCTAAATTCGACACAGATAAAATCGGGGATTGAAGCTAGCATTATACCTACCTAATTTTCAATTTTAACTTAAAAGGAGCGGTAAAACCGCGTATTAACGTTCTATCAGTACGATTTTCGGGTTCATTCTTTATTACATTATTTATAGGGTGGCTGTTAAACAGATCAGATATCTTGATCGTAAAACTCAGCAAGTTAGTAGATTTACATCCAACAAAACTGTTCTTTAACTCAATGCCACAAGTCGTGAAACCCGTTTTTGTATCAGCAATTCAGATGAAGTTCTTATAAGCTCTTGGTTATTTATGCATTCCTACTGTATATGGGTTACTAGTGATGGTGCAATGTACTTAAATTCTGGAAGTTTCCAAATTCGTCCAAGGTTAGTGGATACCATGACTGATGAATACCGATAGACGATTAGCACAATTACTATAGTTATTGATGGCTCTCATACTAAATGAGAAGGTATTGATTGTAGTATTATAATATATAGCTAGAATTACCAAATCATTAAGCATTAATAATCTTATATATAAAACACAAAAAATGTTTCTACGGAGGTCCTATATAGAATTTGAAACCATCCAACCGATATGCCTCAAAATGGTTTCATTTGAAAGGCAATAGTCCGAAAGTGGTATATGACCACTAAAACAATGTATTAGGCACATTTGGTCCATTGATAAAATTGATTTTTCACTTTTCCCATACAATAATTGGATGATTATAATTATGTAAAAATGACGCATCAACGTCAACACCACAGAGTACTTAATCACTACGTTGTCAACACAATACACTGATCTAGTCCATTCTCATCTGAAATTTTTTTAGCGTGGATTTACGTCACGTATGAAAATACATTTACAGCTTATCTGTCTGTAAGTAGTAAAAAGTAGTTTCTCTTGTAATTTTAATATGTTTCCTGACAAAGTGCACCACTGGGTGCACACTAACCTAACTTTGCATCGCAACACAATTTGTGTAAGATAAACAAAGACAGATAACGTTGTAACTTCGAGCTTGTCCAAAAACTAAAATCACGTTTTAATCCATTAATTAATTAATACTAGTCTAAAAAGCAAAAAAAATATAAACGAGCTGGTGCTTTCTGTTTACCCGATAGGGCCCTAGAGTAAGCCATATTGCTTACCGTACTGACTTAGGCATGATCTAAGTGCATTAGACTGTTTCAAATAGAATATATCTATAAAAATATGGGGTGTTATTTCTTAAAAAATAGTCATTGTTACATAGTTATCGTCATTAATTTGTGTTTTATTAAAAGCGCTTTCTTCTGATTCTTATAATTTTTTTCTGATTATGAAGACTATTTTTGAAGCCAAAACGGCAGTGCTCTGTTTTCTATTTAAAATAAAAATCCTATCTGACATATTTATATTATAGTATATTATATTATTTATATTCGGCTATTGGCGATTTGTGATGTTAGATTGTGTGACTTGCTAAAACTACAATTATTTTAATGCAGAGATACATATTTTGAAGCAAAAATATGTATTGTGGCAACCCTCTGACATTACACGTAGTTCAGAAGTTAGCAGCGATAAAACTTGGTATACGCTGCCCGCGAACGAGATTTTATTATGAATATCTTGTTTAACCGAATAATGTTTAAAGATGAATATCTAAATGTCTTAAACAAAGTATAATGTTGCTATAAAATTAAGGAGTCCAAACAAGATGTCACGGACCTACTCATAAGGTCAAAAACGCATAAAGTCAAACACGCAAAATGTCAAAAAGTAAAACGCTTTAGGCAAAATTTCAAATACGCATTGTTAAACTCGTAAATTGACAAGGACGCAAAAATGGTCAAAATAGCAAAAAGTCAGAAACGAGTTTGGTTGCTCGTGTTTTGACGGCATCAGGTTTCAATTCCTATTTAAGTATAGTAAATATGATAACTAACGGTATAGCTAGAACAGAAATATATTTGCCGTATTTTTTGCACCTTCATACTTTTATGTCACAATCTACCATAGGTAGGTACTAATGGTAACTATATTCCCTTTTGGATGACTACGGCAGGTTTACAGGAAAAATCTACCGTACTTGAACGAGCCTTAAAGAAAACTACGTTAGATCTGTTTTTAAAAAAACAATATGCTCCTTCTAGAATACTTTCTTTTTATTCTCTCTTTCCTGATGTTCAAGGGCGACGTTAGCCACTTACCATCAGGTGGATCGTCAGCTCGTTTGCATAAATAAAATTAGGGTCATTATTCATCTGTAATGTTGATCAACACAGTAAACCCTCCCGGTCCCTTCCGGATATTGATTCTTATAAGTATCCTGGACTAAGGAAGTATGAAACCCGAAACAAAGAATTGCGGACAACAAAGAAAAATTTCATCACCGTAATGTAACTAGTAGGAAAGCGTTTTAGTGCATAGTAAACCATAGCGGGCTATTCATTTTTCACATCGTGTGACAGTTTAGAGGCAATAAAATTTTGCATTGTTGTATCCAATGTGTATAGAAATGTTTCTCTAATCTTATGTTTCTGCAACTTGGGTAATACAGAGGCATGCTTCACGCCTGACGTCGGGATCTTAAGAGAACAATGTAATTTTGTGAAACCACGCTCCGAGCGTTATGCTAAGATCAAATTATGATTGTATCTTATTCAATTCCTGAAACAATGAGTTTGTGGAATTTAAATCAATGAAAAATATCATTTAAACCTAATTATAATCAAAATTATGATGTTTCTACACGTTTTATAAATAACATATATATATTTTATATTTCAGACAACTTATTGAGGCTGAAACTGGCAGTCTAATTGAAGAAACCAAGCAGACTTCAAAGAGAATGAAATAATTACACAAAAGTATTAATCTGAACTGATTAGCTTCTATTCATTAGCAACCGAGATCGAGATTTTGAGCTTACTCCATCACACTGTTTAATTAATAAATGGAAGGCTTAGTGACTAAACTAAGCATCAAAAATTACTGCCTCAAGGCCTCTAAAATGGTTTTACTACTACGAATATTTATACTTAATAGTGACCAGGGTCAACAAAGATGATATTTAAAAAAAGCAGTGAGAAATTTTTGACAGCGGTTATCTATCAAAATATTGATCTTGCCTTCTTTTCTTATTAAAGTTACATAATACTTTCAAATCGGACAAAGATTCTTCTTCTAGGACTTTTCTTATAAAAGGATGTATTTGTAAGTTTCAATGTAAAATGTAAATAGAATTCTTCGAACAGTATTTTGTCCATTACTTGCAAGTATTACTCTTGTTAGTGGTCGTGTCTGCATTTCGAAGAAATCCCTTTTGTTGGAAATTTAAATGCATTTCTAAAATGAATCAGTTAGCTTACAAAGACTCGGAGTGGTGGCTCAAAGAAGTACCTAATTTATCGGAAAATAAATAACAAACGAAGAAAGGTAGAGTAGAAGAAATTCTTTTACTTATTTATAAGTACTATTATTTCTTCTGTGGTAATAGTAGAAAAAATGTACATCGATGTCTTTCCAATTTTGAATTCATATTCTGTAATCCAAACAACAAAATGAACTACTTTAGGGTCATCAATTGTCTGAAATGAAACGATATTCTAGGATTAGACTCGCGTGACACCGGTTGAAGTACTAACAGAAACAGATACTAGTATGATCCGTAGTTACCTAATAGGCTGTAGTGTTTGCTATGCTATCGTATTCTCAAAGACATTCCTAGATTACACAAAGGAACGTCTCAGACATGTTTCGGGAATGAAGGATATACCAATATACATAAGTCAGACTGCCAACAAATGCAAAAATATTTAGGTTACCTTGTCAAGGGATGACAAGAAGAAAATACCAATAGTAACGATACCTGATTCTCAAATGAGTATGTATAACACAGGTCACTACCCCTCAAAGATATATTATATTATTACAATTTTCCAACAAGGCTGTCACAAATAATATTGATATAACATTGAATATGATGATCCTTGAACAGATAAAAAACAGCAAATAAAATTCTAAATATTTTTTAAATCACACTTAACATGTAATCATTATTTAACATTTGATATCAACACGTAAGAAATCTTTTGTTTTAAATCTAAACACGCGGTAGCGTGTAAGCCAATTTTCTAGCTAACAAAATTGGCGAGTAGCACCGTGTGTAATATTACACGAACCATTTGGAGCCACTTTTGACCACCTCATAACTCAAAAACTATTCAACATAAACCTGTCAAATTTTTCTCATTTATTAAGACTTGCGAAATACATACGTCTTCCAAATTTCATAAACACATCTCAAACGGTTATTTAGATATTAACGTCCAAAAATCGAGAAATTTAACACTGACTGACCTATAGATCAAAACTATATCCAACTTCCAGGTGACCTAGAAAGTTAAAATTTGGCATGCAGATAGGTAGTCGGGTGAATACAAAGGAATAAATCTGAAAGTAGTAAATTTTTATCATTTATGATAATTTTTCAAAAAATTGATTCTATTAGGAACACTTACTTATAACGCCTGAAATTTATGAACAGCAATCAAAATTGATGACAGGTGGTCATTATGTGGAATATATATAAGGAGTGAAATACCACCATTAATTTTTTTAATCGAAACATATCAGTTTTAGTACTTTGTGAAGCTTCTAACGGGGGGAAGATGTTCAGTGTACGTACGTATTATTTACGTACAGATTAGTGAGACGTCAGTAACCGTTATTTCCAGTGTATTGCATTGTTTCATTTTTAATGTGTGAAAAATTATTCTTCTCTAATTTGTATGGCATGTACACCACTAAATTTTGTATTATTTCCGAAATTATACCAGTTTAAAGTGATTCGAAGTATTGTTTCCAAATATATTATGACACGTTATCTCATCGAACACAAACTACTTATAACTAATAAGAGTATATTCGACTATCGTATTTATTATTATTACAACAGACTGGGATTTAGTATTAATTATTATTACAATATTTAGCGGACATGAATAGTAGAAGATCATTACTTATAAATAATGAAGTAATAGGTACTTTGGACCACGGTGCACTAACTACGGATTTAGTTGAAGGGCACTATTACAGTTCATGTATAAGGTAACAAAATTAACCAGTAACGTTATGAATAAGTACCTACTAATAATTTCTGTACAAAAAGTAATGATATCCCATCAAAAACATGAATGTAAAGTAAAAGCCAATTTAAAAAAAAAGAATTGAGATCTGAATGGGTGCCAAGTTCTGTGTAGAAAAGCCTAAAATTTTAGTCACAAGAACATGTAATTCAAGCTTTACATTTGAATTGGCTAGTTTTCATTAGTTAGCAACCAACAAACCAAATTTTAGAAAAGTAACATAGGTCATCAACCTAACAGACTTAACAAAGATAACTATACAAATATAATATTATAGCCTAGATAGGTACGTGAAAACTAACCAAGTCAAATGTGGAGCTTGAATTACATGTTCTTGTGACTAAAATTTTAGGCTTTTCTACACAGAACTTGGCACCCATTTAGATCTCAATTCTTTTTTTTAAAATTGGCTTTTACTTTACATTCATGTTTTTGATGGGATACATAATCATGCAAATTGTAGTAGGATTCAGTGAAATTTTCAATTATGACAGCTTTTTTGATCAGAGAGTTAACTGAGCATTAAATCGAATACTTCAGGCCAAGTGGTAGCTCAACTTGGACTGAAAGATGATCTTTTCACCACTTTGTATCTTGAGCGCTAATAATATGATTTATCGTTTTATTTTTCTAAGAATTTTAAAATGATACAGCTCCTGTATGAAATTCACAACACAGTATATCCCTATAAAGTGATAATTAAATTGTAATATCATTTTAAAAACTGAGGAATGATGATGATGTAACTACAACCTGCCTGAGGACATAATTGAGTTGTTTCCTAAAATTTTTTTTTGTTATAAATGGAAAGTTCATATATAAATTTTATAACAAAGTTATTTTAGTTTTTTTTTATTCGCTATAATTTAAAAGTTACATCAAATCAAAAATACGTTTTTGAATCCAGTACCGAAAACACGCCGACAGTTCCCGAATAGACCCGAGCGCGCGTGTGACGTCACTTTGTTAATTGCTATTCATTGCAGCATACAGCTGATACTGTGATATGACTTTAAACTGATAAAATCTTGATATTATCGTCAATAT
The DNA here is from genome assembly GCA_911387775.1 of Thymelicus sylvestris. Lineage (NCBI taxonomy): Eukaryota > Metazoa > Arthropoda > Insecta > Lepidoptera > Hesperiidae > Thymelicus > Thymelicus sylvestris. The sequence goes on along the minus strand of OU426887.1, from coordinate 6,446,994 downwards.
ATCAAAAATATATCAAAAATGCTAAACCTTAAAAGTTATCGTGCTTGTTTTGTACCATTACGTGTGAATACTACAAAAAACAACACCCCAAAGATAATGTTAAATGTGTACATTTATTCGGAACCTGTACATTTAATCCTACCTACTTTCCTACTTAATGTTATAAATCTGAAATTTTGGATGTTTGTGACTCCATCACGCAAAAACGGCTGAACGGATATAAATGAAAGGCACACAGATCGTTTTTTACCTAACTTACCAGATAGGATACTTTTTATCCCGGAAATAGACCTTTTCCCGAGGAATAAGAGGTAAAATTTTTGTTTTCGTTCATAGATTCATTTTTAGGGTTCCGAAGTAAAATCAGAATTCTTATAGTTTCGTCATGTCATGTCCGTCCGTCCGTCCGTCTGTCCGTCTGTCCGTCTGTCCGTCTGTCCGACTGTCCGACTGTCCGTCTGTCCGTCTGTCCGTCTGTCCGACTGTCCGACTGTCCGACTGTCCGTCCGTCCGTCCGTCCGTCTGTCCAAAACAAAGCGCCGAAACCCTTAGTGCTAGAAAGCTGTAATTTGGCATGGATATACATATTTATTAAAAAAATTGAAAAGGTCTTCCAAAAATATTATGGGAAGACCATTTTTGGAATTAGGGGTCCGTTTGCGAAATATTTGCTTTAAAGTGCTAATTCTGGTTGAAGTAAAGTGTCCAGGGGGGACAGTTGGCTAAACGGTTGGAGTTGGACAAGTGAAAAAAATCTCAAAAATAGGTAATAATATGATGAATTTACAAGGAAAACTATCACGGCTATGTTAACATGAGTAGTTAATGAATAATAGTCGATAAACTTACTACTTCGGAACTCTACATTGCGCGTGATAGTGATAGCCTAGCGGTAGAACGCTGGTCTCCCGAACGAAGGGGCCCGAGTTCAAACCCTGGCACGCACCTCTAATTTTCAAATATTATGTGCGTATTACAGGTTAATTATCACTTGCTTCGGTGAAGGAAAACATCGTGAGGAAACCTGCACACCGGAGAGTTCTTCATAAAAAGTTCTCGAAGGTGTGTGAAGTCTACCAATCCGCACTTGGCCAGCGTGGTAGACTATGGCCTAATACCCCTCGCATTGTGAGAGGAGACCCCGAGCCCAGCAGTGGGACAATTATGGGTTGTTGCTTTGCTTTGCTTTGCTACATTGCGCGTGGCCTGACACGCACTTGCCCGTTTCTTTTAAGAAACAACTGATGGTTTTATTTTATTAGGTTAGGAATTTTGCCACGTTGATCCTACTTCAATTCAATGAGGATTTGATGATGGGTTCTGGGGCTACAAAGTGGAACTCCTCAATGGTAGAGTAAAACGGAACCGTGTTTAAAGATAACTACTACTACTATTACTATCATTAACATTGTAAAATCAGTAGGAACATCATTAAATAAATAAACGCTTCACACTCATAGCCCCTTACTAGGATACCCTGAGTCGTGGGTGCCATAGACAATACAAGGACACTCACCCAGACCAAGAACAGAAATTCAAACTAATCATTCAAACCACCTCGCTGCATCCACCTCGCATCGTATCGAACCCAGGACCCTTGACTCAGCGATGTGGCGTGGTATCCATTCGCCACACGGGTCATTGACCAAGTTGGTGTATTTCGGAGACAAAAAAAAATTATATATTGTACCAGTTTTATGTATAAAGCGCGTACAAACCCATAACGCCGCAGTAGGTTTCCCTGTCGCGGGTGACATGGACAACACGTCACTATAACACCCAAGACCCGAGTACAAATATTTATTAGACATCGTATGTACCTATGTACCTACTACTAGCATAGAATTTCTGTAGCATTGCATTGTGCATTTTTTTTATTAATCACATTCTTCATTTCTCTAAGGATCCATATCCGAAATTTACGCTGACGAAGTCGCGGATAGAAGCTAGTTGTATGATAAATGAAATATAATTTACCATACACCCCTGATTTCATACCCCTAACACCCTGCCCTGATTCCTCCCAGACACGATTTACTAGTAAACAGTGTAACCTTTTCTTTTGGTGTAAGTATATAATCAATGGAGAGTTTTATTATATTTAATGTAGAATAAATCATTTAACGTTTAAATTTACAATAAAATTACGTGGAATATCTTTTTGCACTAAATTTCGGATATTTTTACTCAATTCACGTAGAAGCATCTAACACTGTACCTACTATCGTGTAATTCCTTTAACAAAATGACGTCACTAACATGGCGACCAACTTTGGCGCGTTCGTAGTCACGTGATTTTTTTTGAACTTTTATTAATTTTCAATTCGTTATTATTAATATTAAAAATAGTTTTTAAGCGTTTTTAACAATGCCAATTAATATAATTTGTGTTAAAGATTTAAAATACATTTTAAAAAAAAATATTTTTTTAAAAATGAATAACTCAGTTGCGTAAAAGATTGAATTCGAGAAAAAATATAAGAAAAGAAAATTTCATATTTATTTTTTCAAGACCCCATCTTCAAATGATCAATCGGCATCTTTGAACTTAATGTATACCACAAGCAAAATCTGGGAGACTTTTAAAAATAGGTAATCTCTATGTATGTAAATCATCTAGACTTGTAGTGTATTTGTGTGAACTATTTATATTTAACTTTTGATTGTATGCGACAACTAAAACACAATTGCTACAAATCGAATCAAATCAAAAAATTTTATTTAAAATTGGTTTGGTTTACAAACACTTTTTGAAAGTCATGCAAGTTACGCCAATGCTTCAACAAGGCCCTACTGTGAGAGGGCCCGGGAGAAGAAGCAGCAAGAAACTACCGAGTTTGTTTTTTTCCTGCTCACAGTTACATATAGCACTTATCATAATATTCTACTACAATCTATATTCATAAAACTCATGTCCAAGCAGTCTTGTCTTTAAAATAATCATCTAGTTTGTAATATCCTTTCGTCATAAGAATGCTTTTAATATGAGTTTTTTTAAAGTAAGGCATTTCTGTAAATTTCGATGGAATTTTATTATAAATCTTTACACATGTACCTACCCATGAACGAGCCACCAGTTTTACATAGTCTAAAATTTAGTACAATCAGTTTAGCCTTGTTCCTCGTATTAATATTGTGGATGTCACTCCGTTTGCTAATAACAGTGATCGAAGCACAAGTTTAGTGGTATATTCTTTTACCGTATGAACTAAGTCGAAACTACTCGTTAATACAGTATGTCGATTAAATGTAAATACATTTCAAATTCAAATAAACGTTATTTATAACATTTCATTTCATTTAAAAATCTTATTGTTCCCCACGTTACCTTACTACAAATAAGAGTGTGACCGTATCTAATTTCACAATGTTTATTAAAACAAATTCACATTTGTGAATACTTGTAATTTTTTGTAGTCTTTGGCAGGAATTTGATGACATCAATCATTAGTTAAGTCTTTCTGAAATAATAAGTCAAAAATTAATTACAATATAATTTTGACTAAATTCTATCGAAATGTTTGCTAAGATTGGCACTTTTATAGCCAAAACATTTCCCAAATCTATCGTGGTAACCGTGCGCATCGTTTCAAAATCCAAGCGCCAAAATATAAAAATTTAACGCCCAGATGAAATGCTCTCATAATGGCGGGACTAATACTAAACTCCGTCGCTATTACACTCATATTTTACAAAACGTAATGTGTCACGTTGCCTTTATTACTGCTCTGCTCGCGTGACATCGCGATACATATTTTTACATAAACATAACACAGTGTTTCGCACATGCCCTCGTAACGAATAATTACTTCCACGACGATGTGACGTTAGCAAGAAATTGAGTTACATCTTAATTATTCTGAGTACCTATCACATCATCGCAAAGTATAATACGATGGTGATAGATGATTACATGTTTAGGGTTCCGTAGGCAAAACTTAACCGGATAGTTTTATCATACCCGTCCATTCGTTTGTCTGTTCGTTCATAGGTTCATACGTCCTTCTGTCGCCGGCCACAGCTCAGCTCAGAGACCCGTAGTTTGGCTATAATACAAAACGTGTACAATATTGTTTCATGAGGCCGATGATATGGTAAACTAAATATTTTTTTTTAGCTAATTGTAAATTACAGTGGACGAGCCATCTGTGGTAAGTGAGTGGTCACTTTGTTTGATGACGATTTGGTGACGGTGGCGTCGCCTATGGACAACAGTAACACCAAAGGCAAAACGCATCGATAATGTGTTGCCGTCCAATAAAAAGAGAGAAAAAGAAAGACACTTACGTGACATAAAAGGTATCAAAGATACGGTATCAACCAATACTTTGAAAAAACTTCACGGTTACCACTAGAGGTACGACGATGGACATTTTCTCATATTACAAAAGGAAAAAGGACATGTATGCAAGACTACCGTCAAGTATAAGAACTGTAATAACTGTTTATTTATTTCATATTTATTGACCACAATACAGGATTAAGGTACAAATGGCGAGCTTAATGAATTCTCTGTCATCCAACCATTATAAATCTTGCTGGGTAAGGTATACTTTATGATGCTTAATACAGAACCCGTCAACCTCCAACAGACCCTCCTGATTATTTGAGGCTCCTTTATTGATCAGCTGCTTCAAGCATTAAAAAATGGCTTGGACTAAAAGATTGATGAGTTCCTAACACCTCGATGTAGAGTTATGGTTTACAATTAGGTCTTTATTGAAAGATCAGCTTATCATCTACATTAAATTTAACAATAAGCATTTGGTATAATTGACGATAGACTTAGGTATACCTACCTACTGCCAATTCCATCATTTTTACCACCGATTTTTTACACTGATTGAATTAACTGACGTCGTGCGTCGGAGCTGACACACACCTTTTTTTACAATTGATTATCTTCTACTTTTTCAGAGTAACTTCTCAAATATTTTAAAAGCAGTCGTAAATGTATAGGTATATTATTTTAGAACTTATTTATATTATTTTAAGCATTTAATAAGACCACAAACAAAATTACCTCAATTAAATTTTGAACCTGAAATCTACATTAATTAAAAATTATTTCTTTACAGTGCAGGGAACGACAGGATTGGATTTCGCTTCAACGTATTTTCATTCCATACTGCATGTAACAACACTTAAAATAATTGGACAGTACTCAGAAATATTCCTTTTTGTTGCAAATTAATTTTTCTACGAGTAGGTATGCAACAATTATCATTTCAGTGTAAGTGTAAGGGCCCTCGCCGACGACGACTTTTTGTAGCGATGCTGTCGCGCGTCCGCATCAATACAGTGGCGAAGCGGTCGCTAGCTGTGTGCCCTCGCCCATGGGCCCAGATTCAGTCGCGATACAAACGCGCTTCTGTCGCGATGCAAACGCGATTCAGTAACGGTACCATGGTAACTGCGATCGCTACACTTCCAAGATACCGATGTCGTCCGACACGGTCGCGCGTTGAATCGATACAGTCGCGATGTTGTAGCGTGTTAGTAGCGCGTTGGCATCGCTTCTGTAGCTCGTTGTAAATGCGACACAAGCGTTAGTAGCAATGCTGTTGCGCGTTTATGAAACGCGCGACAGCATCGCTACAAAAAGTCGTCATCGGCGAGGGCCCTAAGGTAGGAAATAGAGACCTGCATTGTATTTGTGTCAACCATTATGTACCTACATACCTATTGTCCACAATAAAGCATCTTTGAGTTTGAGTGTATTTAGAACTATGAACAAAGTGAAATAATAATAATAATAAATAAATAACGCTTCACACTCATAGCCCCACACTAGGATTCCCTGTGTCGTGGGTGCCATGGACAACACACAACATAGACAAGGACATTCACACCCAGACCGAGAACAGAAATTCAAACTCATCATTCAAATTTCCGCCTCGCTGGGAATCGAACCCAGGACCCTTGGTGCGGCGATCCGGCATGGTAACCATTGCACCACACGGGTCGTCAATGCTTTTTATGTGTTTCGGTTGCAGGAAAGTCGGTAATATTTAGAGTCAAACTTCCAGCTTATCCATGCCCGATGTTGAGCATTTAAGCACTTGTATAATGTATTAACTATGTATTGAATATTTTGAAATATGATTGTTCTGTTTTACAACAATAATTGTGAGTTTCATATTTTTGCCATTTTGGAAATCATCACGTCATATTCTAAAATTGAATGGCAATGAAGATTTCATAGCCACTATGACCACTATGTTTTAAGACCAAGAACAAGATTTGTTTCTAATGAAATAAGTCGACTTGAAAATGCTATACAAAGTGTATAGATACTTAATTGATGTAGGAGATTACGTTGAAAAATTTTTATTTAACATACATTTATGTTTTAATTTATTACCGGGAACTTTTTATCGCCCAAGGTACCTATAAGCTTTAACAAAACACTAAGATGGTTTACTAAATAACTCTCGTGTAAACAAAGCCCTAGATTTCCTGAATTCAAGATAGGGCGATTTATTAATAAATAAAATAAAACTTTGTAATAAGAAGTTATTCTCAAAAGGAAGAGTAGGTAAGTAACAGAAAGAAAGGCCAAGAATTTTAATATATTTTACTATTGAATTGAATGAACTGACTCGTTTGACCATTAGAGAATCGAATTAAAATGATTTTATTGCACAATTTAGTTCATTAACAAATTGTATTTTAAGGTCAGCTATTTGAACACAAATAAACAAGAAAGTAACACTTTATAAAGTAGGCAACAGTAACTTGATTAATGTATTTTTGTTTTTTTAGTAAACATGAAATTCACAAAACATCTAATAAAAAATTGTTGCATGTGCGGGTTATACTGTGTGAGTGTGTTTACATATTAAACATAAATAATAGGTTTCCTGAAGTCAAATATGGGATCTTTCGCATACATAGTACAGTCATCTGCAGAGAAAAGTAACCCATCTGTTTACAACGCAACAGGCAACGGAAACGTTGCTATTCGTATATTTATAAACAGATGGGTTACTTTTCTCTGCAGGTAACTGTACGAGTAGGTTACTAGTAAACAATAAAAACAACATATTCATATTCACTTTACAACACGAACTAGTGAGAACGTAAGAAATGAAAGTAAAGTGATAACTTTAAAAATGAATGTGAGGGCACGTTATAATTATTATAACGTTAAAGTGGCAATAGGTAGGTACTTAGGAAACATACTTTTACTATATAAAAAATTTCCATAATTGAAACAATAACATTTAGGGGCCGCACGTTCATTTTTAAAGTTGATGATATCTATTTAAGGAGGTGTACTAGTAATTTGGTTTTCCGTTAAGTCTCAAGTTTTCTTGTTATTGAAATGTTATTTCCAACATTCTATTGTATCGGACAAGAGAGTCGGTCCCGATTGTTATCGTAATATAGTAGTCGTTAATCTCTGTCGGGGCCATTGAGTGACCTAAGAACTTTCTGACATTTTGGATACCAAGCCTTATTTGCCACTTGGCTTACCGGTCAAGCAGTAAGAATTTTATTACAGTATAAAAAATAACCGACTTTAAAGTTAGGGATAACTCTAAAACTACTCATCAGATGTCGCTCAAATTTAAACGGGACATAACAAGCACCAGCTTACGAATATAAAAAGAATCATCAAAATTGGTAAATCTAATAAAAAATAATGAGGTATACAACACAGATAAAAAATTACATTCGAATTGAGATCCTTATCCTTTTTTTGAAGTTGATTAAAAATTTATAGAGGTCCATCCCCATTAAAAGAATGTCTTAAAATAGCACCCATATTATCACATTTCAAAATTTGTATTGAATAAAATTTCCTATTGTAAAACTTTTAAATTCAACGTTTTGTTTTAAAGTTCAACAACTGTTGGAGCGGGGATTTTAAGAACTGTATTGCAAAGGGAAAGGCCAAATTTAATGGACTTTTGTGTATTAGATACAGGCCCGAGCGCATGAAAGAGTGGATTTGTTAAGATTACCAGCTAATAAAATCTATTGTATATAAAAGCGTTAAGTTGGTTTGTGTACGCTTCAAAACCTCAAATATTTCTTCATCCTTTGAGCTCAAATTTTGACACAATATACGCTTCAAAAACAGATATTTTTACAGTTAGCAGTGTGCCAGTGCCGCCATTTACCGGGGACAGTAGGTATAAATATAAAACCTGTTGCAGAACAACGTCTGCCGGGTCAGCTAGTGTATTATAATTATTTAAAATGTTGAAATACGACATGAAATTGATGAAATAAATATATCGATAACTTTTTATGTTGCTGCAACAGAATAAAGAGCAACTCACAAATTATACCAAAGAAACGGTTCAGTGTCAAAATATTTTATATATACATAATCGGTCTTATTACAGAACGAGGTCTATCGTTAGTCCTGGTACTAAACCTCCTTTGAAGCTTGGACTAAACAAATTATTTATTATTACAAGACGCGTTTTAACGCTAAGCCATTGCCTAACTATGATAGGTAGGTACTAAAGCCTCAGATGAAACAATTTTGACAATGCGACGTTTATGCTTTTTGACACTTTGTGAAACGAGATTGTATTTGATTTTTAATTTGTATTTACCGTGGTAGGTTTAAGTCGTATTCGAACGACTTTATGTGCCTTTTATTTCTTTCATCTGAGACTAAAGCTAAACCTGCGAGCCCCCTAGTTTAACGTTGGACTATTTCACAAATGTCAAAGTCAGTTTTGAGGTTGTTGTCATGTCTTAAAAAATACATGTTTTAACATGTAATAAAATCCACGACAACAAAAATCAATAGAATTGATTGAAAACTGTATAATTATTTATTTGCAATAATATTTACGCTCTTAATATTAATAATAGACGTGTTCCATTAAATATATGTCAAAAACAATAAACAGCATCGTTGTTTAATGAAACGTCGTAATCGAATAAATACTGACGTTTTGAATCAGTTTCGTGTCAAACCCCTGTCGTTATTTCAGCATTTTCAGCCAAGGTCTAAACTTGAAACCAATAGTACTAACAAGTCAACGAGTATTTTGCGTTTTGTAATAAGCTTTGGTTTAAAGTATGTTACTAAAGTCAGTATCGTACCATGCCTGGACTATTTAGTCATGGTTTAAACCTAAACTTTAGACCTCGTCTTGTAATAAGGGGGAATATACTTAAAGAATAAATAATAATCAGAAGAATAAATATAGTAAATAGTCACCTAGATACTAATTCTCTACTGTTGAAATTTTATATATTATGATACTTTATTTATTTCGGTTATTGCAAACTATGCTAGTCGTATTGTAATAAATTAATCTTATAACCTCAGCTCAATTGTGCAGAAGCACAAAAGAGGACTAAACTACAAACGCACTCAAACTCTCAACAATAGCTTCGACAATAACCCTTTTGGTAATAACGATTTATCAAAAGGCCTAGATGCTCCGCCTATTCAAAGTTCTTAGGCCTTTCCAATAGTTTAGTGGTGAAGTTGGCCTTAATAATACACTGGACTTAACATTATTTACGGCTTATTGGATGTTACATTAATTGTATTTGAAATGTTCTGTGTTATCAAAATAATAATTTTAGACTATTAATTTACGAGTATCAAAAAGTTTTAAATAGAAATAAGTAATACTTTCTTGTAACATGCACATATAAAATAGAATATAACATGAAACCATTGTTATCGTATTTTAGATCAAAGGCTGGGATAGTGCCTACATAAAAGTACTTTGTCTAGTTTATTGAGTAGTAACAAGAGAATTATTATATCGACACTGGAGAGCAGCTTTCTTTTATGAGCCTTAAACTACGGATAGCCCTTTAAAATGTTGATACATTCAAGTAAGGATTCTAATAAAGTGATTTTTATTGGGAAACAACATTTTGCTGAACTGTTATTCTACGTCGCAGTAATGTCATTTTAAAATTGAGTTAATAACACAATACAATACAACACCTTTTTTATTTACACCATTATTGTTGTAAAACAGAACAATCATATTTCAAAATATTCAATACATAGTTAATACATTATACAAGTGCTTAAATGCTCAACATCGGGCATGGATAAGCTGGAAGTTTGACTCTAAATATTACCGACTTTCCTGCAACCGAAACACATAAAAAGCATTGACGACCCGTGTGGTGCAATGGTTACCATGCCGGATCGCCGCACCAAGGGTCCTGGGTTCGATTCCCAGCGAGGCGGAAATTTGAATGATGAGTTTGAATTTCTGTTCTCGGTCTGGGTGTGAATGTCCTTGTCTATGTTGTGTGTTGTCCATGGCACCCACGACACAGGGAATCCTAGTGTGGGGCTATGAGTGTGAAGCGTTATTTATTTATTATTATTATTATTTCACTTTGTTCATAGTTCTAAATACACTCAAACTCAAAGATGCTTTATTGTGGACAATAGGTATGTAGGTACATAATGGTTGACACAAATACAATGCAGGTCTCTATTTCCTACCTTAGGGCCCTCGCCGATGACGACTTTTTGTAGCAATGCTGTTGCGCGTTTATGAAACGCGCGACAGCATCGCTACAAAAAGTCGTCATCGGCGAGGGCCCTAAGGTAGGAAATAGAGACCTGCATTGTATTTGTGTCAACCATTATGTACCTACATACCTATTGTCCACAATAAAGCATCTTTGAGTTTGAGTGTATTTAGAACTATGAACAAAGTGAAATAATAATAATAATAAATAAATAACGCTTCACACTCATAGCCCCACACTAGGATTCCCTGTGTCGTGGGTGCCATGGACAACACACAACATAGACAAGGACATTCACACCCAGACCGAGAACAGAAATTCAAACTCATCATTCAAATTTCCGCCTCGCTGGGAATCGAACCCAGGACCCTTGGTGCGGCGATCCGGCATGGTAACCATTGCACCACACGGGTCGTCAATGCTTTTTATGTGTTTCGGTTGCAGGAAAGTCGGTAATATTTAGAGTCAAACTTCCAGCTTATCCATGCCCGATGTTGAGCATTTAAGCACTTGTATAATGTATTAACTATGTATTGAATATTTTGAAATATGATTGTTCTGTTTTACAACAATAATGGTGTAAATAAAAAAGGTGTTGTATTGTATTGTGTTATTAACTCAATTTTAAAATGACATTACTGCGACGTAGAATAACAGTTCAGCAAAATGTTGTTTCCCAATAAAAATCACTTTATTAGAATCCTTACTTGAATGTATCAACATTTTAAAGGGCTATCCGTAGTTTAAGGCTCATAAAAGAAAGCTGCTCTCCAGTGTCGATATAATAATTCTCTTGTTACTACTCAATAAACTAGACAAAGTACTTTTATGTAGGCACTATCCCAGCCTTTGATCTAAAATACGATAACAATGGTTTCATGTTATATTCTATTTTATATGTGCATGTTACAAGAAAGTATTACTTATTTCTATTTAAAACTTTTTGATACTCGTAAATTAATAGTCTAAAATTATTATTTTGATAACACAGAACATTTCAAATACAATTAATGTAACATCCAATAAGCCGTAAATAATGTTAAGTCCAGTGTATTATTAAGGCCAACTTCACCACTAAACTATTGGAAAGGCCTAAGAACTTTGAATAGGCGGAGCATCTAGGCCTTTTGATAAATCGTTATTACCAAAAGGGTTATTGTCGAAGCTATTGTTGAGAGTTTGAGTGCGTTTGTAGTTTAGTCCTCTTTTGTGCTTCTGCACAATTGAGCTGAGGTTATAAGATTAATTTATTACAATACGACTAGCATAGTTTGCAATAACCGAAATAAATAAAGTATCATAATATATAAAATTTCAACAGTAGAGAATTAGTATCTAGGTGACTATTTACTATATTTATTCTTCTGATTATTATTTATTCTTTAAGTATATTCCCCCTTATTACAAGACGAGGTCTAAAGTTTAGGTTTAAACCATGACTAAATAGTCCAGGCATGGTACGATACTGACTTTAGTAACATACTTTAAACCAAAGCTTATTACAAAACGCAAAATACTCGTTGACTTGTTAGTACTATTGGTTTCAAGTTTAGACCTTGGCTGAAAATGCTGAAATAACGACAGGGGTTTGACACGAAACTGATTCAAAACGTCAGTATTTATTCGATTACGACGTTTCATTAAACAACGATGCTGTTTATTGTTTTTGACATATATTTAATGGAACACGTCTATTATTAATATTAAGAGCGTAAATATTATTGCAAATAAATAATTATACAGTTTTCAATCAATTCTATTGATTTTTGTTGTCGTGGATTTTATTACATGTTAAAACATGTATTTTTTAAGACATGACAACAACCTCAAAACTGACTTTGACATTTGTGAAATAGTCCAACGTTAAACTAGGGGGCTCGCAGGTTTAGCTTTAGTCTCAGATGAAAGAAATAAAAGGCACATAAAGTCGTTCGAATACGACTTAAACCTACCACGGTAAATACAAATTAAAAATCAAATACAATCTCGTTTCACAAAGTGTCAAAAAGCATAAACGTCGCATTGTCAAAATTGTTTCATCTGAGGCTTTAGTACCTACCTATCATAGTTAGGCAATGGCTTAGCGTTAAAACGCGTCTTGTAATAATAAATAATTTGTTTAGTCCAAGCTTCAAAGGAGGTTTAGTACCAGGACTAACGATAGACCTCGTTCTGTAATAAGACCGATTATGTATATATAAAATATTTTGACACTGAACCGTTTCTTTGGTATAATTTGTGAGTTGCTCTTTATTCTGTTGCAGCAACATAAAAAGTTATCGATATATTTATTTCATCAATTTCATGTCGTATTTCAACATTTTAAATAATTATAATACACTAGCTGACCCGGCAGACGTTGTTCTGCAACAGGTTTTATATTTATACCTACTGTCCCCGGTAAATGGCGGCACTGGCACACTGCTAACTGTAAAAATATCTGTTTTTGAAGCGTATATTGTGTCAAAATTTGAGCTCAAAGGATGAAGAAATATTTGAGGTTTTGAAGCGTACACAAACCAACTTAACGCTTTTATATACAATAGATTTTATTAGCTGGTAATCTTAACAAATCCACTCTTTCATGCGCTCGGGCCTGTATCTAATACACAAAAGTCCATTAAATTTGGCCTTTCCCTTTGCAATACAGTTCTTAAAATCCCCGCTCCAACAGTTGTTGAACTTTAAAACAAAACGTTGAATTTAAAAGTTTTACAATAGGAAATTTTATTCAATACAAATTTTGAAATGTGATAATATGGGTGCTATTTTAAGACATTCTTTTAATGGGGATGGACCTCTATAAATTTTTAATCAACTTCAAAAAAAGGATAAGGATCTCAATTCGAATGTAATTTTTTATCTGTGTTGTATACCTCATTATTTTTTATTAGATTTACCAATTTTGATGATTCTTTTTATATTCGTAAGCTGGTGCTTGTTATGTCCCGTTTAAATTTGAGCGACATCTGATGAGTAGTTTTAGAGTTATCCCTAACTTTAAAGTCGGTTATTTTTTATACTGTAATAAAATTCTTACTGCTTGACCGGTAAGCCAAGTGGCAAATAAGGCTTGGTATCCAAAATGTCAGAAAGTTCTTAGGTCACTCAATGGCCCCGACAGAGATTAACGACTACTATATTACGATAACAATCGGGACCGACTCTCTTGTCCGATACAATAGAATGTTGGAAATAACATTTCAATAACAAGAAAACTTGAGACTTAACGGAAAACCAAATTACTAGTACACCTCCTTAAATAGATATCATCAACTTTAAAAATGAACGTGCGGCCCCTAAATGTTATTGTTTCAATTATGGAAATTTTTTATATAGTAAAAGTATGTTTCCTAAGTACCTACCTATTGCCACTTTAACGTTATAATAATTATAACGTGCCCTCACATTCATTTTTAAAGTTATCACTTTACTTTCATTTCTTACGTTCTCACTAGTTCGTGTTGTAAAGTGAATATGAATATGTTGTTTTTATTGTTTACTAGTAACCTACTCGTACAGTTACCTGCAGAGAAAAGTAACCCATCTGTTTATAAATATACGAATAGCAACGTTTCCGTTGCCTGTTGCGTTGTAAACAGATGGGTTACTTTTCTCTGCAGATGACTGTACTATGTATGCGAAAGATCCCATATTTGACTTCAGGAAACCTATTATTTATGTTTAATATGTAAACACACTCACACAGTATAACCCGCACATGCAACAATTTTTTATTAGATGTTTTGTGAATTTCATGTTTACTAAAAAAACAAAAATACATTAATCAAGTTACTGTTGCCTACTTTATAAAGTGTTACTTTCTTGTTTATTTGTGTTCAAATAGCTGACCTTAAAATACAATTTGTTAATGAACTAAATTGTGCAATAAAATCATTTTAATTCGATTCTCTAATGGTCAAACGAGTCAGTTCATTCAATTCAATAGTAAAATATATTAAAATTCTTGGCCTTTCTTTCTGTTACTTACCTACTCTTCCTTTTGAGAATAACTTCTTATTACAAAGTTTTATTTTATTTATTAATAAATCGCCCTATCTTGAATTCAGGAAATCTAGGGCTTTGTTTACACGAGAGTTATTTAGTAAACCATCTTAGTGTTTTGTTAAAGCTTATAGGTACCTTGGGCGATAAAAAGTTCCCGGTAATAAATTAAAACATAAATGTATGTTAACACGTTCACTGCGTCAACACTTTCAAAGAACTTTCAGCCTGTGCTATGGGGACCTCAAAAACCCCTTAACTAAACTTTCCTGTGGTGCGTTAGGGACCTCTTCAGCCCCCTAAAATAGCAGTTTTGAAAATAATTAATATCTTCGTCAAAACCAATGGTATATTTATGAGTTTTTTGTGGCTTAAACATAGGCTATGACTCTATCTTTTGGTAGGTTCGCACGCAGTTCTGACATTAGGGTAAATCGCTATTACAAAATAAAAATTAGGGATCTATTGTATCCCGTTCCGCAACAGATGATGGTTCAATATGTGTAGCTACTAGTGATGGGAATAAAATAAAATCCCAGTTGTCGATAGGTAAAAAAGTTTTATTACAAAAAATGGTTGTCTGTAAAGTCGGTTTACGGACGGTAGTTTAATGTGACAACGTCATGACAAAGCTCCGCTCCGCTCCGCCCCGCTCCGCTCCGCTCCACTCAACTACGATCGCCTATGGCATCGGCTACGATACGCCGATCGTCCGATCGCCCGGCGCTCATCGTTTTAATAGACGTTATCACGTCAAAAAAATTGGTACATATGAATAATTTAATATTTAAAAAAAGTGTTATAAAGAAAAGTTTGTGATGAAGGTTTTTGAAGTTATACTGCTTTAGGCGCGTTGTGAAATAAATGGAAAAAATAATGAGAGTGAAATTTTAAGATTTGTAACACGGACGGTGATACAAAAACGACGGTCACAAAAAACGTCACGTGCGTTTTTAAAAACGCTCGTTTTGAAAAATTATTATTATATTGTTTTTTTAATATTGTTAAAATATTATTTTTTAATATTGGTTTTTTGATGCCATAGAAGTATAACTTCGCACGCGCGTACGTAAGTACACGTTTATGTTATTTATTTCTTACCAGGACGATTAAACATCTCATAATCCGAATCACTATCACTGGCCACTGACGGGATATTTGTATGTTTTGCAAAATTTTTATTTTAACATCCGATGTATACGTTCCTGTATAATCCGACGTTGACTTATTTACATACTTCCCGCACTTTTTAGGGTTCCGTACGAAAAAACGAAAAACGGAACCCTTATATCACTCGTGCGTTTGGGCGACCGCCGTTCACAGCCAATTTACTCCGATAGAACTGGACCAAATGAGTTGAAATTTGGTACTCATGTACATTTTTGTGACCCAAAGACGAAGGTATAAAGTAAACAACTGAATTTTGAAAAAAAATTTAACAAATCTGTTTTGTGAACCGTATCGCGTTGTATGTCGAATAAAAGGGCTTGTTGTAAATAGAAAAATAACGGTAAATACATAAAATCAACGTACGGAATTCTCTCCAAGCGAGTTTAACTCGCACTTGTCAAGTTTTTTCATTTTAAAATAACTCATTGTTCGTATTTACGAGCGTAATAATTTGATATCGAAGCGCGAACTTAACGATCGATACATGAACATCCCTAAAACAAAACTTGTGGTGCTCGTGCCTCCAACTCTCCCGTCCTTGCGGCTACGGGGCTCACGATTCACGGGTATCAAAGGAAACCCCCAACGCAAGGAGTGAATATATTTTCACTTCTGTGCGGTAGGGACCTCGTCGACCCCTAAAATATTTTATTACACCATTGATTCAAAATTTAAGCGGGAAGCAAATATGTATATTTGTCTTTATCATACACATAGAACTTTAGGTGTTATAGCCTCCCGCACAGAGTGAAAGAACACGATTTTTGACGCCGCACAGTATGAAAGTTCTGCACGGGATCTCGTAGAGATCCCTAACGCACCGAACGTGTTAAATAAAAATTTTTCAACGTAATCTCCTACATCAATTAAGTATCTATACACTTTGTATAGCATTTTCAAGTCGACTTATTTCATTAGAAACAAATCTTGTTCTTGGTCTTAAAACATAGTGGTCATAGTGGCTATGAAATCTTCATTGCCATTCAATTTTAGAATATGACGTGATGATTTCCAAAATGGCAAAAATATGAAACTCACCAGAAAGGTATACCTACTTCAAGCCCTACCTCTTGGATAGATGATTTCCCTCATCGAAGGCCACTTCAGAGCGATGCAATATTTACGATGAAATATCGTAACGAACAAACACGATGAAGCGCAATACGCCGTTTTTTAATTTCTTTGTAGCGTTTCAATGTCGCAATAACAAATTCATCTGCTTGCATCGGGGACATTTTTTTGATTTCGTCTCCTTTGACGCTAACCGTACATTATTCTAGACACCCATCATAGTAAACACCTCTTCACAATGTCCTACCTGATGTTAAGCGGAGCCGAAATCTAAAGGTTCGTATAAACCGATCTTAAGATCTCAAGATTTACTTTGCGATGGAGATGTATGACAGATCTTATGTAAAAGATACATTTGTAAAATCTGAGATCGCGCTTCTGAGTCGAGATGATGCTGGTGGGGGCAAGCAGTAAAAACACGGTGAAGATATAATCATTACCGGTTAAACCCTATTAATTGTTTTCTCCAAATTATCGTTAACAAAAAATCGTAGTTTACTGAACGCAGTCAGTTCGAATTGAATACTACTAGTACCCACTACTACTACTACTAGTACTACTACTATTACTATTACTACGTACTAGTACTTGCCAATTCGAATTTCTACAATGGTTCCCAGTAATTAAATTTGCCTACTTCCAGAGCAGCGCTGTAGACCAGAATCGTTACATTCAAAGACAGGAAAACTCGATTTAAGGTCAAGCAAACGGTCTCTTAACGTTTAGTATACAAATAAAACAGAGCTAGCTGACACTAAGCGTATTTACACAAAACATAAACAACGCCGTGAATAAAGCACTCAAGTCTCGAAGAACTTTTATTCGTTTCTACAAAATAATTTAAACAAAAGCCGTTAACACGTAGCCGGAACACACCGAACTCGCAAACTTCGCGCCCAAAGTGTCGGCTCATTTGTAAAAGAAATTCGCCACAATAGGGTCGTATAAAGATGAGTAAATGCCGTTCTTCGACGAAAATTGCAGAAATTGCGTTATAGTTGGAATACGGTAGAATATCTCCTTTGTAAGTACACAATGAGGGTATTGTGAGCGGAGACAGATACTAATTTCAGATGTTGCTTTTGTATGTTCGGCAGTTGACGATGCTAAAACGACTGGTAGGTAAGAGGGAGGAATGGTCATATCAAGAGCGTTGAACGTTTAGCGTGTTGAGACAAAAATACCAACATTACATGATACATAACATAATCCTTGGGGCGCGGGTCCGACTCTTACTTGGCCCGGTTATTTTACGTCTGTTTGGTTGATAATATGAATCTTATCGTTTTTTTGAAATCTAGAGGACTCTTTTCATTTTACAGAAATTTATATTTTTGCCATTTAGATGATATAATTATTAGTTTACTAATTTTTACTGCAATCAAAACAGCTGGTTATGATAAATAGATGTAATTAAAATCCATAGATTTTACAACAATCGAAAGATTTTGGTATTAAAATCCAGTTTATTAAGAGGACTACTAATTACTTAAAAACAACTTCATTAAAACTGTAAAATTATCTTTAACATGATTTATTTCATATTTTTTCATATCAAAATAACATACTCGTATTATACTTGTTGTAAACACTGTATATATTTCTATCACGAAAGTTACAAATTGTTTAGTATTCATAGCAATTAAAAAGTTAAATAATGTACGAAAGGGCGGCAAATGTAAAATTCAACACTCCATTTTACAATTAGGAACAACAAAAGCGATAAATTCTCACTAAACAGCACGATAAAAAAAAAATTCTTGGTCAGTTTAAATCGTTTCCAGCAAATTTATTGCCTTCACAGGACGATAAACCCTTCCATTATTGTTATTTTTCTCTCCTCGTTAATTTTACGGGATCACGAATAAAACCAACCAAACTGTCTATTTATTGTCAAATAATGATGAGAAGTCATTTAATTTTGTAACATATGTATTACTAAGCGTTTCTATTCGATTCAAGAAAAACATGGATCAGGCAGTCTTAAAATAAGAGCCGTAAAATAAAATATAAAACGACATTTAAATACAATGGAAAAAAGTTTTTCTTTTGTTAAAGATATGATAACTTCAAATATATTGTTTAGTACTAATATCACTCTAATGACTCTAGTTTTGATAAATGTTACCACTTACATTGATAATAATATCTATCCAATTAAAATCAAAAAGTTTTCAATCAAATGGCACAGTTTTAATCTTTAAATTCTATAACACCGTAAACCGTTGTGACTGAATATATTCAGTGGAGTGGATGATTTGTGGTGTGTAAAAAAAAATGGATTCAATTTGAGGTTGATATTTTTATGTAAATCACCGAAAACCAAGCAGATGCCACCTGCTGTCAATTTGTACCGTTTGTCGATACATTTAGCATAAGAATTACTGACGCGTTTTCAACCAAAAATAAGGAAAAGATCCGCTTTTTAGGGTTCCGTAGCCAAATGGCAAAAAACGGAACCCTTATAGATTCGTCATGTCTGTCTGTCTGTCTGTCTGTCTGTCTGTCTGTCTGTCTGTCTGTCTGTCTGTCCGTCCGTATGTCACAGCCACTTTTCTCCGAAACTATAAGAACTACACTGTTGAAACTTAGTAAGTAGATGTATTCTGTGAACCGCATTAAGATTTTCACACAAAAATAGAAAAAAACAATAAATTTTGGGGGTTCCCCATACTTAGAACTGAAACTCAAATTTTTTTTTTTCATCAAACCCATACATGTGGGGTATCTATGAATAGGTCTTCAAAAATGATATTGAGGTTTCTAATATCATTTTTTTCTAAACTGAATAGTTTGCGCGAGAGACACTTCCAAAGTGGAAAAATGTGTTTCCCCCCCCCTCGTAACTTCTAAAATAAGAGAATGATAAAACTAAAAAAAATATATGATGTATATTACCATGCAAACTTCCAACGAAAATTGGTTTGAACGAGATCTAGTAAGTAGTTTTTTTTTTAATACGTCATAAATCGTAAACTGCAATTTACCTCGATCAAAGTTACAACGAACTTCAAGAACTTTTATGTTATGTAACTTGCTGCTACGGAACCCTTGATGGGCGAGTCCGACTCGCACTTGGCCGCTTTTTTATTTTCCAACATTGCAGTGAAGACACAATATAGGTACTTATAGTACAATTTTTAGACGAAATATGTTATGCAGCAAACAATCCTACAGGGTCTTTTGTCGTAATTTGTAATGTAAAAATAATGCAAGTAAGAAATAATATGAGGATCAATAAAATTATAATTTAATGGAAAAAAAATATTTACTATTTTTTTTCAACTAATATTTCAAAATAATGCCAAAACAGTGCGAAGATTGTTTTCCTATAAAGACGCGTTTAAAAAACGGAATTTAACTACCACCACTAACTACCACCACCACTGCAGAGAGACGAAGCGTTGTAAATTAAACATATCAGAAATATCTCTATATCGTAAATTTCCAGCGGAGGATCTGATTTTGATTTAATCTTTTTTGATTGGAATTTTTATACAATCGAGCAAACAGCTAAATCCAATGTTAAGTGTTAAGAGCCGTAAGTCCACAGTGAGAACTTAGTTTTCTATATTTTTTATCAGCTGCCGCGAGTTGATCGCTTAAATAGCTCCAATTTATTTTTCCTTCTCCTTTTACTTGCCATTTGGTTAAAGAGTGATCTATATGATAACAGGCTCAGTGTCCTTTATATGGACTCATTTCATCTAAATGACTGGTCCGTCTTAACCTTTCCGTTAAAACCACCCATAAATCTGAACGTTACCACAAATATTTCATCGTTTTAACAGTTTATCTTCTATAAAAACACTGATGTTATGACAATAATAAATTCGTTTTCTGGTCCCCTCTTTGTGTCGACACATAAAAATGTGATGTTCTGAATAATAACCATTCAGATTCAATGTAATAAAAAGCATTTTCTTAATGAAATCTCGAGGGAAAACATTAGAATACCTACTGCTGAAATCTTGGTTTGCGGTTGTCACATTCATCATGTAAGTATTTGGAAGATTCGTTTTATCTTTTTGACACCTACTTACTAAAATTAATAGTTAACCTCGATTTGCTTTGCATAAAACCCATGCTTTTGTTGAGACGTAATTCTTTAATCTTTTTGAAGTGAATACTTCTTTAGTACGGGGGTGATTTGAAATTCGATGAAACGAAACTGTCCAGTAAAAAGAGACAGATAAATTCTAAAGTGAGATAGGAAGCATTCTACAGGGGTAGGGGTAGGGGTGGGGAAGGGGAGGTGGGGGGGGAGGAGAGGGGGAAGGGTAGGGGGGAGGGGGAAAGGGGAGGGGAGAGGGAATGGGAGGGGGAGGGGAGGGGGAGCATTTCATACTTTAGTTACCATAAGCCTCTTGTGTCATTTATCGAAAATGTAAGCTCTGAGCCTGAATAAATATTATGTGATATAGTATACCAATAAAATGTAAAATAATTATCTAACTTTGCATCACTATGTTCATTACTAAAACTCCCGAAATCTTCCCGAAATTTTACATTCGTCTCATTATCTTGACAACAACATTTTTGAAGGTTTCACTTCTACTACGTGTGAATTGCACACATTTTAATTTATAAATCAAACACTAAATGTTACTTAAAGCTTACTACAAAACATCAATGCAAACCGTATCCAAACCGATTAATCAGTTTTCCAAAAACAAACACACAATACTTACAAGAAAAAATTCTGAAAGATTATATCACTATCATTAACATCAAGAGAAAACAATCGATCAGATCTTACCAGTTTCATTATGAAGAATACATTTACAGAGCTTTTAAAATATAGGTTTTACTTAATATTCCAAAACGTAACACTAAAGTAACTTGCCCGTACTTGCTTCGTAACTTTTCATCGATATGACGCCATTACACACATATCACGTATCAAACCGAATTCTTCTCAGAGATGAAATCCATAATAATTTTATGCTGCAAGGATCTTTACGAGTGCTCTCGAGAAGAATTACAATGAGGTCATTCTTCAAATATTTAAGGCCAATAAGATATTCGGAAGCCGGTCAGGTACAATGATTACTAATTGAATTATAACATCTTTCCTTATGTGGCAAGCGACGATTTTGGATTTTAACATATTTTTCGAACATTATTTCAATTTAAAATTAGAATTCGTCAAGCCTAAACTTATCGACGACAATTTTATAATGGCTTTAATATATCTTTCCTTTTATTATCGTTTGAATTTTATTATTCTTACGATAAACTAATCACATAACTTTCTGGAACTATTTCAACAACCTCATAACACGCTCAAGACCCAAATTATAACCTGCAGTGATTCAATTATAATTTTGAAATTTTTATTACAATTTTTCACATTCTCTCCCAATGAGCTAAACATTACTTTGAAAGTTAATTGACTTAAATTTTAATCTTTATTTTAAATTTTTATTAAATAACCTTATTTGTAAATTGAATTATGATTCAATTTAATTTATAATTTATTTGAATGTTAATTTTGACTTAGTCTTTTATTTTTTGTTTTTAGAGCAACTCGTGCAAAAAGCTTCATGCCTCTTCTTCTTGACTGTTATTCTGCCAATCACGGTGGTGTTTTATAAAATAGATTCAAGTCTGGGCCATTTGTATTTTATGTTAAAACTATTTTCACGAAAATATATTTACTTCTCTAATTTCCTTTTGCTCAAAACAATTTTCATGAAAATGAAGTCGTAACTAAGACTCTTCTTATTTCCTTCTGTTGAACATGGTTTGAAAAAAACCAGATAGTGTGAAACGTTCATTATAAAAAATGTTTTTCTTTTAATGAATGTTACCGTTTACAGTCGCTGTTTTCAATCCACGTTTATTTACAGAAGCTAATGTAAATAATTTAAAGGATTCATGAATACAGATTTCAATTCATATTTCAATATCTACTGGAAAAGGAATGCTAGCAACAGGGGTTTTCAAATATTCACTATGCAGTCTCAAGCAGTGTTCGCTTAAGTAGAATCATCTCCAATTGCAAATTGGCACTAAGGCCCGATTATCATTGAGAGCAATTTATAGTTTTGACATGAATTGTTTTATTCATTTAATCTTGCAACAATAAGCTTAGCTTAAAACTTCCGTGTCCTTTTAGGATTAAGCGTGGTTCTTCAATAAGTAGATATTATATTTCTTTATTGTCTTGCTGGCTTATGATGAATAGTCGTGGTTGAACTTGAAATTGTATTAGTAGCTGGGTCACTAATCCAGATTATAAAAATGCTAAAACCAGTTAGTCTCAAAAAATTAAGGAGCGATTCGCCATTAACCACCAAAATCGTAGTGTCGCTGGCTTAACAATGAACTGTATTGATTGAAATTACGGCCGAATTGTCTCTAAATTTTTTATATACCGAACCCGCTTACTAAGTTTTTTAAGAACCCGCTTTATAAGTAAACGGCATCAATTTTCAAAACAAATTGCTATGAGCATAATTTTATCTATAGTTTTAATAATAATTTCTTATCATTCTTGAAATCAATGTTAGTGATTAAATACTCTGTGATCCAATATGAATGATAGCAACTACACAGATATGAATGTTACAAAATAATACAGGAGCACAGAAACTTTGTGTAATACAGACTTCGGCCAATTACTTCTTTGGATGAGATTTTTTCGTCTTTATTTTTCTCCATGAAGCATGTTTTCAAAATGGCATTAGAAACGAAAAACAACATAGTTCAGTGAACTTCACGAGCTCCACAAACAAATAATTAAAACCACAAAACTGATAATTTTAAAACCAACGTCAACTCACATGACAGTATTTTATTGTCATTTAAATATTATTTTGATTATCGGTAAAATTCATTTATACAGAGAGGACTGCTATATTATACGAAAGTACCTACTTACTCCTATTTAGCAATGCGATCATTTCGGGAGGCACAAATTTGTCCAAACTTTGTTGACCCACTTTGCAACTTTCGGTAACCTGTTTCAGATGTAATTCATGTAAATAAATAATCTTGTTATTGAGACTTTTCTATAAATAAGCAAATAAAGAACAAAGTTTCGTCTATTTTATTGCGTTACTTTTTAATAAAATTAGCTCTCGTAGATCTATTTTCTTGGCGTAAAAATGTCGGGTCTTCGCATAGCTATGAACCTTTTATGTCTTTTGTACATTATTTTTGTTTTGGTTACATCAAAATCATGCTTACATTTCAAATAAACTGCTGGACTTATTAAAGTGAACTCTAATTAAATATTATTTTAAAATTTTTAATGAAACCTGCAAAACTTAGAAGACGCGAATAAGTTGACATACTTTTCAATAAAAATGTACCTCGTTCTTATTTTACCAGATCAGTCGACCAATTCTATGCATTCTTTATTTTATGAACCTTCTTGCATACGATAGCACTACCACGATTTCCTAATAAATTGGGATATACCCGAGAAAATGTGTAATTCTATTTCTTCTTTTTACGGTCTGGAGTTGTTTTACTACAGAGTTCTGGTTTATTTAACGCGTATTTATTTTGCGTGTCACAGTGTGTGAAATTAAAATGTGATATTATGAAAGGAGAGCTACCCCCGCAGTGTTCATGGCAATGATGTTATTTTAATATTAACACCAGGTTAAAACATTATAATGTATAATAAAAAAAATCACATAAGCATTAATACTAGCCATACTTTAGAGATCAGTTTCCTCTTCTATCTGTGTTATTTTATATTCATTTGAAAGATTTTTTTGACAGATTATTTTAACACATTGATGATATTGACGATATACGGAAATTTTTTGTGGTTTTGAAGAAGAAAGGATTTTTATCGCTGATTTTTGGCGGCATACCGGCCCTAGGTACATGCTGGCAGAATAGCGTATCGCAGGTGGCGACAAAGGCCAGCCCTCCTGCTTGATGGTAGGAATAAGCAATAAAATGATAGGTACCATCAATATTATAACAATTAATTTTTACTGGTATTTCTGTTTCTAACTTCATCAAATAATTTCATGTTTTATACATGTAAAACAGTTTGCATGAGAAATATAAATCAGCAGCATAATGAAAATTGTCCTTGTGTTACTCAAATTATGTATTCCCTACTATCGCGAACTGAAAAAGAGTAATGGGCTGGGAAATAGAGCTGTGTTCGGAGGAAACATTTTTGTACCTTTTGCATTCAGAAATAAAGAATAGTTTTCCGTGCATAAATAAATGGGGTACGAGAAAAGAATGGCATTAAATAAACTAGAAACTGAGACACTGTTCAACGCGTGTTCACTAAAAAATATAGGGGAATTTTGCAATGTCAACTAAGTTTTATGAGTTTACAAGAATTTTCATCGTACGCGCTCATAAATCATAAAACGTTGTTATAAAACACTCGACAGTTTGGTGACTTACCTTGCTATTATTATAATGTTATAAATATTACGTTTATTCTCCTCTAATATTAGGTATTTTAATAAAGAACGTTTGAAAATTTCGAAAGCTTTATTTTGACCATTCCCAAAAAAATGTTTTTTTATTTTATTTCGGTTAATGTTCCAAATAGTCTTGCCATAAATACTGTGACAAATAATTCACTTAATTTTTTTTTGGAATTAATATATCTGTAAATTAGTTTTATGAAAACAAAGATAGTTAAATGTAAATTAAAATATTTAGGTGTATTTAAAATGCCCTAAATATTTAGGTGTATTTAAATAGCAAAGAATAGACTTCCGAAATAATAACATTTTTAAAACGAGGATTTTTATGTAGGCTGTCTTGAATGTTATGGGTTATAATATTTTTCATAATTTTAATCTTACTTAATACTACTTAGCGTAATTACGCACTGGATAAGGTTTCTTTCTTTTCTTGTTATTACTCTCGCTCAAATTAAAACTTCAGTAAACCCGGGTGTAACGAATTCAACACAAGTGATGTGATGTAATAAACATTTTTTATTTCTTCTTCTTGACATTATGTTGTGGTGAATGATGATGATCCTAGGAAAAATTGGTGAACAGTAGAGCCCAGGTGACAAAATTCATCATAAAATTGCGCCAAATTAATTTCTTCACAACGACACCTAAATCCAACTGTTACAGCGTCCCCTCCTAAAGAATAATTTGTTTAAAAGTTCCCCGAGGAATTGATGAATTGTCCCCTCTAAGTTTGTCTTTGGAAAATTGTTAATTATGGTAATTTGAACACCGGATCCGGAAATAAAGCTGTTACGATATAAATATAATTTGTCGTTCGGTTTGGAAAACTTTTAATAGTTTTTATTCAGTTAGTCAGATGTTAAAGACAGGCATAATATTGGAGGAACAATTAGATAATATTGTAATGAAAATTAAGTACAAATTACTGAAATAAAGAAACTTTGTATAAAAAATGTGTTTTATCTTAATGTTCAGTAGTTGTGACAGGAACTTATAAATTGTAAATTTTACTGGAGTTTATTTTAAATTATTACAGAAAATTGATTTGCTTTTCTAAATTTGAAGAGATATTTACAAAAGTTGTTTTTGAATTCCCAAAGAGCCAAAATTAAAGCACCAAAATCTATGGAAAAATATCTGCATCTTTAAAACGTAATGTTTTTGGAATACAGTAGTTAACTAATAACAAAAATTTTATATAACTTTGGATCAAATCTCTTTTAACAGTGCTTATAAAACGCTATTTTCCATTAATATGCAAATCACGAAAAAACTCGTTTGAGCTTGTCTTTTAAACTCATACTGCTTACAACCCTATACATTACGCCAAAACAAAATTATTTTCTCGCTTTTTCTCCCTATAATACTTTTAACACAAATAAGCCGATAAAAAACGACCCAAGTTTGTTTCCAACGATAACGCTTTTCTCTCAGTTACTTGAATAAATCGTGCGAGTGCCCTTTTTAAACATTATAAATACAATCGCCAAATACCCTGATGTTAAAGAGTTAAGTATTTTGGAAGAGACATTGTATGCGTATTAACTTTCTTTATTATCTCTTATTTCTTAGCCAGCATAGATGTAGCTAATGTCCTTGGTCTGGATGACGCTAAAATAATTACAAAAATTATAGTAGGTTGGTCCAAATCTCTTTTCTTTATTCTAGGTGATATTTCTATCATTACCTATCGATAGGGTAAATTTTATACATCAGTGATATCAAAAGAAATCTATTTACGCAAAACTTTCTATTAATTTATTTTATAAACTGTAATAGGTACCTACTGCTTATCTCTTTTGCGATAGGGTCATGCTACTTGGTATCGATACATTTAATTAAACACAAAACATATTTTACTAATAGATATGCTTTTAAAATAAAATAATTATGATGCGATTAGTTTAATTGTCTCTTCTAGCACGTCTTTATCACTGACGCGACAGTAAATAACAAAATGTTTTATCCCTTGCCTGTTAACGGGCGAGAATTTTTTGATATTAATCATGTCTTTCGTTTGGGATTTATTGTTTTCTTTGTATAAGACTTAGCTTTAATGTTGTATTGTATTTAATGAAAACACATCATTATTTTTGATCTTAAAAGAATAAGAATCATAATCGAAATCAGACCTTGTGCATCTTATTTGGAGAAAAAGAACGAGAAATGGTTTTTAGGTGTCTAATGTTCTTATGCCGGTTGAACGTTTGTGACAATCTTTAATGACTATTATTCTGCAGTCTTTATCACCACTTCCTTTTTTCAGTCACATCAATATACTTAAAAAACTACCTAAAAAACTATCAGTCTAAGCAAAAGCGAGCACCTGAGAGGTTCTGGAAATACGCTGAGTCGTAACAGTACAAAGTTTAAAAATAAACATATTTTCAAAAAAATCGTGTACTTGGGAAATATTCTACCCTATTATTAGTGTTAAGTTAAATCGAAGCCAGAGTTTCTTGTGTGTATCAGTGAAACCTATATGAATAAATAATTTTGACTTTGACTTTGACCCTCTCTTTTAGGCTAATAGGGGTTCTATCTTCGAATACAGGATGATCGAATAATGAATGAGGCTATATCTGTAGTTTCAGGTGTCAGTTGGTAAATATTAGTTATTTAAACTTTTGTTGATAATACTTCATAATATATAATTAAGTTAAATTAAATTAATTATTAAATTAAATTAATTTATTGAAAACTTAAAACATAACAATAGGCATGTAATGTACACTTCAATTATCCTCAATCGTATTTTTATTCCAATTAGTCTTCTCTTGAAAATAAGTAATTTATAAACTAATACCGTAGCATAAACCTATTAATTACGGCTGCCGAGACGTTTGAGATTACAGCCGAGATGACTTAAGATTAGTGGATCTTGGAATTTAAAGCAGGTATAATGTTAAGGTTCTAAGAGATATTGAAAATTCTACCCAGGTCTGCCTTTAGTAGGAGTCATAATGACTTCAATTATACCAAGCCAAGTTATTGTTCGGATGTCAAGGCTGATGAACTTGTTCGGTACATATTTACTGTATATTTTAGTTTTTCAATGTGGTTTCAAATCAGTATTTTAAACACGTTTTAAACCATAGGTGATAAAATCAACGTACAATATAAAAATCGTATGTTTTCGTAGCATATCAAAATGTTAAGTTATGTGCATAACAGTTAGGTAATCTGACTCAATAGAAGGATGAGAAATGTAGATTAATTCTCTTCTAACAGTTTCGTAAATTAACACTAACTAAAACAATTCTACAAGAGCATTTATGTAAATATCATATTTTTCGGAACTTGTACGCACTAGTATACACCTTTGTCCAAATTCCTCCTTATATCTATCCTTAATCGAGACGACAGATTCCTCCCTTTCATTGGATTCTTTATGGATTTAGGTTTACAAGAAACAAAAATGAAAGCAAGTACCAATTATTAACGTATGTACATTGTACAACAAAGACCCATTAAAACGAATTGTGTAGGAAAAATGAATGGTATTTTGTCGCTCATATTTTTCACCTCAGTTGACCGTGTAAGGCTCATAGGATTATCCGGAAAATCCCTATTGGGTTACAATGTATATGGTATTGTTTATCGAGGATACTAGAGAATAAATCTGATACGAAAAATTTGGTAATCCCGAACGAGGTTTGATATGTATTATAATATCTTAACATAAGTAACGAGAACGACTCTGATCATTACGTACATTTCGAAAAAGTTTATAAGCTCTGATTTCCATGGTGGAGGTGAACACATTATGATATTAATATAAATATCCATGACCGTCAGTAATGCGAAAATTCAAGCAAAGATTAAAATGATATTTGGTACAATAAGTCGACCAATATTATACCACACATTTATCTCGAGAAACATATTTATTTGTTCCCGCATACAAAATAAAAGTTAGCATGAAAATTCTCTTCAGAGTTTAGAATATAAAGTTTTGACTGCTTTTCAATCACTTGGAATACATGAATAAGTTTTAGAGTGAACATGACATTTACAAAATGCCTGAGAAATATGAGTTACAATTGTTTCTGGTGCATGTTACTTGTTTACTTCAGGAAATGTTTTCTCGGAGAAAAATTGAAAAGCTGTCGATCTTATCTATCTATGTATAATAAAACAAAAAAAAAAGGTTTGTACGGATGTCCTTTATAGACTCTGAAATTATCCAATCGATGTGCCCCAAACTGGTTTCACTTGAAAGGCAGTAATACGAAGATGGTTAGAGACTACTAAAACAATGAATTAGGCACTTTCGACTTTTCTCCATACAAATTTTTTTTTGCGTAGTGCAACCTGTGGAACACGCCGGGTATCCACTAGATAGAAAAATTAAACCGGCCAATTTAGGGTTCTGTACTTCATCGACTATTATTCATTAACTACCTATCTAATGCCATAAATTTTTCTACATACTTAACACCTACCAGAGAGTTAAAGTGTCCCGCACACTTGAACTCCCGCACCTAAACAAATTAACACTTTAAACCCGAATATTTGAATGACATGCCTAAACTACAAGGGTTCCGTTTTATCTTCGGAACTCTAATTACCCGAGAATCAAATGTTTATACCTATAGGTAAATAACCGACAAATGAACAGGCACCATCAGGTAAGGTCATAACAATGATGTTATTTTTACTTGTCCGTTTAATTATTGTTTGATTTTACTAGTAAACAATTATTCGTTTATTTATATACCTACATGATAAATGATTAGCGTGGGATTTTGACGACACTATCGAAGTTTATTTGTTTACACTTATATTTACACTGCTTAATGTATCCATGTATGCACCTAATCAAGAAATAATGTCTAGTTTTTATTACTTTAGCTAACGAAAACGGATACTATAATGTAAAGTAGGTACTTGTGGCGCTTTAATTTATCATTCGTAAAATATCAACACAATTAAGGGACGTCGCACACGGTCCGAAGTTGGGTGGGTGACTACTAATGACTAAAGTTTCATAAGCGCTTACATGCTTTACAGGGCACGTTAAGCTGGCTGACCCAATTGCTATTTAGCATATTATGTTTTTGGTGAAAGGTCTTCAGCTACAGAATTAAGGTTAAAAACCACAAACGTAAAAGGTGGACTCCAGTCCTTTTCTGTTGAGACAACAGGCAGTAGTTCAAAGGAGATCGCCAAAATTGGGCCAGCTTCATTGTTCATTATAAAAACCATAATACCTCCAAAAACTAGATTTTTGTGTGATAAAATATATCATAGAATAATAATTTTATTATAAAGATACAATTGGAATGTGTTTTAAAATTTCAAAAATTAGTTTATTCGAATGAACAATTTAAATGATCGATTTTTATTACAAAAATATCGACTTTATGAATTATAGTGTTATGACTGTGTGTGTCTGATACCTTACTTTCCATCCCATTACTTCGAGTTTTCTTTTCCGTGACTGTCCCCAAAAAAAGGAAAAATAAAATATCCTATTGTTAATACTTAAATTAAGGAAGAGTTTTGTTTTTTCTTTAAAAATACCAAGATTTAGACTGTTTGGTGTTTTTGCTTTATAAAGACAAAAATATAAAGTAAAATGACCAAATAGTAGCGGAATGCAGGTAAATGACATGCTAACACTACTTTTAAAGTTGATTTTAGTGTTTTTTAATTAATATATTTCTGTATCCCTAACGAACCTAATTAAAGACTAATTTTACGAAAACTGTGTTTAAATATCTTTATATTGTCATTAATTATATTTATCACTGAATGGAACAATTTATTGTTCCGCCTTGCAGAAAATGTCCTGTAATTTTAATTTGAGTGAGTATTTTATCACTT
This sequence comes from Thymelicus sylvestris, assembly GCA_911387775.1. Classification (NCBI taxonomy): domain Eukaryota; kingdom Metazoa; phylum Arthropoda; class Insecta; order Lepidoptera; family Hesperiidae; genus Thymelicus; species Thymelicus sylvestris. The sequence goes on along the minus strand of OU426887.1, from coordinate 6,416,020 downwards.
TGTTATATTTTCTGGCAAGAAAATAACATAACAATTCAGTGTAATTCAAAAAATCGCAAAAATTTCAACAAAAAATAAAAATTCAACAATTTAAGAAAGGTACACTTTTTGGCGAAAATGCCCTAATACTACCAATATAATCCCTCGAGGGGCCCTACCACCAGCGGGCCGGATTTCGTCGCCTCTTACGACACCCATCCGGCGTGGGATTGGGGTTTGTCTTCTAAGTCGCCCCAATACGGCTGAACAGGCTACTTCAGTAGATGGCGTTGTTGACCAATGCTAAAATACCGAGCAAAGCTCGGTCATCCACATAATTTAATATTTATCCAACTACTTTGTAAGCGTGTATACTTATGTATATCCATGTCAAATAGGTAACAGCTTTCTAGTAGAAAATAGTTAAGCTACGCTGCGGACGTGACATGACATGATATTTACTACTGTTTTTGTGACAACTTTGAAAACATTTTTGTGGAAATGGATAATAGAACGGGTAACGTGGACTAGTTTACTATTTAAGTTATGGCAGAAGTCATTTTAAATGTTCTGTTTTTCATATGCCTACCTACTATATTATCATTATTGATACCTTTATGTGATGCTTTTGTTTTAAGTGCAATAAATTAAAAATATAATTTAACTAGTGAAAGCCTCGCTTTGCCTTGAGAAAACTGTCTCAATACCCTCGCAGAAATATTATTATTATTTATAAACAAAAGAATACGACCTGACAATCCTGTAGCCTAATTGGTACACCCTGCCTGGTCGACCCTGCCTAACAAGCGAGGGGTCCAGGGTTTAATTCTCGGCCAGGCCAAATATTTGTGTGAGATAAATATATGCCACCCGCGAAACAGGTAAAAACCTACTGCAGGGTATGAGTGTGTAAGCGTTTATTTATTATATAATAACTATTTCTAAAGTTTTGACATGTTACAAGTATACTAAAATATAACTCAAATTTTCCCTCAAAATTACCTCAAATTTTCTTTAGAAGAGACGATTTCTTGAAATATTCACTGTGGACATTTTTACCTTTTATCCTCTACAGCGTTTAACTCAGAGCTCATTATAGCACTTGACAAGAGGTCAAGAGTACCAAATAGCCAAGTTACTACGTGCCAAAAGATTTAAAGGGTATAAAAACACGGCATTTAAAAGCTAGTATTATTATGCAGCTTTTTATGTTAGTACTACTTGTATAACTTTGGATTATCACAATCCATTATTATCCAACCATAACTGTCATTTTGCAGGTGCATCTTCTCTAACAATTGCAAAATAAATGTAACACAACAAATAAAAACAAAAACAACACAACATAAGACAACACAAAAACAATACAATAAAACAACTTTACATCACTACTGCCAGTTAGGTAGCTAACATACCTTTTAAAATTTAAAAATATACAGTTATTCCATTTTTTTAATTGGGACATCTGTTATCGTCATACACGGAAAATGTGACAACAAATCAAACTTGATACAAGGCTACGCGTTCTAATTTTATTCGCTTAATGTAATATTTTTCAAAGGCTTTTTTAACGTCATTTGTAAACACAATCTGAAACGGTACAGGAAAATAGCATCATAAAAATGTCTAAATTACGGAACAAGGGTATTCCAAACATGCGTGTTTTAATGATTGATTGAAAAACACTTTCTGTTTGAATTTTTTTAATATTGGAAATTCAGACTACATCAAAACAAAAGAGATTGATTACGTGATTCCAAGTACGGCGGACTTATCTATCTGTATCTACGAATGAGAATTTATTTTTAAATTATCTTATGCGAATAACACACTTTATTGTGTTCCATTGTTAATACCAATCAGTGAAATAGAATGTTGAAGTGAAGTAATTGTGGAGTTGTGAAGCAAACCTTATGCCTTCTGATTTTGTGGAGAGACCTGTATTATATTCTACAGAATAATACATTTTCAAAAGTATGTACCTAAATCAATGAAATTAATGACCGCTTTTGTTTGTAATAGAAAAAATCTTGAAAAAATTCTGAAACTATTCATGATGGTCATGAAGACCCGAGCTTTTCAGTGTCGTATTTTATGATGAACGAACGATCGATTTAAGTTTTCTCGACTATGCTTTCTCAAGCAGCAAATGTCGTAATAGAGTAATTACCTCCATCGGTTACATCAATCGATTCTCCATTGAACGTCTCAATAATGACCAGTTCGACGCTGAGCAATAGCAATGGCAATTGATTTTATCTGAGCCGTCTTGATAGTAAAAGAACGGAGTTTTCTCTAAAGTATCTCTCCTTTTTAAATCTCATTCAAATTTGATTTACGTAAGCACTTTGCTGAGCAGTTCTGGAGTTGCAGAAGCAATTTGAAGAAATATCTACATTTTAATAGCATTGCAATGTAAGAGAATACAAAATTCAAGGCTATTCATAGTGCATCTATCTGAAGACTCTGAAGTACGGATGAGCCAATGCGGCTAAATCTCTCTTATTGCCGCAGTCATTAGTGACATTATACTTGTAGAAAGTTTGTGACGCCTCATTTATATTTGTCTATATGTGTGGCGCCATGGTTATCATACCGGATCGCCGCACTGAGGGTCCTGGGTTCAAATCCCAGCGAGCGGAAATTTGAATGATGAGTTTGAATTTCTGTTCTCGGTCTGGGTGTGAATGTCCTTGTCTTGTGTGTTGTTCATGGCACCCACGACACAGGGAATCCTAGTGTGGGGCTATGAGTGTGAAGCGTTGTGAATGTATACCACACCCAAAAAATAATCCTGAAAGTTATCTATAGATTCGGAATCAAATGTGGCAGACCCAGGAGTAAATTCCATTTTTCATCGAATAATGGGACCCCTAATAACACGTTTCTTTATTACGCTCAACTTTTCGAACTTATGAAAATTGTAGATAAGTTTCTAAACAGAAATCACGAAGTTTCACCCAAGCCCGTCGGTAAAGAATCAAAAAAATAAAATGATTCGCAAACTTTCCGTCCCGGAATGTAGTTTTGTAATGGAAAGGTTTTGAAGTAAACTTATACTTAAAGAATTGTAGTTTAAGTTAATAATAGTGACTTCATCAAGGTTTAGGTCTCTTTTTATAGACTGGATCGGTAAGTATTATATTATTATGTATTTATACCAGGATGCACGAGCGTAGATTGGTGAAGCCCTATTTTTCAGACATGGGCTACTTACTTGACTCCACAGCTTTTAACTATTAATAAGAACAGCTGTACTTATAAAAGTTTCATGTGATCATACCTCATCGGTAAGCTATACCAAGCCAAATAGGATTTGTGACTACTTACATCTAAGTACCTGATTGTGTCAAAGAACTTTTGTATTGGGTTAATATGAATGTATGGATGGATTTACTTCCTGCTTATATTATAAGTGTTATTGTAAATATTTTTGGATGTTTGTCTTTCCATCTCGTACTAGCTGTTATACGGATTAAGATTAAAATTTGCAAATAGAAATAACATGTCCAGGATTAGAATAAAGGATAGATTTTTCCCGGATGATTTAAGTGCTTATATGTCTAGAGGCACCACAAAAAGGAAAATAATTTGTGTGTGATAATTCGTGTGTGTGTGTGACGTATTAATAGATGAAGGTCATAAGTGCGGCGGGATATGATACCTCTTTGAGATTGGTACTGCACTTCTGTACATACAAGCTGAAATAATCCCCATTTTGTAGATTTACAGTACAATAAAGTTTCAGTATTGTTTTAACAATATTAAAATGCGAGTGTTATAAATGGTTTTAACACACAAGCTTTTCATGTGCAAGGCCGCAACATTAAACTCAAGAGTTGTTTAAATAAGATTATGGTTGCAGTCGAAAATGTATTGTAATGTCTCCATTGGCCATACCGTTTAATAATGAAATAATCGTTTGTAAATGTATAATTATGTACTGTTATGTACTGTGAATGATCAAAATACCGCGAATCTTAAGATTTACTGGTTAAGTGATTATTTTAAAGTTCACCAAGCTTGCTAGTGAATGTCCAAAATTTATTATTTTCATGATGAATTTGGTCATTCACCACGATGCGAAGCCTTATCTCCGTTATGAAAAAAATAAGATTATAGGTCAGATTAGCGGAGGTAGAGATGGTAAAAGAAATTAATTAGGAAGTGCGTGATAATGCCAAATAAGATACAGAGAAGCCCGGTTTAACCTAACGAAACCAAACACAAGTTATTAACGTTAAAACCAAAATTACCCAATCCATTCCTTTTCTTTTCTGAACAAGTAATATCCTAACTTAACATTGATTCATATTAATAATCCTTATGTAAAGCCATATCACCAAGCAGGCCGGTTTCTTCGCCTTTTATGACACCCTAATTCTAGTAGTTAGTTAATGTTCTCTGCAAAACAAAGCCGAGTTAATAGCGAGAGCACAAGTTATCTGTTATCTACGTATTACCGGTTGAATCTTTACGAAACAACTAGGCACAACCTGCCCTAATTGGAAAACTTGAAAGGTGTTCTAAACGTACCCTAGAGATGACTATTTCGGCTTGGGTTTTGAAGGCTTATCGCTAATCTTAAACAAGGATAATAAGGCTCCTTACACATATTAAGTCTTTTACTCTGTACATAGTTTTGTTTGAATGAGAATTTTATTTGCAATATGAAACATATTCCTAAAGAAAACATTATATTACCTATACACGTTACCAACATGCAATATTGTCCTCAAGTTTGTAGAAAAAAAAATTAATTTATAAATTATTTTTTATTTGCTTTAATTTTAAACTTCCTTGAAATAAAAATGCCAAATCTGAATGTTTTACTTATAATTTAAAAACTATTTTCATATACTTACACCCACTTCTTTGCGTAATGCCTTAATGAGCTTGTGAAATGTATTTACCTGCAAAGAATAAGAATAAGAATAATATAATGTAAAGTTTCACATTTATTATGACACATCACAAAACATAAGTTGGTATCAAGGATACATAATTTTGGTTAATGTTTACAGAAGTAAAATATTAAAAAAATATATTTTTAACATTTTAATAATGGCATATTTATTTTATTTATTTATTTTTATAACTCCCAACTCTGTCATTACAGGAAACCCCAATTCGACAGGGGGAAATTTGCTACAATGCACTACATACAAATCTGCATATGTTAATAAGCACAACAAAAGATTAAAAAAAAATAACAAATATGATACCCATCAAAAGAAAATATTATACAGTATTATTTGAATTATGTTTGACGTAAACGCCGTCTTAATAATAGTAGCAAAGCAAAGCAAAGCACAAAACATACCTAACATAAGCACAAAAAATAACAGCACAAAACTAAAATTAATACCTAATACCTATACATGAATTAAAATTTTAATTATTATAACATAATATATACAATGTAATGAATTATTATTATTGAATTATTCATTTTATGATTAACATTTCAAATTACTCGGGAAAGAAAAGTTTTACCTATAATCTATGTAAAACACAAAAATTGCCAGTACGGAAGTCCTTTATAGAAGTTGAAACAATCCAACCGATATGCCTCAAAATGGTTTAATTTGAAAGGCCTTAATGCGAATATAACAAATTCTCAATTTTCTTTGCGTAGTAGCACACGCTGGGAAACTAGAAACAAATAAAGAAAGATACGTCTCCTCTAAAAGAGCATAGGACGCACGCCGAAATGGTGGAATTAAGTGGACATCGCTGTCTTAGCCCATAATTTTTCTTCGCGGCATAGTACGCTGGATTCAAAAGATTATGGACTAGTCAGAGTGGTGAAATGTAGGAGAAATTGATGTTCATACGCTTCCAAAAGCTGATGGTTAACTTAGAATTTTTGCATTCGAGAATTTTAAAGTTTTACTATGTAAACCTGAAAATGCGGGAAAGGTCGATTCTCGTGCCCGGGAGCATATTCGCGTTTTACACAAGATTGTTTTTGGAATAGCATAGCATAGGTGATTTAGTCTGATGATGCTCCGTTGCACTAGATACGTTATACCCTTACAAATAATAAATATAAATAATGTTACAATATTTATGACCATCCTACGTGCTAATTTTGCTATTCAGCTATAAACAAACCAACATACCGCTTGTTGCATATGCGAGATCTTCATCTTCACTGCATAACAAAATGTTTAAACCCTGTCATAGTTTCTTGCATGATCTTTACGAAAGTTCCCTATCTTTGTACGATACAAGGAATGTAAATCATAACGAATGAAACCATTACGCTTTTATTTCACCCCCGTTCCTCTGAAACAGTTAATGGAAACCTATTGAATTATGGAGCTCTACAGCTTTCAAACTTATTGCCCGTAACTAGGTTAGAGTACGCAACGTTTGTGGAACGGTGATTAATAGATTCCGTTTGCAGCGTTGACATTTAAATACGTTTTCGTTTTGCATTATTTATGAGAAGTTTTATTTGCGTTTATGTTTTGTTGTTGGTGCAACCCTTCTAGGGGCTTTACTTCTCATTCTTTCCCATTTATTGTCAGAGCCAGTAATTTCTTGTTTGCTGTCAACATGTCGCTGATGTTTTTGGGAAGTAATGTCCTTGAGTTATCAAGGGGTATGCTTTTCGCTAGCTGTTTACCAGCTTTTGAGTAAAAAAAGTTTATAATGATAGAACATACAGCAATTCATAACATCGTTATTATAGTTTTCTTACGTCGTCAATTCAAAGCTATGGAATATTTTCAAATTGCACCAACAGGTAGCGCTGTATTATATTTTTTATAGATTTGTTTTTACGAACGATTTTCGATTGGTGTTTAAAATAAAAAACAGTTGCAGGAACTATGTCATATAAGATTTAATTAATAGGTGGGTGCTGTAGACTGATTCTAATTTTATTTATGTACACTGAAATGCACTTAATTAATTTGATGATTCACCTGAAGTTTTGACGGTTATTCACGACTATCTCTTAGCTGATACATCTGCACAAAAAGTAATATGACTTAACTTTGATATATTAGTAAGAATTGCTATTGAATTATTATCAGCCTTGTTTATAAAGCATTTAACACAGCCAGATAAACTGCACAGAGTACGTATACACGTACAACAGCTCTAATAGGGATTAGACGTCCATCTGAACGAAATTTACGTCACTCACTGGTTGAGATCAAAAGAATACCTGAAATTATATACCGCTATATTTTTCGCTTTCGTCTTTACGTAATGAGAAATATTACATTTCTTGGAACTTGTTTTATGTACTTGAAAATTATAATTAACAAACGCTCCTGTGATCGATTTCGAATCTTACCTTTTTGAAGTTATTTATGTACACTAATTTAATTAGCCTTCAAACCCTTCGGTCCTTTAATACTGCAAACTACATTCGTCATTTATGTAACGTTAGTATTCAGTATTTTATCTTAATATATAAATATAAATTACGTGTCACGTTGTTTGTCCGCGATGGACTCCTAAACTACTTAACCGATTTTAATCTTTGCACACCGTGTGCAGTTTGATCCAACTTGAATGATAGGTTATCTTACATCTCAAAATAAAAAAACTTTTGACAGAACGAAGTCTGTCCGAGCAGCTAGTTGCAATATATGTATGTGATATTATTAACTTATCTTTATTATTATTAAAATATTGTGGATATTGTTTAATAAAGCATGCATCCATAATGTATGATTTTTTACTTTGATACCCTTTTGAACCGACTTTAATTTTTTTACATAAAATATCGACTTATACAGTTCTCCAACAAGTGATAAAATGAGAACATCATCAACGTAATAGAAGTCAATCCTTGTGGAGATTGGAATCCCTCAATTATTATAAGTTCTTTTTTCGAAGATTATTGCTTTGAAGTCGGTATTCTTTTGTGAATGATTAGGTAGGTATAGGTTTTGTATATATAAGTTACTATTATGTTTCCACCTATCATAAAATATTAAACAACTATAAACTATGTTCTTACTAACTTGCCACCTACTTGAAGACCATAAATATACCAAGCAGGTAAGCTATTCCACCCCTTCACTGTACGCATAAAGAATTATAACGCAAATGGTGTCATACCGGAGGGATCTATAATATTGTTTATATTGTCACATGCGAAAGATATGTACATTGCATATTATATTATGACGTATAGTCCATATTAGAATTCTTCTCACTATATAGGATACTAGCTGCCCGGACAGACTTCGTTCTGTCAAAAGTTTTTTATTTTGAGATGTAAGATAACCTATCATTCAAGTTGGATCAAACTGCACACGGTGTGCAAATTTGATTAAAATCGGTTCAGTAGTTTAGGAGTCCATCGCGGACAAACAACGTGACACGTAATTTATATATATTAAGATTAGGATTATGTCATTATATTACATAGATTATAATATAAAGGACCATGACCTTAAGAAATGAAGAATACAATACCTTGTTAGCAAGTGCAATATAAATTTTACATTACCGCACCTAAAAGTCACAAGTTTCCAAGTGTAGAATGCTTTGCTGTGAGATGCCATTGTTTGAAGAATCAAAAATGAAAATAAATGGCATAATGCAATAACGGTATTAACTAAATTAAAGAGCTCAACATAGGATTTCAGAAAGGTATGTCATGATAGTTTTTTTTAATAGCAGGGGGTTTCATTTATACTAGTTCTGTTTTATTATATGGTATATTATGAAGAAATATTTTTTCCGAAGTTAGTTTAGACAGTAGGTAATAAGTATTACGCTGATGCGCCTAATACCGAAGTGTAGTAGAATAACATAAAAGCAGTTGAAAGGGACGAACAGGAAAACGTATTTCAGTGATTTAGTTACGTTGTACGGCAACAGCTACACATATAGGTACATAGGGTTTACACGAGTCAGCTAGTTTGATATTGTGGGATTTAATCTACACTTTGTGATGCGATGTTGATGCGATGAAGTATTGTTGCCTTGCGTTCAACCACGTTGCGAATATAGTCATGTTATCCTTATGTAGCATCCTTAAGAGCAGTGATAGCCTAGCGGTAGAACGTTGGTCTCCCGAACGAAGGGGCCCGAGTTCAAACCCTGGCACGCACCTCTAATTTTCAAATATTATGTGCGTATTACAAGTTAATTATCACTTGCTTCGGTGAAGGAAAACATCGTGAGGAAACCTGCACACCGGAGAGTTCTCTATAAAGTTCTCGAAGGTGTGTGAAGTCTACCAATCCGCACTTGGCCAGCGTGGTAGACTATGGCCTAATACCCCTCACATTGTGAGAGGAGACCCCGAGCCCAGCAGTGGGACAATTATGGGTTGTTGCTTTGCTTTTTTTTATCCTTATGTACAGTATTGCTTTTAAAGATCGTAAGTGATCGTCTGATGTAAGCAAGATTAGACGGGCATGATCAGTAGGTGGGATAAGCGAACGCTTGTGGCTGTGTTAGTACCGTAAGATAGCAATCAAACAGCGTTGAACCGTAACAAAAGCATTCAAGAAGTATAAAAAATTCTTTCACATCGGTTGGCCATTAAACTCTCTACTAATCCCTAGCAGCATGGCGAAGTATGCTCTGGGCCTCATAATTTTTGGCCATATCGTAATAAAAAAAAACTAAATCAAAATCAATTCAATCGTTTAGGAGCTACAATGCCACCATCAAACATTCCTATAAATACACAATTTAATCTGACGATAATTTGAACGATGAAACTCGAAATGCGAAACTGAGACAAAAATGAGAATCTGAGTGTAAAAATATTATCTAAAAAGCGGCCAAGTGCGAGTCGGACTCGTCCATGAAGGGTTCCGTAGTAGCAAGTAACATAATATATTAAAGTTCTTGAAGTTCGTTGTAACTTTGATCGAGGTAAATTGCGGTTTACGATTTATGACGTATTAAAAAAAACTACTTACTAGATCTCGTTCAAACCAATTTTCGTTGGAAGTTTGCACGGTAATGTACACCATATATTTTTTTTAGTTTTTTCATTCTCTTATTTTAGAAGTTACAGGGGGGGGGACACACTTTTTACCACTTTGGAAGTGTCTCTCGCGCAAACTATTCAGTTTAGAAAAAAATGATACTAGAAACCTCAATATCATTTTTAAAGACCTATTCATAGATACCCCACACGTATGGGTTTGATGAAAAAAAAAAATTTTGAGTTTCAGTTCTAAGTATGGGGAACCCCCAAAATTTATTGTTTTATTTCTATTTTTGTGTGAAAATCAACCAAGTTTCAACAGTATAGTTTCGGAAAAAAGTGGCTGTGACATACGGACGGACGGACAGACAGACAGACAGACAGACAGACATGACGAATCTATAAGGGTTCCGTTTTTTGCCATTTGGCTACGGAACCCTAAAAACACAACCCACTAACAATAATAAGTCCATAATAATATGGTATAACTCTGCGAAACTTAAGCATCGCCTAATTTAGGAAAACATATTTAATTTCGATAATTGTTAGCAATATGCTTTAGGATTTTAGGTTACCATTTTCGTACTACGACATGTTTGTACATGCTCGTCTGCTTACGTTAATTGCGACACGACGCTTGAAATTTTAGCGTTAAATTTCGGAATTAAAACGGTCATATCATACAATAGGGTCATAAAATTGTAATAGAATTTTCAGCTGGTTTTAAATTACAGATAATATGTAAATTGTGTTACAAAGAAATTGGCATAAATTAACCTGAACAAAGGAAACAGGAAAAGGAAAAACCGTAGTCATTATTACCTATGTATTCAGCCCGTGCGAAGCCGGGGCAGTTGCTAGCACTTAATATGGAAAACTAAGGAATCAGCCAAACTATTAGAAAATAGAAATATTAAAATACCACACGACAATGTCTGCCAGGTGAACTTTAAAATGATGTAAACTTACAAATGAAATTTTATAATATGAAATATAAGTTAAAAAAATAAAAAATGTAAAATGCTTAAGTAGACTTCAATAAAAACAATTGTTGCGTAAATGATAATTGAACTGATTAACCTGTAGAAAATAAAGGCTCCTTTGATTTGTTGGTGTATTTTTCGCAAAGTGAAATAACAGACTGATTGTTCATTTTTTAACTGTCGAGTGAAAAAGATAGTATTGCATTTAATATTAAATAAACAACGAACTATTGGTTTTTACAAGTGCTATTCAACTTTCGGAGTATTAATTTACTTTATAAAGAAATGTCTTCACTGAATTGGAAACCCGCGCCATTTTGATGCTAAATTGGTGGCATTCCGATGTTGCACTCTATTATAAGAATATATAAATAAGTAGCTGACAAAGTAGCAAAGAACCTAGAAAGAAGACTAGACAAACTAGAAAGAAGATGTAAGTGGTTTAGTGGACCGAAGTCCATACACATTAGCAACACCAGGGATATGACTGAAAGATGCAAGCTAAGAAGTTAATCAATTCGCGTTTTAGCTCTATTTATGGTAGGGGCTTTCTGAAGCAACGGAATAGTTTGACATTTAAAACTTTATTCATTTATTCATTCGAAATGTCGGGCATACGCATAGTTGTACAGGGTGTCCAGTAAGTAGCGGATTAACTTTAAGGGGAACGTTACTTGAAGGTTGACCTACCAGATGACAAAAAATTACCACTGTAAATATGTCATCGTTTTCGAAATTACGATCTTTGTTAGACGTTTCGGAAATTAGGCTAATTTACCCTACTTTTTATGAATTACTTGAATACTTACATATTTACTAGGTATTCGCTCCTTCCTTAAGTATTCCTCCGATGAGGCATCAATCCGTTCTGATCCTTCCGCTTCCGGTTCTGATGGTTCAAATAGTATGAGCTGAATTATTGCCAAGATTTTGTTTACACAATTAACTGAAAAAAAAATCTTAGATCCTATTCCATACTACGATGCTCACCCAATTCAACAGAACCAATATTTAGACATCATTATATTCTACAATATCTAATAAATAGACTGTAAAGAGAACTTATTTCAACTGTTTTAATGTTTTTAGAGACGAATAAAAATGTTTAAATTTCCCCAAGAACTAACAAATTTAATTCAATTAACTCATGAACATCATTCTGTTACCAACCTTGAACTGGACTGTATGAGTGATTATTGGCTGGGATTCAGTGCAGTCATATGGAGCAGGTATTTGAACCATAACTACCATTTTCAACTTTTTTTAAAAGGCAATTCTATTCTAACGCAAGGCTGGTTCAGTATTATAAATATTTATACATTCAAGCTTAGCTTCGATGACGCTACAAACATTTGCACTACCCTCATGCGGCGTTAACCGGAATTAACCGTATTTACCGGACGGTGCGATGATTCACTTTGTACGAGCTTAGAGCAGTGTACGTGACGTACAGAGTACTTGACGAGGTAAACTGAACATATCATTCGTCCTGTGATAAATGTATCGTGGGACAGAGATTCATTAGCAAACCTGAAAGGTTTTAAAAACATTTAAGCGTCTATCTTTATTATTTATTCTGGTAACCGGCTTCGCTTCGATTTGAGAACCGAATTTAGATTTCGATTTGAAACCTACTCCTTAGCGCTCACGCACGCAATCTTTTATGTTTTAAATAAATATATTGACTTGGCAATCACACTAAACAATCTGTATCACTTGTGAGATAGTAAGTACATTGTGTTTTCATGCGATGACCAAGTCGATCTATTTATTTAAAACAATAAAAGATTTTTAATATTGATATGGTCACTATAAGATGTTGTTAGGTTAGCTAATTACGTGATAACTTAAGACAGAAAGACCCTTAAGTAGGGACTGAATAAATTAACCGACTTGGTATTACATGGATCTCACGTCTTTTTACGGTAGAAGAACTGTGTTGCGAGACTTTTTTTACAAGTTATGTTTTAGATGGCATTAAATTCTTGACTTCACATGCATAATGGTGATCCAAGACAAAATTTCAGAGTAAGACAGAGAAAATAAAATAAAAGAAGAAAGGACCCTACAACTAAGCTGATGAGCAAGTGTGTTTCTTTTGCTTTATCATCACGTTTCTTAATCATGTTTCATGCACTACTTACTGGGATACAAATCATCTTTTATAGTTTATTCAGTTACAGTGTAACGACCAAGAACGTGATGTAACTACATTAAGGGTCCATTATCTTCCCCTCGCGTGATGTGTACAGCCTTCCGCAATGATAAATGATGTAAACATCCATTTAGTAGGCTGCTTGTAGTTTCTTTTGAGAGTAGCTCAGCTGAATCACACATACTAAATACTAGCAATTCGACTTCAAAGAAAGGTTTCAAGAAACAAGTCCAGCATAATAATTCAAAAATAGAAACCACAGGAAAATTAATATCATATTGACTGAGTTTGATTTATTCATTAACATATTATTTAACACAGTAATTAATTCTTAGAGTGGACGTGGGTGGTAGGGAGAAACTTAAGTCCAAGTCAACGTCCCAAGCTCGTAGTACTGAACAACCGAATAGACTGGTGCAAATCCCACTAGATGGTAAATCACGATGTAGTCTTGGATGGTAAACGCACTAACTTTGTAGAAGCCTATTCACTCTTTCCTTGAAGATATCCACATCATAATTAAGCGGAAACACCGATGCAGGCAATTTATTCAATCCTTCGCAGTACACATAATTAAAGACGAAGAAAAGCGTATCATACGTACAGGTGGGATGTTAACGATGAAGAGATGAATATTATGGTGTATGATGCTCGATGTTGGAATCTGGATGGGGGAATTAAATCATGTAATTCTACTAACTCTTCTAATTAGCTAGTATTTATTAAAGACGCAAACACTCCATCTCGCTAGAACTCTCTTATACTGATTTAAAGACGAATACTTTGTAAGAAAATAACCTATAACTATGATATATCCATGAAACTCGTATGAAATTCTGTTGATACGCTTGTCGCTCGACTATAAAGTTGACGGATCATTTCGCACATACGTGACCAGTAACTGAATGGGCTGTCCGTTTACAGTTTTCCTGCGGGGTTTACTAGTTGCCTGGCTATATAGGCCTTTTGTCGATTTTGCTGAAGCTATGAACCGTACTACGGTCTTCTCTGAAAGAGACTGCGATCTCAGATCGTCTATGACACGTCTATGAACACGATAACTCTATCACTATTGCACAGATTCAGTGTTGATTTGTTTTAGGAAACAAAAGCGCTTTACTACAGTATAGGGTTGGTTATTTGAATAATACTTAAAATCGAAGTTACTAGTAAATTATAAATGAACTAGCGCTCTACCCGAAGCTTTGCCTGTGTTTGTACAGTCGACAAAATAATTAAGTATCGAGAATGATTCTAAAACCCTCTCTAATGTTTAATATTACATATTGTTAACGTTATTATCAATGTTAATTCATACCTTACGTATACAGGTATCATTTGACATTGATATTATCACAAACAATGTATACTATCAATAATTACAGAATCATGTAATTGTACGTAGCGCTCATAGTCTAGTGCTTTGTGTCGATCAAAAATTATCGACGGAGTGAAGCAACACAGTAGCAAAAAAAATCCTTTTTCGTGCTTCGGAGGGCACGTAAAGTAGGTCCCGGTTATTCTCGTAAGACTACAGTGGTTAGGCCATATCGGTGGACTTCGGGCAGCATAAAAATGAGCAGCTTGGTGGTGTATGTTCATTATGTGTCTCAGGCCTCAACTCATGCTCAGTAGTAGGGCCATAATGGATTGAAACCACTTAAATGAGTATTATTATATAGTAATCGTCATTCCCTTTTCAGACCCTATTTTCATAAAGAATTATGTAATAAAGATAAATTCACTCACTTACGTGTATCTTTCGTATTCAAAATAGGCCAACACTAACGCTATAATATTACAAACTATTTGAACCGGTTCTTAATAGTTGTATATAAAATTAATTCGTGTTATTATGTTGTTCAAACACAGGATGAAAAGCCGTCAGTTGAACTGTTATCTAAAACTAGGCATTGGGGGATACCCCAGCATGCTCAATGATGTCGTAACAAATAAGTAGGTTACTAATAGATCATTATCTAAATGTTTAGGCTCTGATATCAACAAAGTGGCTCGCCAGTATCAGGAACTTACTTAACAAAGTAAAAGAAAAATAATCTTTATGTTCAGAAGGTAAGTTTTATCAATCATTATATCATTAATAGGACTGAACGCCAGAGCATGGCTATTCCCAACGGCCTCGTCTGCTGGTTAGCTGGGTAGACCTCGTTTTACATCAAATACAAATACTCTTCATTTTACACACAGAAGTATAGTTTCACTGGCGAGGTAATTTGCGTTTGAAATGATATTACCGTCTAATTTAACTGATTATTTCCATATGCTTGTAATCTTTGTTTCAGGTGAGTAATTTTATAAAAACGTTTTCATGAATCATTGAGTCAGTGAGTTGAATTATTTTATTTACGTATATGTACGATCCTGCCCTAAGTATTTACCTATCATGATAGATTCCTTACTTTCAGTTTATACTATTGTGTACATAAGGTGTAAATGATACCTATAAGTATAATGTTTAAATATTTTTGAATTTTAGTTGAAATTCCTTGTTAATCTCTCATCTGAAGCTAAATCTGAGTATTAGGTATTATTCTCAGCAGGTCTGGCTTATCTTTCTAGCTTCAACTCCATAGGATAAGTGAAAGTAGTTCTAATTTAGCTTACAAGATTTGATTCAAACATGTAACTTTAAACTTTGCAAGTTAAATAAAAATATTAATTTAAAAAACCATTGAAAAATAATATTCCATTGCTTACTTACAACTGAAATATCACATTAAATTTTAATGCAAACGAAAGATCTCAGAGTACTGTTACAACGAAAATTGTACCCATTAAAACAAATTTCAAATCTCTGCTTCCTCAAGATGAAAGAACACAACGACCTCTATTTGCAGTCAACACAGAAGCCTCGGGTTTTATGTCAACATCCTCAGCAAGCTTTACAGAGTCCTGTTTAACTTCTACTAAAGGTATAATTTAAAAGAAATAACTTGCCCTTAATGGCTTACTTAGAATAACTCAGGTTGGGTTCATAAAGCTGGGAAGATGAAGAGTAAGTGCGCATGTTAAGGGCTATTAAAAAAACCGTGTTTGCTTTAAGAAGTTTTTCTTTGAAGAAATCATAATAAATTTAAAGTGTTTATCTTTCATATTTATAATTTAAGTACACAGAAATAGTTTTTAATAACGAAAAACATATCAGTTTTTACTTTTTCTATATCTTAAATAAGAGTAGGTATAATAAAAATCAAAAAAAAAATGTAGCCTAAGCC
This sequence comes from Thymelicus sylvestris, assembly GCA_911387775.1. Taxonomy (NCBI): domain Eukaryota; kingdom Metazoa; phylum Arthropoda; class Insecta; order Lepidoptera; family Hesperiidae; genus Thymelicus; species Thymelicus sylvestris. The sequence goes on along the minus strand of OU426887.1, from coordinate 6,399,748 downwards.
TTTAGTTTCTAAAAGTTCAAAATCCTCATACGACGACGCGCCACGCAATATTTTGAAAAGGCATTTATTTATTTATTTAGAGTTAATTAAATATCTAGATAAAAAGTTCATTTTAGACTAAAATTACAATAAAAACTGCAAAACATTTACATTTAAATTGTATGCATAATTTTTTCTCGTAAGCCGAAACACAAGATCCCCTTCAAGACTCGCTTAACGGTGTTTTTTGAACAAGTTAGCAATAGTGGCTATTAAGAGGATAATTTCGTGTCATGGTGCGTTAAAAGGTGCAGCTGCAAGTGTTCTTAAGTTTCATTAGATAAAGGCCTTAAACATAACCTGTGTATGTATTAAAAGTAGTGTAGTGGCAGCCACTGGGCTGCATGAACACAAAAAATTAAACCAAAGAAAAAAACCTGAAAAGCGAAAAATCAAATAAACCGTTTTATAAATTAAGATCTTAAATTAACAGTAAGTAAATAATTTTGAGGCGGTGCCAAACAGAAGAAAAAAACAAATGGTGAAAAGATGTGCGCCGCGCTGCTGCTGCCATGTGCATCGCATGTCGCTGCCCTCATTTTACGCTATATGTAATTAATTTTGCTTGTTTATTTGGTGCCGTCTCGAAATTATTTCTTTACTTTTAATTTAGGATCTTAATTACTAAATGATTTATTTTATTTTTCGCTTTTCAGTTTTTTTTTCGTTAAATAATAATACAATCAATATTCAAATAAAAAAGATTACAAGCTAAAACTCTCATAGAAGTAAAATTTATGACCATTCGAAACATTTAAACTAATATGCTCGAATATTCTTTATTGAGTATAAATGGCGTTTTCGTGCAACTGGGAATTGAGTTGCGGTGAGTTACAAAAGAAATAACTGAATCTTAGAGGACAAATATTCGATGATAACGTCGACAGAAAAAGGCGGCCTACATGGTTTTCCTTTTGAGAAAGTAAATATAAATGGCATAGTGTCTTTTATACTCTAGATAAACCTCTTTATAATTTGTAAATGTGTTTTATTCAAATGTTATACACATTGCGTAGGATTATGAGCAATAAGATAAATAGGATTTGAAATAAATGAACAGAACTAAATTTTTGTGGTGTCTTCTTTCTTTTAGCCCACTGTTGAACAGCGGATCAACCAGTAGCGGTCTAATTGGTAGGTCCCTTTAGAGGTCGCAGACTCTGTGCAACCCACCTTAGTTTCGAAGTTAATCATGAATGGTAGGCTTTTTTACCGGCCGTCCTTCTAAAAATGAACCGAGAATAGTTATAATTCGATTGCAACGCTTTAGAGGTTGTAAGAAGGCGCAATATCCCTTCTTGACTGTATACGTTTTTGTCACATTTCTGATGGTATAGAAACTTATGAGACAACACTACCCATACGTAAATCGTTAGCTCGTTTGTAAAACTTTCCTTTTTATATTAATATAAATGGTGCCGACCATTCGATACGACAATTGGTAAATCCTTAAAACAACAGCACCCGATTGCTATAAAAACGACACCTTACGTTTGGGAAAGAATTGAAATGGTCGCATAATTACTTATTCATTGTGACCGAAACTTTTTGATACCCTTTTCAGGCGTTTCAAATAGGTCAGCGGTCGCACACTCAATCTTTTAAACAATAGTTTGTTGAATAAGTAACGAAGCATTTCTTTGTAACATGTTTGTGAGGAGAATTCTAAAGCATATAAAGTTTATTGTGCTCACTTAATTGTTGCTATAATAAACAGTAGGTACCTACATAAAACGTTGGTGTGTAAAAGATTGGCGGCTAAAGATTCGTGTGGGGCGGTGATGGTGTAAAACTTAGATACAATTTACTTCTAGCTTATGTTCTTCAAGTTTACCTCTAACGTACTTCAGTACAGTGGTACAATGTGTTTTTTAAGACAAACCGTTATTTAGGTATAATAAGGTCATACGACGAATTCTATTTAGGACACATACGACCACATCAATGGTGACTTTCAGTTAGTAGGTACTCTTAATGTACCTACCACTCTTAGCTCGAGGAAATTAATGTGTGTTGGCGGTTTCTTTTACATTTTTTGCAGTAATTCGAGAGAAAGTTCAAAATATACATCAAAAAATCTGAAAACACCTAATAATACGAGTGATAGGTATTGGGTTCAGTTACAAAATGAGACCATGGGTTGGCTCAAATCGAAACGCGACACGACGCGAAGATGTATGAAGATGCATGAAGGCTTTATTTATTTTAGCGACCTAGTGCTGAGAAAAAGAAGTTGTGAGTAACTGGTTAGAGAAAAGCCGATATAGCTGCATTCACAATGTAGTTGCAGTTAAACAGTCAACTTTCCCAACCTGTGATATAAATGTGTAGTGCTAGTCGCTAAATTAGAGTACATATATTATGCTTCGAGATCAGCAAGGCTATTCTGTTTTGTAACTCGACAGTGGAATCCGCGATGAGTGTCAATTTTGGCAAGGAATTTTGACACTCATCGCGGACGTACTATGTACATAATTATTTTGCTTGCGACTTTTTCGATTTCCCATCTTTATTAAATACCTGTTTGTATAGTTCGCTTTCTTTTATGAAAGCTGATGTTATAATTAATGATACCAATATTTATTAACACAATTTCCAGATTGCTTGTTAAAAGTTAAAAGTAAAAGTAAAAGAAAGCAGAATTGGCCATCAACATTTTCTTTGACAGGATGCTTCACTTTAACTACAAACAAGTTTCATCGTCACGTTTAATTAATTAAAACTATTTGATGAAGCTCGTAGAACTTTGAAATAAAGCAAATAATTTAAGTAAAGGTTCACTCAGAATAATTGTATAACGAATGTTGCTACAGCTAGCGACGGCGAGAGCAGAAATGAAATAATATTATAATTTCAAGAAATAATAATATAACATACGTAGAAAAATATATGCTAAAATTTATTTTGTTTGATGTGTCATAATTATGTGGTGCGCCAACATTACATAAAACGAGGCGATAAATTATTTATGAACGCTGTGAAGAGATAATAACTATGTAGACTATAGATGACATAATTATAATAATTTATTAATTTTCGTAACTTAATAATCGTAGCACGGTTTATCTCCAAACACGCTGAAAAATCTTAAGCACCAATCTCCTCTAAAACAATGTGGGTTAAGATTAGGATAGAAAAGAGTTATCAAAGAAAACACATCAACAATTTTATTATATCCAACATACGTATAGGACGTAGGTACTCCAATCACAGAATAGAAAAATAAGAGAAGAAATCGAGCAATGTATGTCGTAAGACGTTTAATAATGGTCATTTACTGAGCCTACCGGTCATTTGCTGACGGTTTCATTTGAACACCATCGAAGAGAGCCATAGTAAGCATTTCGCTAAGTGCCCCAATTCTTGAATGGATTTCGCTAGTATATTGTATTTTACCATTATTACAAACCTTTGAAATACACTCTATTAAGGCAGTTTTACGCTGTTTGTTGGTAACTGTACACATTCTGTACATTATTTTAATGAATGTCTGTGAATCTTATTAAAAAACGTCAAGTTCATTGGTTATTGGCATACGAGTATTTCGTTTTATTTCAATTACGCTGTCAATTGAAGGTTGTCTTTCAGAAGGTTTTACTATCGACACTTGGGTTGGCCATACAGTAGTGTAGAATGGCTCTAGGCCTTCTCAGGAGAAGAGACCGGAGCACGGCAATAGGACATTAATTGCTTGACGCCTTCATGCGAAATAGTAGCGGAAGCAAAGAGTGATAAGAGGGTCCCCAACTGCTTCTTATTCTGCAAGGTATCGGTAAAACCTTTGGAGACAGATTGATGGGCGTCGGTGAATATTTACAAAAGGACCGTCACTTTTCGACTTTCGACACAAAAAAAAGCAAATAAACCGAACAACTCGTACTTCACACGTAAAATAAAGCACTAGAAAGTCAGTCCCAAAAATGCATTGAGATAGAAAAGAGTACTAGAATTTTAACAAATTTCGTTGCTAACAGAGAGACATGACTCTGTTTTCAACTCTTTTAAAGAATTTCAACTGAAAAAAGCGACGTGTAAATGAATACTCAACACAAACGCGAAACAGTAGTTGTGGGATTAAAGTGAGCATTTTTACTGTACGATACTTACTTACGACTTGGTGAATGAATATTACTAGAGAATTTGAACAACACAAGTTAGCAGCAGACAAAATATTTACGACAAAAGATCTAGGAGAAATATTACATGGCCATTTTATTCTGAAGGCTTATTAGGTCCTTTTTGTACGATATTTATTTTGTATAATGATTTTTAAACTTATATTATTCCGGACACTGAACATTAAATTTATTTTGCATCATTTACTTACGCTTAATTTAATCAATTTTTTCATAAATCAAAAACTTTACCAATGTTTGAAAAATAAATCAATTTAATTCAAATAAAATAAAATTAAATAATCGCTCTCTCACTTTCTTTCACTTTATAGGTAAGAGATCTGAGGCAGACATTTGTTATAAATTATTATAATTGATCACGACAAGATAACTTTTATGATGAACTAAATGATGACAAGATAAACTTAAATATTTATTTAGAACGAAAACTTTGGTTTGGTTTATATATCTTGCGTACAAATTTACTTTAATTACGGAAAATACAAAAAAAAATGGAGAGTGATCGTCGTGTCGGTGTCGTGTGTTCTAAAAATACGACGTAATTTATGCAAATTCCGCTCTCACCGCTAGTCTGGAGTTTCTCTATTAATCCGTCCGCGTTCAGTTTAATTTATTTTGAACGTCACCAGTAACTCTTTTAATGCATCTAGTGCATCTAGAACGGCGCTTCAATAGTGCCAATTGAAGTTCTGATGGATTTAACTGTCGTTGGTGGTTTATTCTGTCATTAATTTTAGACAAATACTAAAACGACAGGCAGAGAGACACGTAAATGTTTTGGCCTCTTTATAGATAAGAAAGCCAAAATAGAATTTGTTACATATAATTTTTGATGTACAGTTTCGGCCTCAACTTTTATCATCTAAACGTATGTGTTTTTATAAAGAAGCAGTCCGATTTTATCGAGTTTGTAAAAGGTATATTAATACAAAAAATTTACTTTCAGCAAAATAATTGCCGTAGATATACAATATGTTCTGTCCACTTCATTCTATTTCGCGTGACAGACAAACAGCAGTGCCTACCACTCTACACACAAGTGATTTTAATAACGTTACATTTTTGAATTTTACAACACCCTAGAAAATTAAAAGCGTAAGCATAAGAGGTCAATTGGCCCAATCATTATTAAGAATCTAACCGAGAGACAAACATAAAACGTCAGTTCATATTATGGATCGTAAATGCCTTTTATGGATCACAAGACGTTTCAACGCAGCCCTATTACCACTTGTTAGAGATAAGTTGGGGAAACGACGTACTTCAAACTCAACTCATAATTAGAACCATTTTTATATTCTTCTTTAGTCTCGGATAGTCATGAAAACGATATTAATGACACACGTTAATGTGTTCTGTAATAAAACGGTAGAAACTGCCTTAATAATTTCTACTAGGAAGATATTTCGTAGACAAAGAGTCCCTAAATGAAATGGGGTCCATTTCATTAATTTAATATAACAGATAAGATTCCGAAGGACTCGTCAAGCGATTGAAACAAGAATAACGTGTACGTTTATTAGTGTTCCTCTACATACGTTAGCCGTTTTTAATATTTTAAAACTTTTTTGACAGTTTTTGAAATTATACAATTTTTTTGACATTTTTGCCGATGAATTACCGTAAGGAAAATGAACGGACGAACGGATCCGACGAAACTATAAGCGTTTTTTTTACAGAACCCTAAAATCGACTAGACTAGTACCTACGACGTAATTCATAAACATTTTTATTCCTATGATCCGTCTTAAGTTAATGATTATTTTGATGTCATTAGTGTTTATGGATGATAATGGAAGATCAGCCACTATTTTATTAGTTGGATCGACTGCACAAAAAATAAGAAATGAATAAGCAAAATTTTTTTTATACCTACATTTAATTGTCACATAAAATTATTCAAAATATATAAAAAATCTTCTATGACTAGACTAGAAACAAGATAATATAATATTGTTGCATTGGTCACGGATCATACGTTGAGAACCATTTACTTGGCTCAATTCCAACTCACTGCTGTCCGAGCTATAAGCCTTAAAATTTAAAATTTTCGGAAACAGCCAAATATAATAAATATTGTGTCATCCTTGTATTACTGCCAAATTGTGTTTGCCCACAGCTCTCGATTATATTATTATAGCGGAATTAAAGAAACGTTGAATATTACTCTGTTATCTCATAAACTCGTAATTTTGGTAGATATTTGACCTATTAAAAACAAACATTTACAGAATGTTAGTTATTGAAGTTATAATTTCATGGGACGTGAGTGCATACTCACACTTTTTTTTAATTGTTTCATAGTTATAGGCCACTTCCACTATATCATTAGTGTCGTGCACGCTCCTATTGTTAATGCTTATTCTATTAGGCTCTTAGTTTAAAAACTTTGTGTATTAATATTATGAGTATGCTTTAAGAGGAAGAAGGTTTTTTTTTTCACATGCACATTACACAGTTGTTGGCTCTATCGGCCTTTAAGGACAGATTGGAGGCACGAAGAAGCAACTAGCGCAAATAATTTATCAGATAAAATTAAATTGATAGTCTTCGCTCTACTTAGTTATAGGAATGATGTCTATTCGTTTAGTAGGCTCTTCAAATTGTGACTACCGTAAGAGGATAAAGCCAACCGTCAACTTAATACTAATGATCCGAACAGAATTTTGGGTATTGGCTGGATTCGGCCAAAAAATTCCAGTAGTAATCTATAAATGCTAAAAAAGATTACTCGTATTATTTGCCTATTTACTTAAAAACCTGTAATTTAATAGAAATAACTGCAATCATTATTTAATTATTACCATAAAGCCTATGATTATGTTTACCCACATTTATTTCCACATGCCACAATAATTAAGCTTAAAACCAAAAGTTGGGTGAAACCAACTAAAGTTTTCAGGGAGGTAATTATGTAAATGAACCCCAGTAATGTGCATAAACTCGCACTTAAGTAGGCCAAAACACAAACAAATCTTTATGAGGTTAACGACATTTTGAGATGGCTTTATGGTCAGTATTTTAATCTATGATTGTCTTTCTTATTTCAGTTTATCCCTCATTTTTGGTCAGAAACTATAAATAACGTTTTCCAAAAATAGCTTCAGAAATTACTATAAATATTAATAAAAACTGGAAATTAAATAATAGTAACAAATTTTGTACCGGAGTTTTAAATATAACAAAGGTTATCGCTGACGCTGGGTTTCAGAAAATTCCACCACTAAGATTTTCTTGCACATGGTCATTTTGTTTGGTTATAAACTGAAAATCGTCACCCTTCTTCACACAACATAACGTGAAACCCTACAATACAAGGCTTATTCTGAACGGATAAAATTGAAGAGGGTGGAAATAAAAAAAACTAGTTTCATAATAGATGAAAATCTGGGAGCCCAAGCTCAAGTCATACGTCACATGGAGTACCTACTGCTCCCACTTCTGGGCAGAGGCGCCCATTTGACGCCATACAGAAACGCGCGGTTCGAGTTGTCGGTGACCCATGAGTCACAGGTTAGAACAGCTGAGCTTCAGAAGAGATATCGGTTCTCTCTGTGTGTTCTACCGATTTTACAACGGTGAGTGCTCTGAGGAATTGTTTGACTTGATGCTTACTTCATCTTTGCACCACTCGCCGAAGATTGAAGTTTCATCCACACAGATTGGATTCGTAGAGAACCTCTACAGTCCGATTCTCGCGATCTTTTTTGCCACGTACTTGCAAACTTGCGTACTACTTACGAAGCTGTAGAATGAGCTTCCTTCTGAGGTATTCCCGGAGCGCTATGGCATGGGGTTTTTCAAAAAAGGTGTAAAAAGTGTTCTCGTTCAGGGCCGGCGATGCATTGGCGATTCCTCTGGTATTGCTCATGTCCATAGGCGACAGTGACCACTAACCATCAGGTGGCCCGTCTGCTTTTTCGTCAGCCCCTCAGGCTATAAAATATATATATATATATTGATAAATTTCAAGTGCCTTTATAACAAAAATATTGATAACTTTTAATGGGAACGCATACGTTTATCTTCTGCAATTTTTGCAGTATCATTAGATGCAGCGAATACTTACAGTAATAAATGTTTAATACCACAAAGGCTGTTATTATCAATAATGTTCCATTTATATTATTTACCCACAATATAAACCTTGTTCACCATTTTATTTAGTTTCATCGCAAAATAAAGTTGGTTGCGTTTCATAAATCTTGATCGTGTTTATCAATATTTACCCGCATTGTCAACGTTGTCAATACTCGTATTGCATTAATAGTATTTTTCAATTCCCTATCGACTTCGTTGATAATACGTTACACAAAGAAAAAAATGTTTATTTTCAGGAAAATACAGCAAAATATAACTTTTTTTTTGTCTCTAAAGTTGACGTGACATAAGCAGACGGGTAATGTGATGATGATCAATATCAGCGCTTCCCATTAAAACCCGTAAACATAAATCATAAGGCCTAAAATGGGGAATCTTCCTGTAATTACGGGAAGACTCATAGAATATCTAAAGTGAGTTGTAAATGATTTCCAGTACGGTAATGTAAGAGACATGTGGTCGCAAGTAGGGCACAATGACTGGTAGGGTGCAATTTCATTTCAGTATTTTATCTCTGGACATATTAAACCTTGTCAGAGAACTTCAGCTAACCGAGAAGTTAAAGACTTTCTGGTCGGCCAGAAAAGTCTTCTTCAATACGAAGTGTAAGGATTTTTTTTACGTTGTACCCTCATTGTTACCTCGGTATAAACAGTGTCCTGAAGTAGTCTTCTAATTGATGCCCGTAATAAGCAAATAGTAATTATTAAACAATACATTTTTTCCTATATTTTTTATTAGGAATTAGTATATTTCAAGCACTCTCGTAAGTAATCAACAACCTTAATGCCAAGACTCGGGCTTTCTTTACAATTAGTGTTTAAAAGGAAATTTTTTCGTCTTTATTTATAAAGAAGATACAAAACAGATGAACGTGCCCGCATTTTGTGTGTTGAACAGAAATAAGTTGAATAAAATAAAAGCGTAAGGCATTATTATAATTATTATCACATACAATTCATACATGCTACCCCACTTAATGTCCGTCGAATATAGAAACAGACTCTAAACTCAGAAGTATCAGAAGTTTAATTACCCTTTTGGGGCCATCCATAAATTACGTCACACGTTAGGGGGGAGGGGGGGAGTCGATGTAGTGTGACATTGTGTGACAAGGGGTGCGAGGGGGTCCTAAATTTCGTGACGTCACATTTCAAAATCGATTAATTGGTGTGTATAGGTAAATTTTAAAAAACAATTATTGGAAATAAAACTGATTTCAGAACTGCTGTTTTAATTTTATAATTTCTAGGTGTAAAATTTCATAATATGTGACGTCACACTAGGTGGGGGGGGGTCACACAAATGTGACTAGCTGTGACAAGGAGGGGGGAGGGGTCAAAAAGTCATGAAATTAGTGTGACGTAATTTATAGATGGCCCCTTTTTTGTATATCAGAACCAAAGAGTTTGAGCGAGTCAACAATTGATCGTAATAAGAATAATAACTTAATATGTCTTTACTACCCATTTTTGCCTTTTTGCACGTAATTTTAGCAACAATTAACTTTATTTACCTGTGTTAATTCACTCAGGTACTATTATAATATTTTTATGATTCAAAATTTACAACATTATTAAAAAATATTGTATCTTGTGACTAAAATGAGAACTAATCAAGCAAAAAAATATTTATAAGACCAAGCGATATCAGAATATTATTAACGCAACTCAACTAAATATCCATTGCTGAAATCCGGAAAGCCTGTGAATATTAGGTACCTCCAAATGATAAGTAACATGAAAAGTAATTGTAATACTCGAATTGTCCTCATTCCTCTATTATTTCCTCCCTCACAAAGTAAACATTATTTTCACCAATTTATTTACAAATAATATTCATACTTATTGTTAGATACCAGCTTTTTAATTAGAATCGTGTCTCATTGTTCCTTATCTAATCGTTTGACAATCTGAAAAGATGATTATGAATTCCTTGAACAATAACGTTCCCGAATATTCAAAAGACCCCAATCCCAAGGGCTGTGACAATTACAAAACAAATGGAAATATAAATAGATCACAAGACTATAAGACGAATAGCATTGAATAGTGTAGCCTACGGAGACTGTAAACAAATAGGGCACTTAATCTCTGGTTCAATGTATCGTTTCCTACCGAAATAGGTCCCCTCGAATAAATGGCACGGAAAAGGGTTTGGTTACCTTCCGATAGTAACAAATAACAGCCAAATGGAGTCCCGTAATCGATCTTTTATGTGCCTTCGATCTGACTTACAGTGTTACTAAATAGCTTAAGTATTAGGGCGATAGGAGTTTAGCCAAAGAAGCTTATCGTTGTCCTTGAGGATTTCTGATATTTTTTTGTGAAAATTCATCTTTATTTTGGTTCGTTTTGCGCATAAAGTTCTTATAATAATATGGTTATTGGTATTTAGTGAGGCACTTTATCTTTTAGCTAAAGTATTTTACACTTATCTACCGGAAATCAAAAAACATCATTTTGTACGCTGAGATTTCTTTCTAACAACATCTTTTCAAACTTTCTTTCTGATTTTCTTAGTAACAGCCTAAGAACATTTTGTATTCTGAGGTTACAGCTGAAATATGACAGCGCGGAAAAACTTCAACTACTATTTGGAGATCTGTAGTTTACTGTTACCGACAATAAAATTAATTTAATAATCAAAATTAGTTACTTGTAATTAAAAACATTCGCTCGATATTAAGAAGTTTATGAATCAATTTAATTCAAATATTTCGTAAACTAAGTTGTCACTGCAAGTATTTGTCAACCCGGCTCTAGCTAGACCTCGTCACAGCTGTCAACCGCAAACAAGTTTAGTTCACGGCTTTTGTAGCAACTTGTGCCACTGACATGACGTGAATAAATGTAATAAGCAAAAGTGCGGTAAGCGCAATCACGACGAGTGTCGTAATGAACTAAGTTACTTAAATGTATCAAATGCGGATAAATTATAAGTTATGCTTCCCAGTATATATTTGTTGTAAGCTACAAAGTGTCATGCTTACTCTTATAACCATGGACTTAAATATATGGACACGCTGTTCAGTACTTACAGTTTGTTCACCTGAGGTTACCCCAATTGGGTTCACCTCAGTTTAGTCTGTTGCGAGCAAGTAGCTGTCACGTTAAACTCCGACGTATAACTCCGACTGTTCAAGAACACTTATTATTCTATATTGTGCACAGTTAAAACGTTGTCATTATTTACGTTTTAACTTTATTTCACTTTATTTGATCATAATTAGTAAGTAACTATATATTTTTATTTACATTTTTAAAAATTATTTAGTGTCAAATATTTAATACCGCCATCTTTAACCAAACTTGACAGAACGAACACAGAGTACTTAATCACTACGGAACAGGGTGCCGCCGGCACCATAGGCAGGCGCATAGTGACTCTGTGATTGAGTACTCTGTGGCTGGCGAATGAGACACGAATTTTGTATGGTACAGCGTGTCTATATATCTTATAACACGTTAATAAGCAGTAGGTACTGCAGTTTTATATTCGGTCATGGATTAAATAACATAACATACATCTCAAGTAACATACAGTTCTATTTTCACACACCTATTCTGACACACAATCGTCAAATACAAAGTTAAACAACACTCCCGTTTTGCATTGGAGGTTAAAATGGCGAAACGGTAATGATGAATTTGTACCTCTTTATGTAATTGTACTCTGTAGTAACTAGCTAACCAGCTCAAGCTCCCAGGGCCCTTACTAAGCAAACCAGACATAAATTAATCATCTACAAAATATATTAATACAAAGGAATACTCATGGTCTTTGTGCTTAAAACCATGAATGATTATTTGTATTTAATAACTTGTTTGCCTAACGAAAAATTATGGGTTTCGATCGGAGCAACAATTTGTACCAAATAACTTTTGTGTAATCAAATAGCTATAATTGTTTTTAATGTTATGTTTAAACTGTGTACATATTATTTTTTATCAACCTGAAGTTCAGTAAAGAAAATATTTAAATACGCTTCGAACCAATGCAAAATCACAATGCTATAATTAAGCAACAAGCTGTGGTGTGGTGTAATTAATAGTAGGTATTCTAAAATAGTAATAATTTAGTGAGTTACTTTGTGACCCCGCGTTATGAATAATGGCTACGTATTAGTATTTGCAGGTGTAAATGACGTTTAATATGGCACGATTGTTTGCTAAAGCAGCGGTGCTCAACTTTTCCCAGCACTTGAACCGCAAACATAAATATTCATGTTAGCTATTTAAATCGGGTTGCGAACATTTGCATAGATGTAAAAAGTAACTTTTGGAAACTTTCCGCAATTTATCATGAAGTCCTTGGATAAATATAAATTGTTTCAATATTTTAGTAGCTATATAATATATCAGTATAACTATAATATCAGTATAACTATAAGTAGAGATATAATTATGCTCTCGTCTGGGCAACATTTTACATGAAAATGTTTTGGTGGGGCACTGACCTAAACGCGCACTTAAGTCACGCTTTTTCAGGCGTAATGTAAGTGTGCGTAATATAAAAGTCAGAGTAAACCTTTGTAATTTCGACTTTCCAATTAGTATGTTTATAAGTTCTTAAAATATTTTTATGGTTATTTTAGATAAACTGTTTACTTTTTATGTTCTGAGACGCGATCAGTGGATATATCTGCATGAAATCTGTTTTCATAGATTTTTTTAAATGGACATTAGCTAATTAAACTAGTCAATTCCTACCTAAAACTTTATGTTCTACCTAGTTTTTACTACCGGTCTAATTTATCATCCTGAAACTACCAATTATAACGACTTTGGTCTTTGCAAGATTTACTTTAAGTCCGAATGATGACTCCAGGCTTAGTACGCACCACATCTAAGTTCAAGCTTAATAATGCCGTCGAGAAATCCTTTAACGACGACCGTGACCATAAATCTTTAAAAGGTTGTGTAATATACCAAGCTACTGAAGGTGGTAGAAAGATGAGGAATGGAAAGGTACATTTGTATCCGACTTTAAAAAAGGAGGAGGTTCTCAATTCGGTTGTGTATTTTGATGTGAAACATCTTAACGCGAGGGGTAAACCTGATTTTTGGCGTGGTGATATAGGCCGTGGCGACGCATCGCCGGCAATATGAAAATAAAATAGAATAACACAATGTGGGTAGTCATAAATAAATTTGGTTTGATAGGCTGTAGCATACGGTAGGACAAATTCGAAACTTCAAAATAATTTCGATGTTTCATATCTGCCAGCCGTCCCATTTTTGTAATATTTTTTACCTCAGAACTCACTCATTTATCAATCAATTGGAAAATTCTTTTTTCATTAGAAAAAAATATGTTTCTAGATTAATCCCATAATTATCAAAATTCAGATCTGATATGTTTAATAAAATTTTAGTGGTCGGTTTTATGATGTTGCAGTCGGTTATTTTTATGCTAAAATTTGATTGTTATGGTATTACTAATCCAATGAAAATACTGAATCATTATAATCTAAGTATTACTGAACTCGTCATTTATTATAATTTAAAGTAGGTCATTTAGGACATATTTCATCTGGCTCAGAGAATTACCTAAGGTCTTCAGCCATTTTGTCATATTAGGGCAGCTATATTACAGCTCTCAAGACCATTTTGTTTATATTTAACGGTATGAAATTTAATTGTACTGATACAGAAATAAAATAAATGTAGCGATATTCCGTCGTGGTTTTTTTTTGGTAGGTTAGTTTTTGACATGTTTATCCAAACAATGAATCAAAAACGTGCAAGCTTACAAAAGTCTCTATTCGTGAAAGTAAAAAAGGCGTTTAATTTTATGACCTACGTAAAAAGTTTTAGATAAAGACCCGATTTGCTTGTATTTGAAGGCGCTTTTATAGCGGGGTAAAGGTTGAGTGCCACTGCCCTGGTATAGAGAAGGCAATTCAGACATCTGTAATCAGCGTAATAGCATCGTTTATTGCAATTACGCGCTTGTAATACGCTGTAATTACGAATGTGTTATGTAATTAAGTGTGGGTTAAGTATCTACAAGTGTATGCAATTTAAATGAGTGTGGTAACTAACGAAAAGGTTATTTGGAAAATATTTAACCACTTACCATAAGATATAGATTCTACTTTTTTTCAAATAGTTGTTATTGGCCCTAGCGGCCTTTATAATTTCACGAGGATTGCACTTTGTATGTTTGTGCTGATGACAAAAAGGCTTTATTTATACACCATACAAATATAATATATACTATTTACTCGTAGTGGATTTTATTAATCATTGTGCTTTTACCACAATAATTACCAAATGGTCGATTTTTTGCCTATAAAGTTAAACTTATTCTGACGACATAATTATCACTATGATCTGTGCTGCCAAATATTTCCTGAAAAGGCATATTTAATTTAATAATAAATATTATTTAGCCATTATTTTTGCTTAGTACTCACATTTCACTCTAACATGCTAATGTGGCTGCAAATTTTACTAGTGGGACAAAAACATGAGTAATAACGTGCTCTCACGTAAATATAGCTGAATTATGCAGAAGCTGGGATGAAATCTATTTAAATGATAATATACGTGCGGTTTCGTGGTACGAGCATGTGAATTCATTGTGGTCAGGGAATCTTTGGTTGCGCTTCGCGTGTGGAAAGAATGGTGTGTAAGGACCAAATTATACACAGTACGAATCTAATAAAATTATGAATTTTATGAAACAACTAAATGGGCATGCAGTGATCGCAATGACAAAGAGTTATTCCACTTAAGTCAATGTTTAATATTTTCTAATGATGGTCGAAGAACGGTGATCAGGGTGAATGATGAGTATAATTATAGGCCTCCGTGTTGCAGTTCTTTCTTCCTATTTCTTCTCTCTTTCTTAGCCAGCAACGCATCAGTGACGCTTTTGGTGTCGTTTATGGCCATTGATAACAATCGCCACTTACCATCAGGTGGATTGTCAGCTCTTTTGTTGGCTATTTCCATAAAGAAAAAAAATACAAGCTCAATTTTTATCGTTGGCTCAACACCTTTCCAACCAATATAACCTGAATTTTAAGAACTTAAAACCACGTAACCGAGTTTGTATATTGATTACTGTACGCTGTATATTTCCCAGATGAAAAGCAGAGTTTCCAACCAACATCATACTTACTTCAGCTGCGTGGTAAAGTTCAATCGATGTTTACCTGAAAACGACAAAACTGACTGCATAAAATTGCTCTCTATCACAAACTCGCGTTTGTTTTCAATTTTGCCCTAGTTTTTCCGACTTAATCTGTGCCGAGTTTGCTTTTTAGGGTTCTTTGTAAGAAAAAGTTTTTCTCTTGGTGCATTATTGTGTAATCATTCGACAGAACGGGTATTCTATCAAATAAACATAACGTACTTGACGCTTTACGAAAGGTTTATGAGTACACGCATACCTATACCTAAGTAAATAATAATTAAAGTTGTGATTCGTGTTTACTATTTTTAACCGACTTCAAAAAAGGAGGAGGTTCTCAATTCGACTGTATTTTTTTTTTTATGTTTGTTACCTCAGAACTTTGGACTGGGCGAACCGATTTTGATGATTCTTTTTTTAATCGAAAGCTGGTGGCTGTCATGTGGTCCCACCTAAATTTTATTGAGATCTGACAATGACATCCATGAGAAAACCACATAAGTCGTAAATTTGTGTTAAGATGTGCACGACAAATTGACGAATAACTCAATATCGCGCCAACCGATTTCGATGATTCTTTTTTTAATCGAAAGCAGGCGTTTGTCATATGGTCTCACATAAATTTGAACGAGATCTGACAACTATGTAGTTTTTGAGACTTTGAAATCGGTTATTTTTTGTTAGTAAAATTTAGATTATTACTGTTGATATTGTACTCACAGCGGTGTTGGTGTTCTTTAAGTATAAGACCTTTTAGCGATGACTAGTTTTCTACCAGTACGTTAACTCTCGACATAATGGTGTTACTTATTAACTTAATAATATCAGGTCACACATCGGTGATGCACTTTGTTATAAAAATGGAGGCAATGACCAATTACCGTTAGGTGGACATCTTTGTGTTGTACCTACTATTACGATGTAGGAAAAAATAAGCAAGTAGCGTTATATTTTAAGACAAGACCTCTTTTATAAATTTAACCAGCAACGTACACACCAACCGGAACACAATTGCTTTTAAGACAATTAATTGTTACACGGCAGAAATAGGTGTGGTGGTGGTACCGCCCCGGGTGAACCGTATAAGTTTTTTACAGTACTAGCTACCAACAATGTAGACCGTACAGGTTATGAGTAAGTTGCAAAAACTTGATAGGTTTGTTCTTTTATCGTATCGATGTATCGTGTACTGGATTCTGAATTATTATCTTGTAACATTACTCGCTCACACAGTAATATACTGAGTAGGTACTATCAAAACAAACGGAAACGCTAAAACGGTACTGTGAAAAATTTACACGTCGATGTGTGAGCTATTAACATCCCGTCATGATATTAAGAATTCATGAAACTTGAAAAATAAAACATTGAAAAACAAATTCAAACACAACCCGTAACATACGGCAGACGTATGATTTGAAACTCGTTTCCGAGAACTCCGCCTGTTATGGATCGATGATAGTTGGTGTGTGATCGTTTTTTTTCATATCTATATTCAGTACTAGCACAGTATAAATATGTACTAGCGCTCTGCTCATGACTTTGCCCGCGTATTTTGGGATAATAAGTACTCTATGTTTTATTATACATCGTGGTTTACCTATGTGCAAAATTAAATGAAATTCCGTTCTATAGTTTTCAAACAAACCTTCACATTTTTTAGTAGGAAAGTAGGAATAGTTGATGTTTTTACTCAACCTTGATTTTGTATGCCACAAATATCCCGCCAAAAATTAAATTGAATTTAGTAGGCGTAACCAGAAGCACTTTAGTCGAATTTACATAAATGGAAAACTCGACCCCTGAAGTAATAAAAGGTGGTTGTTATGGAACAAAAATATATTCCTATAGTAAGAGGAGAGAAAGGGCATTAAAGGAATTAATTCGACCAATTGGCAGACGTCAAAATTAAATACTATGGGAAGATAAATAACTTTCAGGTAAAAATCTCACTGATAAATCGGAGATCATTTGGTTTCATTTTATGGTGTAAAACGAAATTTATTTTTTCTCTAGGGAAAATTATATTTGAATTTGGAACAATCACGAATAAATAAATTTAAGAAATAAGATAACAAGTATTTTCAACGTTGATCAATTGGACTATAGTCAAAATTATCTAAAGGTACCCACTGACGATACGTCCATCAATCCAAATGGAGTGGTAGTCTTCCAAAATCGTTCCGTGAATGGTAAAATAATATTCCATTTGGATGGACGTCGTCCAGCTCTGGATTTCCAAACGGATTGAAATCCACGCGTCCAGTCTAAATGGACGTCGTCTGCGGCCGACTGTGAATGTAAAAAACGTGCGCCATGCCATATGGAAACAGTCCGATTTGTCAGTGAATGGGCAAATCGGCGTCCATTTTCTTGTGTTTATTGTCTCAGTTTATTTTTTGGTGTCGATGGTGGTACTTGGTACATGTGCTGGATCTGTCATTTGTATCTAACAAACAAACTTCTCTGTACCTATCTATTGGATTATATTATTATTATGCCTACGTCTACGCCTCACATGAGGACATAAGGATTGCCTCATATTAGCATCTTGTTTTTTATTAATGTGTCACAAGTTCCAGTAATTTGTAATACATCTGTTCGTCCATTCTCAAGTAGTTTCTCCAATCAATGGGCTCTAAAGATAATTATAATAAATAAATAAAGCTTCACACTCATAGCCCCACACTAGGATTCCCTGTGTCGTGGGTACCATGGACAACACACTAGACAAGGACATTCACACCTAGACCGAGAACAGAAATTCAAACTCATCATTCTTTCCGCCTCGCTGGGAATCGAACCCAGGACCCTTGGTGCGGCGATCCGGCATGGTAACCATTGCGCCACACGGGTCGTCAAATTCAAATTAGTCAAATTCCGACAATAAGTTGGTATGCGTAAAATGTATTTTTTTGTTTCAACCAACCCTTCATCCACTTCTTCTTAAGTTTTTTTTTTTAAATACACACTGCTGTTGCCACGACTGCAAAGATCGAAGTGATGCCATGCGTCCAAACGGATGTATAGTCAATGGTACCTTATCAGGATACATTTTCATTTGGAGTGCATCCATTTGGAAGTCTACCAAAGGGACTTATCGTCAGTGGGTACCTTAAGATGCCCATAATGATAGCTGCCATTTATTAATATGAACTAACATTGTATGGGCGTCTTTGAGCGAAATGGAATATTAATTTACATGACATGAATAGTTGAACACTTACAGACAAAGGATTTTTCCAAAATTTGTTAAAAATCCTTACTCATTTGCATTGGCGTTGATTATAAATCATAGTAAACGTTATAATCTAGTAAAAATCCCATCACATCATAATTTATGCAAAATTTATTAAAAATATTTGACGTCGAAACAATCATAGATGAAGAGGCCTAAAACAAAACTGACGCAAAGTGATGTGACGGCCTGAAACCGTCTCAAAAACCAATCTTAATCGATGCATTACTATAATCGGAATTTAAAAATGAAAATTGATTAATTTAATTACTTTGTTAAAAATGATTTACTTGCATTTGAATTTAAAATTAGGTACCTAAGAATACCACGACGAATTGGATGCTAACAAAGGACATTTTCCATTATGTATGGGCACTTCGCCATCCATGGACAGTAAACTGCAGATAATATATTATATGTAATTATGTAGCTAAGCTTTTTGCGGTATTCTTTATTTTCAACAAAATAATAATTATTTATACATGAATGTGTGTTATGAAATAAACAACTCATCCGCTCAGTTTCATAATAATATTTTGAATAATATTATGATCGAATATATAAAAAACTACAGTGAATAAATTCTTATTCACTGTAGTTTTTTCCCTGACGCTCATAATATTATTCAAAATATTATTATGAAACTGAGCGAATGAGTTCTTTCTATCATGATAAATCTTTCTTTCTTTTTCTACTCTTTCTTAGCCGGCAACGCATCAATGATGCTTTTGGTTTTGCTGATGTTCATGGGCGATGACAGCCATTTACCATCAGGTGGATCGTCAGGTTGTTTGCCGGCTCGGCTATTTCCATGCATATCTAGCAGCATGAGTTGTTAGGAAGAAACAAAAGAATATTTTATTGGAGTCGTTAATACATAATATTGAGAATACGTGGTACGAGATATGTAGCTCAATCGAGGTAGTTGGGAGGTACCTAAATGTTACGGTTTTTAGTTTACTATTTAATTATCGAATCGATTAGAAGGTCTTACAATTTTGAATCGATTTGTTGCAAAAATTGGTTTCTTTCGTGAACCGATTTTTTTGTACATCTCTAGTGTCACTGTGATTGCAAACGACAAATTGGGCATTTTAGTTCGCGGGGACTATAGCAGGGTTATAGGTACAAGTCATTGGGTCCCATATGTAAGGAAAATGGAAAATTAAGTCGATATCGATATTATTAAATGCCTTTTCGGCTAGTTTTAGCGCCTCTAATATCACGAGATATAAGACGACCTTTATGCCATTGTCAAAGAGCCAGAATGCTCTACATATTATAATACAAAGGTTTATCTTTAAACTGGATAAAGTAGAAAATTATCGGTTTTATGACTAGAATCGGAAACATTTTCGATATTTTTATCGTTCGTAGGTAGGTACTTATTTTTATGAGTGTTAGTTTCAACTTTGTAAAAACATGTTCGTTTATAAAAACTAGCTCAAAGTAGTTTTAAGTAAGTCAAGGTTTCAAGTAAATCAAGAGAAGCAAAATTACTAATATTATTCTAAAAATGTTATGATGCAAACAGTTAAACGTATTACAAAACAATCTACTTTAACTCATTCACAACATAATTTTTTATAGTTATGCACCGGTTAAAGTGGTATTCTAAAAAATCCATTAAAGCAATTCAGACTAAACATAAAAATCCTGAACCATCCAAACTCCCATATGGCGTTAAGTCATCTACGTGAATAGTTATCATAAATAAGACTAAATTGTCCATTCCGATTTGGTAGGCCAGCGTTATTTGTGAGCTATATCGGCCCGTCAATAGCTTGCGTAACGGTCCAGAGCTTTTTGCTCAATGTGACAAATAGGGCTTTTAAGCCACACCGACGGTGGGGCCGCCAAGTGTTTAGGTTTTGCGGGATAAATCTCACAAAAACTAAGCAAAAAATACAAGTGATTGAGGATTTATTGTCGATAGATTTCAGAGAAAGATTGAATAGGAATATTGTATTAGAATCAATTCAATGGATATTTAAGTGAATTCGAGCTGAAGGTACGATCATTTATGTTACCTAGAAGAAGTCAAAAAACATAATGGCCAAAGAGTCTAATATGCCTGTATATACGTATGATACACATATACGCGTTGACTATGTTTATCATAATAATTATCTGAATGCCAGCAATTTCCAAATCAACTTGTGAATGTATGCAGATTACTTGGATTTTTTGCTGACGCCGTGTTTCTTATGTTAGCAATGGCCATAGAGCCATTATGGCATTATGATTGAGAAAAACGTTTTGATTAGGATAGTAATCTTAGCAGTTTTTAGAGGATTACGCTCAAATTTTAAAATTATGTTCTTATTACAAATTTAATTAAAGAGTAGGTACTTTAGATAAAAGCGTTTTAAGGAAACCCGCACACAATTATGGATACAACGATTTCAAATATAGATGAAGTCTACCAATCCACATTTGGCCAACCACACTTATACGTATATTATGACAGGAGATCCAAACCTATGTATACAATGGAAGCAACTCTGTCCTGTTTTATAACATAATGTTTTCTTAACCTACGTTTGACGACTGCAGGATAATATTATTAAGTTAACGTAAGTTTTTACACATTTTCGTCGTGTTTTTTTATTCCCCACGTGACAGATATGATGCGATAATATAGCTACTTTATCTATTTAAAAACTCTACACAAATTTATTTTAGATTTCAATTTCGTTGCATGACTATTTAGAAACTATGTCTTAAGACTTTGCACCCGAAACAATTGCTAGTCCATTTTATTAGGTATTATATTTATAACAGCTATGTTCGAATATCTATTTATCAGACAATAGCGCCATTCTGAAATGGCCATTATTGGAACCTCTATTTTCAGTAAACAACTGGAAATTTTTTCAATTATGAAATGGCCCTCCTTCTTGCCTCCTATGCTCCATGGTCGAGAGTTAAAAGACGCCATTTTTAAATTACAATCACGTCTTAAACTACAATACAGCTACAAAACGGTATTAAGTTTTTATTCACTAATTAGTTTAAGAAACGCGTATAAATCATTTCAGTGCGAAGTGAGTGTCAAAAGCAGCTTTATGCCTAGTCTCGAAACACCCAGGTCGTGCTAATGACACAGCTGAATGCTCTGAATAACTAATGAATCCGTTTTGATAACTCTACGTTTCTATCAAATTTTTGGCAATACACGGATCCAAGATATCTCTTTCGAAAATGTTACGTAGTTACAAGAAATTGCTGATGAATTGATGTAATATTTGATTGGATTTAACGTGTTGTGACAATAAATTGAACATATCGTTAAAGGTTTGAAATCGGTCTTATAAATTATCAATCAATCAATAGAAGAGAAACGCACTGTTGTTCTTTCAATAGTATAAAAGTTTTACTAATTATTCAAGCCTCTAAAGCTTAATAATATGAATCAGCTGTAATAAAAAATATACAATGGAAATGGACTTAGATTAAGATTTTGTTTAAATTGACAAACAGATTTAAATAATATCAAACTAGTTACTGTCCTTACTTTGCCTCGGAAAAACTGTCTTAGTACACAGACAGTAAATCCAGTCAATCTGTACACTACTGTACTGTACAGTTTAATCTTAATATATATAAATTACGTATCACGTTGTTTGTCCGCGATGGACTCCTAAACTACTGAACCGATTTTAATCAAATTTTCACACCGTGTGCAGTTTGGTCCAACTTGAAAGATAGGATAGCTTACATCTCAAAATAAAAAAACTTTTGATAGAACGAAGTCTGTCTGGGCAGCTAGTTATATATATATCTTTACACCTGGAGCCAGCATAAGTAGGTTTTGTTGGAGATAACGCAGGGCTCAACTTTATCAAGTCAATTTTATTACCACAGTGGGCTTAAATGTGCACATTTAAATTTTCACTGCCCATTTTTCGTAATACACAAAAAGAAGAGAAACTTCAAATAAAACTCAAATAAACTTAATATATTCTGACACATGCATAGGATTTTATTCATTAAACCTAAACATAAAACCTTACGCTGACATAGAGCCGACGAAAGCTACAACGATCAACAGATTAAACACGAAAACAATTTTATTGTGTACGAATAACGTAGCCTGCATTCTTTGTTTCATATTTCAAAATAATTGAAGCCAACGGTTATTTTATTCATATCTAGCCCGTGCATGCGTCCAACCTGGCATCATATGAGCATATTGACTGTTTTTAGTATTAGTGGGCTTATTCCTGCAAAAAAAGTTCGAGAATTGAATGGATGGAATTTACAGATGGGGACAGTGGCTTAAATAGGAACTAACTTTGTTTCATAGTTACATTTCTCATGGAACGTAACATACTTTTTTAGATTGTTAAGTTTTTTAATAGTACCTAATATAGATAGTTATCTCCTCCTTTTTTAAACCGATTAAAAAAACACTTTCAGTATACTTCATCTCACGTATAGGTTCTCAATTGCTTTGATGGTTATTATTATAATGAATGTGAGGGCACACTGCAAGCTTTACCTCATCTTAACTTGAAATTCTCTATTTCAAAAGAATAATGGTTAAAATTTCTTAAAATTACAATGTGTTTTTATACTAAGAACTATCTTCCAAACACTTAACAAAATTAAATTTTATTTACTGGTAGCTCAGATACTGGTTTCTATTTACTTTTTATAAACCTACAGTTTTATCTAGTGGTTCGTGTAGTGATAATATGTACATTATTTTTAGAACCAACATATTTTAACAAGTTTTTATTTTAGAGAGTTAAATTAACGAACATAAAAAGTCCACAGCGTTTAGTTTTTAACTGAATTTAATTAAGGTATTTAGTTGTTAAAAATATCGTGGATTGTTGTATCTATAGTTACAGTTTTTTCATTTAGTTTAAGACTGTGTACATTTGTGACTGTGTACGTTTCCTTAGGAATCAAAATTTAAATGTTTACAGTAAACCAATTTGATGTTCGATATATGTGTGTGTACTACGCGTTCACTCCTTTGCCCTAACGTTCCGTCGCACTCCTCGTACCGCACTTCATTTAGTACGGACAGCAACGTTACCCGCGTATTTTTGTGGTCCCGTGCGGGGCGTGCGTTCTCGAGTTTGTTGATTTTGATGTTATTTTCGTTAAATTATTTTTCTGTTGATTTATTTTACGTTCGTTGATTTGTGTTGCTACAATGACTAAAAGAGAAAATGTCTTACACAGAGGCAAACGTACTTTGTTATATATAATACTAGCGGCCCGGACAGACTTCGTTCTGTCTGTTCTGTCTGTTTGAGATGTAAGCTATCCTATCTTTCAAGTTGGATCAAACTGCACATGGTGTGCAAATTTGATTAAAATCGATTAAGTAATTTAGGAGTCCATTGAGGACAAACAACGTGACACGTAATTTATATATATTAAGATTATATATAATATAAGTTAATGAAATTATTTGATTATTTTTTTGTCTACAGTACCGTTAGCTGTGACATCATAAAGGTCGACGAGGGCAAACTTGAAGTGAATGCGTAGTACATATAAATGTATTTAATAGTTCAATTTTCACCAGATTTGCAGAATCTTGCGAAAACTTACAAACTACGTGTATTATCCAGCTAGTTCAAGAGAGTCTGTAACATACCTACATATTCACTTCAGTGAAAGTAAAAGAGCAAAGGTGTCAATCCATGTGATTTATGTAACAAATTCATTTCTCCTGAGCCAATCAAAACTTTGTGTAATTCCCAGCAAACAACAACAAAATGATCCAACAATCGGTGAAACTAAACTGGCTACAAAACTTTTTCCCTTTACTAATGGCTACGTGATAGCTGTACAGGGTGTTCATTAATTTGTTGCCTGAGTCGTGAACGTGTTTAACCAAACAAAGTAGATATATGGTTAAATATATTGAATTCTATGAATTTCTTGCTGACGCCGGCACATCCAATTTAACTCAGTTCCTTCATATCAGGTGACACAGCTTTCGCATAACGTGGGACGAATCAAATGATTCAGAAGTCACCTTACTGAGATGACCTTCTTCAAGTTGTATATGTCTAGGTTCTTTTTCATCCTTAAATGTAGGTAGTACCAGTAGGTACTACCTGATCATTCTATTCTCCCGTGACAATAGTTGCAGCTATTCTGCAGATTCAGGCTTGGAGAATGTTCAGTAAAACGTTATAATTAAATTGTATGATTTTACCTAAAATTGAAAGGTCCTACTCAGATTTTTATATCAATACTAGCTGCTCGAACAGAATTCGTTCTGTCGAAAGTTTTTTTTATTATTTTGAGATCTAAGCTATCCTATCTTTCAAGTTGGATCAAATTGCACACGGTGTGCACATTTGATTAAAATCGGTTAAGTAGTTTAGCAGTCCATCGCGGACAAACAACGTGACACGTAATTCAAATCACACACTGATTTATATGTATACTAGCTGCCCGGACAGACTTCGTTCTGTCAAAAGTTTTTTTTTTTAGATGTAAACTATCCTGATCATTCTATTCTCCCGTGACAATAGTTGCAGCTATTCTGCAGATTCAGGCTTGGAGAATGTTCAGTAAAACGTTATAATTAAATTGTATGATTTTACCTAAAATTGAAAGGTCCTACTCAGATTTTTATATCAATACTAGCTGCTCGAACAGAATTCGTTCTGTCGAAAGTTTTTTTTATTATTTTGAGATCTAAGCTATCCTATCTTTCAAGTTGGATCAAATTGCACACGGTGTGCACATTTGATTAAAATCGGTTAAGTAGTTTAGCAGTCCATCGCGGACAAACAACGTGACACGTAATTCAAATCACACACTGATTTATATGTATACTAGCTGCCCGGACAGACTTCGTTCTGTCAAAAGTTTTTTTTTTAGATGTAAACTATCCTATCTTTCAAGTTGGATCAACCTGCACACGGTGTGCAAATTTGATTAAAATCGGTTACGTAGTTTAGGAGTCCATCGCGGACAAACAACGTGACACGTAATTTATATATATTAAGTTAAAAATATACAAAAAATGTTTGTAAGGATGTCTTTTATATACCTACTCTGAAAGCATCAAACCGATATGCCTCAAAATGGTTTCATATGAAACAACAACAATCCGAAGGTGGTTTGAGACCACTAAATTATGACCACTAGTATCAAATATAACTCGTATTTTCTATGATCATATAAGTATAAGAATATAATAGTACTGCATTCAACAAGACTATCTTTAAGTAAGCAATATATTGTGTGCATTGTGTAACTCAAGACCACTCACATTCTATGTGAGTGTGAACTTTATTCTTAAAGTTCATAAAAGGGTCGTCGGTACGTCATTGCTTTATTGTTATCCATCCATGACGTTTGTAGAAAATAGTGTGCGTATTTAATTAAATACTTATGAAGTATAACTTCCTTATGACTTATTCATTTATTTTCGTATTAAATTAAAGCTGTTTTTTTTTGTTTTTTTATAACTTTAAAACATTGATTTTTTTACTTTAACTAATACTTTGTTATTATAGTGTACTCATGAACTTATAAGTGTAAAGTTTTCCAATTTTTTCTGACCTCCTGACATTTCATAACAGAAGTGGAATACCATACAAATTAAACTCTCAACAGACAAACGTAACGTTTGAAACAACTTTAGATCTCATCAGGTGAGATTTTACGTTCACCAAGAGGCCTTCAATACTGCTAACTGCCTCAATTCATTACGACTCGAACCCCATTTGTTAGAAAAGGCCTAAGTAATTGCGCCCTCCACTCAATTTATGTCATTCGATGCAAAAACTTAAAACACGGCCATATTTAAACTCAAAACATGCCATCGTTTCGGTGATTATTTTAGTTGATTTGTGTTAGAAAAATATATTAATTAAATAATGGTTGTAAGAAGTCACATTAAGAACAGAGTCCGAAATAAATTCAGCTAATAGCGTATGCTGGTGAAGAACAGATAGGGTGATGTTTTCATCTTTCTTGGTGTTCGTAGCGCATAGTATTCGCACTGTAGCCGCCGCTATTGTTTTAAAATTACCCGTGAAATGTTATTTACTTTTTTCGTTTGCAGTACGAGTATCGTAACCAGCAATGAGGATTTTTCTCTATTTTCTTGTTTTAACAGACTTTTTTATATCTTTAAAACCTTTCTAGTGAAACTCTCTATTATTCGTACAAACCGCATTTCTTTTAAATAACTATTTCTTTTAAATAACTATCTGACATATGAGCTGATGAATCCATCTGATGGTAAGTGCCTACCGTCGCCCATGGACTAGATGCTACTAATAACATCAAAGGCATCGCCAATGCGTTCCCGACCAAGAAAAAGAAAAATAAGAAAGAAAAATAACTGGCTCCCAAGTCGGAAATAGGCAAAGAGTGGTAGGTAGCTAGGCTGGCTTAACGAAAATAATGTACTAATGACTTAATATACGTAAAAATAATAATGATTATATCATTTTTATGTGAACTTATGTGCCTCTTATGACACTCTAGGCCGGCATTAGACTGGGGTCAATCAATATTTTAAGCCATCCCAATACGGCATATTTGATTACTAGTAACCTACCTAATAATGATAATTAATTCTTGCTCATGAAATGATACACAAATAGATTTTTTCAAATCCGACTGGTAGCTCCAGAGAGTAGCGTGTTCAAACAAATCTCTTCAGCTTTATTATATTAGTATAGAAACACTCGAGTTTCGATATTCGATCTATAGATGCTTTCTATATCTGAGATAAAATATTAAGTGTGACAGTCAGACATGACCTAATTTCTGTAATTTGATTACGAAGTCCCAAAGTTTTTGGGCAAGAATAATTCGTACCTGATAAATGAGAGATGACCCTTACGGAAATTCTGAAACAGTTACGCCACGCTGAAACAAAATTATATAATTTATAATTAAGATGTGTAATTAATGCAAATTATAAAGGGTGGGTACGGTAAAACACTGTAACAAGCTCACATGACTAACAAACTTCGCAATATGCATTCACAAACATCAAACTACTTATGTTCATTTGTGAAACTTAACGTAGTAACGGTTCTTAATAATGTTATAAAGCATATAAATACAATGTCTTAGAATTAACAACATTTTAATTAGCTTCTAGTTTTAACTAGCCCGTTTGTTAAGAAACTTTGGGCGCGGTGGGAATTTGAGTTATGCAGTTTTTAGTGTTTCGGTGCTTTGCAAGATACTATTTAAATTGTGCTTCATTATAACACTATTTTGTTGCTTTCAATAGTCACTGCTAAACTGATTGAATATTTAGGCACGTATCATAGTACCTATAATAAGTGCAATCTGAGATCGTCAAAATCGTAAGTAAACTAATAAATAACAAACTTGAAAAGTGCGAGTTAAATTCGCTTTTTTTATTTATTTTTGCCTTTTTTAGGCAACAAAACGATTACAAACGGTTTGCAAAACAGTTCTTTTTAAATTTTGATATCTTTAATTTTTTTTTTCAAAATTCATTTCTTTTCTTTATACCTTCGTCTTCGGGTCACAAAATAGCATATGAATACCAAATTTAAACTCATTTCGTCCAGTACTTTCGAAGAAAATTGGCTGTGATGGGCGATCGCCCAGGCGCACGAGTGATCCATAAGGGTTCCGTTTTTCGATTTTCGTTCTGAACCCTAAAAATCACGACTATTATTTATATCTAATAATATACAATCGTCATAGCTACCGTAGTTACAGTATACTGAATGAGTCTAAACTACTAAAATCCAATCAAAAAAGCAAATCTTGTAGCTAAAAAGGTTTTCATTTCCTTCATAAAAGCAAGAAAATTATGCTAATGATAAACGAGTTTACTGTTCCCTGATGAGATTACTAACACGACACCAAAGTTCAACAATTAAAAGACTGTGACTTAACTGCTAAAACTTCATGTAAATATCTATTACTAAAAGTAAAGGCCAACTGTTCCCATTAAAACTTAACCCGTCGTTTGTTTAAATGTTTCAGAGGGATTCATTTTCATGATAATATCGGTAAAACAGCTCTATCTAGCAAATACCTCTATCTATACCTGACCTTTCATTCCTACATCTGTGATAATGTAGTTTAAGCGACTCTTTAAAAAAACGCTTACACACTCATACCTCCGCAGTAGGTTGTGTACCTGTGTCGTGGGTGGCATGGACGAGACATATAACACATCAAAATAACACACACACAGAGTGTCACAGGTCACAGTGGCCACTTAACTCCAGGTAGCTTGATACTATCTTGTCTTTGTCGACAATTAGTAGTACCTACATATATCCTATACTGTCAAAAACCAGTAAATTTATACAAATACAAAATTCCGCGGATTTTGGCTACCATTGCTATAATCATTCACCGATAGGGTCCTCTACTAGTGGTCGGCTATGTATGTACTAAACAATGAGAACAAATACTGAAAATCTAGTTATTTTCTGATTTGGGTGCCATTTCGTAACATGCCTCTTAAGCAACGTGCCACATTTACTTTACATTTTCGCCTTATTAAACCCCAACAAACTTCGAACGTAATACAGATGCTGAAAAACAAACTTTGCGAAAGACTCCCAAAGGCGACATTGCGAGAAAAACTTACGTAAAACTACATGCTACATTTGTAAGTAAGTATTACAAAAACTTTATGACTATGGTTATAACTTTTACAAAGAATAACATAGTGTTTCTTATGTTGTAAGGTCAGGAAGTACATCGGTTCTTCGGTAAAGATTGTTTATCTTATAGCAAGATCCGAAGAGCTATACAGAATATATTCAGGTAGTACATATTAAGAACGGTAAACTGGGTTGTATTATATAGATAATAGAAGGAGATTGTCAAAAAATCATTCGTTGCCCAGCAGAGTACAGCAAAAGCGGTTATTGTAGCTTCACTAATGATAAATGGATAGTATGGATACACCCTTATTGTAAAAAAAATAAAGTCTAAAAACTTCATGATTTTTTTCTCTTTGTACTTTCGCTTGCGAATCTTCTGGTGTTTCAATTTAAATTTCGAGTCGTCCAAATTTTTAACGCAAGTAAAATGTTCGGATCGGAAGGCTTGTAGTTTGTTGGGAACTCACACGCTTCGTTTAATAGTTTTCGCTTCGGATTAAACTGAATGTGCAACTTTTTGTTCAACCCGTCTGAAGCATTTTTTACACAGCATACTTTTAAAAAGTGTATTTTTAAACAAGTACTTCGCAAAGTAGCTATAAAGTAGACTGAAAAAAAAACAGTCTTGGTTATGATGATATACTTTTATTTCATTTGAAATGGGTTGGTTTTCAAAGTCAAAATATTCATATATTCGTATCACTGATACACTTTTGCACGTCATAATTTTATGAATATACCAGCTTTTCGGAAAGGTGCTTTGTCATGGAGGAGAAGAAAAGCCGTAAAGAAACTCCTTAGCACATCTTGTTTGTTTTTAGGGTTCCGAAAAAACGAAAAACTGAACCACTAGTGTCTGTTATAGGATCACTAGTGTCTGTCAGCCCTTTATAGCCAATTTACTCCGAAACTATTTTGCTAACCGTATCGTTTTATTTTAACATTATTAAATATACCTATCCCTTAATGACAGATTCATAAAATTATTTATGTAAAGATTTCTTATAGACTAACATTAATAGGAATAGTTTATTAAAAACTAATTAAAACACCAGTAGCCAAAACTCGTCAACAATAGATAACCCGTCCGTAACACGGAAAGTTCAAATTAATTTGATAGCCAATAAAACTCCGGACCCTTGTGGTACTGTGGCTTAATAACTTCCCTTCGTCTGATTCGAATTAAAGTAAATAAAATTTTATGTTCTCTTGTTTCGGCGACAAGGAAAGTAAAGTAATTTGTTGCGGATTGAGTTTAAAGCAGTAAGAACTTCGAACATCAATAATGATTATGTTTCGGAGTAAAGTGCTTCATCGATTTTTAGGGTTTCCTAAACAAAGTTTTACAACGAGACCCTATATCCCTATATATATCTATGTATATCTATCTATGTATACATAGATTCGTAAGTAAAATTGTCTTCGCTGGTGGCTATCTACGTATATATATAAAACAAAATTTTTGTCGCAATGTCGTTTATAGACCACTAAAACATTGCATAAGGCACCATTCGGCCTTTAATGAAGTCGATCTTCTACTTTTCCCATGCAACATGTTTTTGCGGAATAGCACACACTGGGTTTTCGCTAGTTTTATAATAATAAACGTTTTAAAAAATATCTTTTAAACTTTTTTCGACCTTCTCACCAGAAAAAGCAAAAATTAAAAATAATATTTGAAAATGAAATACAAATAAGATCTTGATTTACGTTAAAATGAATCTGATTAATGAAATAATTACCGACACTTACATATTCCGCTTACATTAACGGTAAAATTGGCAATATCAATATTAAAGCCGATCGAGTAATCCAACGTCATTATTATTTTTCATTGCACCACGCGATACGTTTTAATCTTTTTTGTAATTTCAAGAATCAATCAAACGGATTATTCAATCGTCAATCAAAACGAGCAAAATTAATATTCCTGGTCTTGTGACATCGTTACTAGCAGTTTTAGGTGTGGCGACTTCTCACTACAGGAAATTAAATGGTGAAAACCTATCCTAAAATATCATCACCTAGCTTGGAGAGAAATAGAGAAGATGAGAAATAAAAAGGCATAGAAGAAGTGAGGCAGAGGAAAAGTGAGGGAGAAGGAGATGTGTATGTTTATAATAACATTATTACGAATCTTAAAATTATGTAAATCTATCTGCTAGTTAAGAAGTTAAAATTATGAAGAATAAGTCTAGATTTTACTAAATTCTACCGCTAACAGCTAGGGTATCTACGGTAATTACTTTTCCGTTACACTCTAATTAACTCAAAGTACTAGATTTCAGGCCGAAATTACAGAGTTAAATGCCTAGAGGCATATAAAGCTGACGGTACGCAAATCCCATCAAAAATATACGGTGAACGGTGTGGAAACTTTTAATTTATTGTGTCCACA
Organism: Thymelicus sylvestris; assembly: GCA_911387775.1. Classification (NCBI taxonomy): domain Eukaryota; kingdom Metazoa; phylum Arthropoda; class Insecta; order Lepidoptera; family Hesperiidae; genus Thymelicus; species Thymelicus sylvestris. The sequence continues at coordinate 6,368,086 of OU426887.1, read as the reverse complement.
CTTCGTACCCAAAATTTTAATCTAATTTGGTCCAAATTAAGGCTTTCTCGAAATTATTAACATCGTTACAATTATTATTTTATTTGAAGATAGGCATGACATATAAACAGATAACTCTTTATTGTTTGCACATCACATAATAAATAATGGTACGAGGAGAACAGAATAAATAAGAAGTAGTTATAAAATAACAGCGATTAGCGAGTACTTCGTACGTAGTGATAGTAGTACGTAGTAATACGTAGTAGCGATTTCTTCCAGGCAACCTAATTAGGTATCTTTTGACCAAGAAAATTGAATCGTAACCATGATGGGCTAATGACCACTTACCATAAATAAGTCTGCTTTGTAGACGACTATGCATATAAAAAGATAAGAAAATGCAAAAAAGAAATTAAAATGAAATACCATTTCATTTTCATCAAAATTTCACCTGTTTCATAGCTCCATAAATGTTTCCTGATACCCAAATGTCTTTTGGGCTTTCCCCTGATGATTAATGTAGCTGAAGCTACACGTCCGGTCCCTCTGAAATTTTTATACATGGCCGGATTGTGGGAAGCAGATCCCTACGAAGCCTTAATGTTTCTTTAAACAAACATAACGGAATTTATGTCCGTTGAGATTGTTCTTTTTTTACCTGGTTGATTAATTTTATTTAAGAAGTTTTGTTAAGGTTAAATTGACATGAAAATTTACCTACATGTTTTTTTTATTAGGTATACTCCCATTTATCTATTCTGATACACTATACTTAATTATTATTATATACTTATCCTTTAATACGTGAAATGTAATGTTTAATTTGTGATCGTACATTTAATTCTGCTTTATAGTGTTATTCCTCGAAACACAATTGTACGATCAATTACAGAATTTACTATCTAATTTAATAATGAATTAATTAGTATTAAATTAATTAGTTTTCGATAAAATTTTGCATTTGATTAATTCCTAATTTTCAGATTGGAAATTTAATAGGTACTTTGTTTATATTGTAGAACGTCAAAGGTTTATTATTTATTTTATCTATAATTCCGGTGTTTAATTTATCTTTCATCAAATCAAAAATATTGTTATTTGTTTTCTACACTCCGGAACGTTAATACGTTCCGTTATGTAATCATAAACTAATTCATTTATCAGACATCATATTGTGTGTTCTTGATGATGAGCAAACTATGTAGATACAGTAAGGAACCTGAAAACTATGATAAATTGTCGGAAATAGAGGTAGAAGAAAGAAGAACAAAAAGAAAGAGGTTTTTGGTTCTTGTCAGATATCAAAATGCTTGAGTCATTACCATACATTATTAGTTACGATAACCCGATCGCTTGGTACTGTTGTACCTATGAAACTAAAGGTAGAAAGGCGTAAGAAACTAATATATTATTATGTTCTTAGCTCATAGGTACCTAGTTGTTCATAAAAACAAGTAAGAACTTTATAAAAATCAAAATTGGTACACCCATTAAAAATTTATGAGATAACACACAAAAATAAATACAGTCAAATTGAGAACCTCCTCCTTTTTTTGAAGTCGTTTAAAAAATATTATAAATACCATACATTATAATATTATTATCTACATTATTTCACTGAGTAATAAATAAGGAAAGGTAAGGTACCTAAGGAAAATAGACGGCTTGTGTATTTCTTGCTCCGCGCAGGATTTTGGTATAAAAACTTTTCTTGCTCTCAGGATCCGAACTTAGTCCCTCATGGAAATTATCTTTTTTCTCGCTTGTTGTGTAATCATTACAGATTACATGTAAAATATAACATAAAAGAAAACAAATAATAATCATAATGTTCATGCGCGATACATTTACAGTATACATTCTGGAGTAATGCTAATTTAATATTCAAATTTTGTCGGAATTGCACCAACAAATAATCCTGAATCTAATAACACTATTATATCTATAACACATTATCCTTAAGACAATCAACTCTGCAGTTCTACAATATCCTCTTTCACGTCATGTATGTACCTACTTCCACTATGCTAATAACATGTTAATACCAAAGGCTTGATAAATGTGTACTGCAAGTCCCATACCTATATACGAAAAGTTAAATAGAATAATAAACGAGAAACGAAACTCTTGTATGCATACTTCATTTATTTGCCATTACAATTTATTACCAAGATGCTGATGACTCCAACAAAGGTACTTAACTTAGGTAATGGTAATTAAAACTTGCGAATAACATTTTGTAAGCATGAGTAGTTAATAATAAAATTAAACTTTCGAGCTCTCTTATATAATCAAATAATTTGAAAATCAACTAGACATTAAAAAATAAATTTTGTCTTTATTCTTGTCTAGGAATGTCAAATATATGCCAGGAGGGAAGGTTTGTGGTATAATCAAAATTTTACTAACAAAAAATAACCGACTTCAAAGTTACTCAAAAACTACTTGTCAGATCTCGTTCAAATTTATGTGGGACTACATGACAAGCACCTGCTTTCGATTAATAATCTAAATTTTACTAACAAAAAATAACCGACTTCAAAGTTATTCAAAAACTACTTGTCAGATCTCATTCAAATTTATGTGGGACTACATGACAAGCACCTGCTTTCGATTTAAAAAAGAATCATCGAAATCGGTTGGCGTGATGTTGAGTTATTCGTCCATTTGTCGCGCACATACTAAATACAAATTTAAGACTTATATGGTTTTATCATGGATGCCACGTCAGATCTCAATAAAATTTATATGGGACCACATGACAGCCACCAGCTTTCGATTAAAAAAAGAATCATCAAAATTGGTTCGCCCTGTCTAAAGTTCTGAGGTAACGAACATCAAAAAAAAATACAGTCGAATTGAGAACCTCCTCCTTTTTTTGAAGTCGTTTAAACATTTACAGTATTTATATCAAATACTTGTACTAGTTACTTTATTATAAAACAGTTTTTCTAATTTAATAGATTTACATTATAATCGGCTGGATAGACAGATAAGTGAGTGATTATTCTATGAGGGTTTTGTTTTGTCAACGGATACAATATACGAGACCCTAACACATGAAATTTCCATGCATAATTTACTTTCACAAATTAATTCATCTTTCACAAACGCTGATATCCGAGGCGCTGACGTACAATCACGGTTATTTATTAACATGTGGCAAAAACATTTTATGTTGTGTCGACATTAATTGTTCGATGAATCACTTGATTAAAACAATGAGTACAATGACGGAATGAATATCTAAATTACACATGACGTGTATTGTTTTTCATGTTGACTTTATTATAAACTATAGTTAATTTATAAAATGGTCGAAAATGTTTTGTTATAATTTCAGGCAGCATACCTACGTTGTTTCATAAATTATAACAATTCAAATTTTACTGTCAGTTTGTATTTTAACACTAAATAATTCGTTATGAATGTAGGTATATCGGCTTACTCCCGTTTGTTTCTCTTGGATTCAACCGACTGATACTTGTACACGTGTATTCACTTACTCTGTTGGATTTTTACATGAAAAAGATTATAATTTAGGTATAATGACAATTTTAATGAAATAAGTGGTTAGTATAAAATAAATACCTGTATCAAGTTTGATGAATTATGAACAGAATAAAATGCATTCTTTAATTCAAGTTATTACCTAATATTCTAATTCTAATTTTTAATGCTACAGTGTCTAAGAAGTACGAAGACAATGACGAACATTGGGAATACGAAATAAGATCTATTTCAGATTTCGTATGCCCCAGAATACGAAATCCACTGTCGTGACTTGACGTTCGTTTAAAACAAGAAAACTTTTTATTGTTTTCCATTATGCCGTACAAAGGCACACACGCTTGACAGGTTATTTTCCCGGGAAATGAAACAGTGATATTGTGGGGATTGTTTTTAATTCTGAACGCATGGAGTGAAAAGAATATGGGAAGAGCGCCCTGTGGAATTGGATTCACTTTGCCCCTCTCGAGGAGAGCAATTGGTAAATGAAAAATTGGAGATACGCTCACGATCATCGAATGTTATCAAAAATAAAAAAGATCGAGTTTGATACGACACATCTATGTTATTTATATTCCATTAAAGACATTCAATACTATTGGGTCTATTGGTGCTTACTATATTTTTCAAAACTAGACAAGAAGAACCCGAATAGTTATAAAAACAATAGATATAAAGAATTACATATTTTAAAATGCGCTTACCTTCAGAACCTTTCTCTTAACACTACGAAAGTTAGATATTATCACAATGATTTCAACTACACAATTAACCTTTAAAAATACCTTATTTTACTGCAGATAAAGATCAACTTATTTTTTATCTGACTCATAAGAAGCTAATAGGCTTCTTGAGCTTTTATGTAAATTATATGGGTTATAAAAACCCATAAACCTATAAAACTTTAGTGTATAACCCAAAATGCTGTTATCTGATCGAAATTAAAATATAGATTAATTTTAGAAACAAATAGCTGTGATATAGCAACAGATAGTTAATGCTGCGGGAAAAAATATATTTGTTTATATAACAAATGTACACACTTATATTTTATTTACGCTGTTCCATAACGTTCATTTATTTCTACGCTTGAAACCCTGGCAGGTACGGACAGTTCCCATCAAGTCGATAACATCGAATGTTCATTCGATCCTCGTTTAAACACAGAAGGCGGAGTTTGTTTGCGAATCAAAAGTCAATATTGCTCCCGATCAATACAAGCTTTTACATATTTGCATAATAGGATTTCGTGGGACCGCTGAGTAGCGAAAGGTTGTGGTCTTGCTTGTAAGTGTGTTTTGTTTAAGTATGTTAAACTAGCTATTACCCGCGGCTTCGCCCGCGTGTTCAAAGGGAAGTAACAATGAGTTTTGTTAACATGCGTGATTTATTTCTGTTACTTTATGAATTATTATTATTTTATGTTATAAGTATATGGAAGTATAGAAGTATGGACAAATACGCATCATAATGGATCTTTCCATATAAATGAGTTATTTACTGCAGTAAAAAGTAGCCTACGTTACTCTCCAGCCTCTTACCTGTCTCCACACAATAAATCATACCATAACATCGCTCCGTTACGACGTGAAAGACGGACAAACAAACAAACAAACACACTTTCGTATTTATAATATTAGTATGGATTATTATTAATTATTAAGTTATTATATCTAGGAAAGAGTCATGCATGTTAAACAACTCATTGTTAATTCCCTTTGAACACTCGGGCGAAGCCGCGGGTAATAGCTAGTATGCATCATAATGGATCTTTCCATAGGAATGAGTTGTTTTACTGCGGTAAAAAGTAGGCTACGTTACTCTCCAGCCTCCTACCTATTTCCGGACAAAAAAATCTTACCATAACATCGCACCGTTACGACGTGAAAGACGGACAAACAAACAAACAAACAAACAAACAAACAAACACACTTTCGCATTTATAATATTAGTATGGATGTACTGTTTGTGTACTTTAGGTAGTTTTTCGTTCGAGTGCGCTCTAGATCTCTTCAGTTACAAAAGGAGATCTTAGGTAGAAATTAGGTGAGTTGAAAACAACTAGATTGATTTTATTTTGGTTGGTAAAGAATGATTATGTTGGTGATAGCAGATTTAGTGCAAAGGTTGGATCGGTCTATTGAAGGGAAAAAAAGGACAAAATAATAAAATTTCTCGAAAATTTTTACAAGACCTATACATACAACATCATTGGTTGTTAAGGTCTTTGTTTCGGTCTTTAGGCTTAATTAAGGTAGCTAGATGCCTTTGCGCGTTTTGTTGACCTCTAGCTCTGGCCTCTATCCACCAATAATGGAGCAGCATGAATGGCTCCAGACCTCATCTATAACGAAGAAAGACCCATGTCTGGCAGTTGTGGATATAAGTTTATGAGTGCTATATTTATGAATGCCAAACCAGACTAAACCATTGGAACTATGCAGTTTACATAACTCAAGTCTATATTCAAACTCTTTTATGATACTATAATTTCATGTTCGTTCAGTCCGTGGGTTGAGAATAAAGGCTCCATATAAACTTGGCAAAGCGCTACGTTTGTTTTTATTGTTATCTTAATCTGAATACATTCTCGCTCGCCGTCATTCACTCCCTATCGGGTATCTAAATGTGCCATCACGTATCATGCTTTATTCAACACTATAGACAGCCGTCTTATGTTTGTTGTTTTATCTTCTATAGCTTAGTTCGTTGTCTTCTTTAGGCAAACTGCCTGAAGGTTCCATTTTCCGGATTCCATATCTGAGAATGACATTCGACTTGACATGTCTTGACCCATAAGACTAATATTATTGTTATGTCCTCTTTAAAAATAAGTCATGATTGCTTTCAACTATTCTACTTGTGGATTAGTTAAGATTAGCCTATCCAACTTATAACTGCGAACCAATTAATACACCTGAATAAATCGCCTACATTTGAATTGCATAAGGTGCTCACAAGGTATTCCCACTCAATTAAGTGGATTTTGTTCACCATGAAACTATGGTAGCGTGGAGAAGTTTTTAACAGACAAACAGAATGCCAAGTTCATCCGTCATTATCAAACGGTCTGTTGTTGGTAAAAATGACAAAGACATTACATGCCATTTGCCACACCTAATATTACTAACAGGACCTACTAACTGATCACAGTCCCTCCCACAGAAATATTCAAGATTTGTGAAATATGTGTCATGGGTGGCAGGGAATCGTATGAAAAAATTCAGACAGATCACATGGCCTTAGGAACATAGCTTAAGTTCATATTAAGCGCTTTTTTCATAGTATTCAATCCATGTTACTGACGATGGTTAAGGTATGATAGATGGCAGATATTTGGTGACCCCGACTTGATTTATATGACTTGCCCAAGGATCATTATACGCTCGAGTTACTGCTGATTTATACGTTACCTTTTCGCAGTGTGGATAATGAACTTAGGAATAAAAACGTTTTTCCTGGTATTCTATATGAAATTATTTCATAATAGTTTGTAGTTACAAGTACTAGTTATTTGTTACTTGGTTTGGTATTTGGTTCTAAACGATATGAAAATGAATTTTAAGAAACACAAATTAAGAGTACAAATTCTGTACTAAGGAGCGACCTAAGTGACTCTGAGTGCGGCAGTAAAACAGGTAATAATAATTATGTTGACATTCGTATTCCATTCTAACAAGGGTATAACTATAAGCGATTCCATGATCCCTTGAGACGTAGACTTTTACTCGTAGATACATCATACGAGCAACTTTCGTAAAGTCAATATCCTGATGATTGTAGTTTGTGGGATAGCGGGAAGTGCTAAGCATAAACTAAAGATATAAATCATCATAATAGTTTCCTCGCGAATCGCTGTAATGACTATTACTAACTTACTTCAATTATTATCGATCGAAACACCAATTTTGCCAAGAAAAAGAAAAGTTTTTCTATACAGGTACTGGCATCAAAACCAGTTTTAGCAATACTTTTATTTTCTATTTATCTATTTATTATCTACTTATCTCTTTAATAACTAAATGAAGTAAAAAGTAGTTTATATATGGGGTATTCCGAGTAATTAGTAGTAAACATAAGATCGTATCCCTTCCATTCTATTTCGCAAGATAACGAAGTGCCGGCCAATCTCGTGTGTGTCATTCAACCAGATTTGGGATCTCAAGACGAATTGCTTGGCTCCGAGAAAGTAAAAAATACATCAACGAACTCTCAGTTAATGTGAAAAGAAATAAAAGAAAAATATTTGCTGTTCTTTTGTTTTTAGAGTATAAAAATAATAGATTTATTATTAGCTAGTAACTGCTCTCGCTTCAAGAAACGTGTCTTAACACACAAACGGAAACGGACAGTCTGAAAAAACTGTAAGGACTATTATAATGTATAATTAACATGTTACCTAATTTAGAGCTCCAATGAAGATAATAATAAAGATAAATTTGCTAAATAATCTGACGATGAAAGCAAAAGTAAACAGTAAGTAGCTTATAATCACATAACACTTTTTTGAAATTGAAGGACACCATGCTTCATGAAAATAGGCATTTTTGGTGGCCTCACTCTACTACACCATGCTCCTACAGTGTAGATAAGAGTGAGGATAAGAGATTAAAGCAAAAAAAATATTAGTCTCTTACTCTGTTATTTTCTGTCACCAAGAAACTGTTACATTTACAGACGTCGCGATCCGTAGCTAATCCCGAACAACAAGCTAGGATGTTCTCAGGATTAAACAAGTTACATTTATTAGTGTAAGACGAAGTTGGGAGTGACGCTGGCCAATAATGGGATTTGATTCTTGGCCGGGGGAAGAAATTTTTATGTCAGATGACATGAAAATGATGAGTTTGTTCCTGTCCATGCCATGAAACAAGGAATCCTTGCACAACGCAATCGTATATTGTCTACCTGTTTTATTTTGTTTTGTTTTGAAAGAAGTTTCTAATCTGAAAATTGCAAGGTACAAGATTTGTCTACCAAGTCGGTGATATTTTATCTAGTGCTGCCTCAGAATTCATAATTATACTTACATCAACAGTAATTTCAACAAGAATTTTAGATAAATGAACAGTCTGACAAGCTCATTTTCAACGTAAAGGTGTGTTACTTTAAAAAGGTAAAATTCATTTCGAAGTAAAATAATATCACGCTTCTAGACAAAGAATAATGGACAGAAGAGAGAAGAATATTTCTCAAAGAGAACTCTAGTATTAATATATCGTCAGGATCAAATTTGAGAGCTCTTTACTCGAATGAACTACGAATCTGCAGAGTCTTTTTTGCTGAAATTCTTTACGATATATGTTTAATGTATGAGTTTGAGGTTTTAAACGGAAAATATGTAAAAAAACTAAGAACCTTGCGTAATTGTCTTTTTTACCACTGACTGCAAAATACAAGATTCACAAAAAAATCGTTATATTCTATACCTAACTTATTTTACAACCAACATGTTAAATATTAGTTGTAATTAATGGGTATTTAATAATTTCATTATGACCAAAACGTAACAGATAGATTGCTTATATTAATAAGATAATCTGAACGCCACTGATTGCTTTTATAGGTGCCGGCCACACAGAACAGACGTAAGACGCAGACCCGTTGCAGTCGCTACAAAATGTATACAGCCGTCGCGACGTAAAACATACAGAAAAGACAGAGCGCGGACGAGACGCGGACACGACGCTTCTATACGTTTTGTATGAAAACTTATCGAAGGGGGGTCGCGTCTGCGACGCGTCCTCGTCTAACATCTTTTCTGTCTGGCCGGTTACATAGCTTCTTCCGTCCCTTGAAATTATTTTGGGCACAAATCAGGTCACAATTATGTATATTATCTTTGAAAAAGGCTACTTTATACTCAAAAATTAATATAAAACAAATTAAAAAATATACTATGTACATAATATGTATAATCAATTTCAACCCAACGTCATAACTTCCGTAGCAAATAAAACAGGCACATGAAAACATCACATTTAAAATCCAACAAACCCCGAAACAAATAAAGCAATCCCTTGCGCAGCAATATAAGCAAAATTAAAGAGATAAATCCACTTGTATATGCAACTTCACTTCACCCTTCCAATCCCACCTTTTATTCTCGTATAAAGGGACGCTCCCGCTGAGAACGAAAAACGATATAAGATGTTCTTTTAATACGTTTCTAGCCTTTTTGCGAAATATTCGGCTTAAAGGAGCCGGCTAAAAGTAATTTTGGTTAGAGTCAAGTATCCCCACCTAAAAAAATGGTTTATGGAATAAACGAAAATTCACGACAGTAGCATTTATGATGAATTAATATAAAAGGGAATCTATCACGGTTATGATCACGGTTAGGTTAGCTTTTAAGTAGATAGTGACTAATGAGTACCTAACATTTGATGACCTACGGAACCCCACATTACGCGTGGCTTTACACGCACTTGGCCGGTTGACTTTACATTATCTAAATAATCATAGTCGAGTTTCAATAATGATTGTGACACTGGGAGACTCACTCGTTTCGCGCTTCCAAGTCAACAAGTTCCTTATTTCAGCCCTAAAACATATGGAACGTTCAAGATAAAACGTTCCTATTTTTCTTTTACGAATTCGATACCAAGAAAGCTTACCAAATCCAATAGGTTTAGAGCTTCCATTATTCATTTCATTATACGTATATTGGTTCGCACGTGTTCTTTCCCTAGAGTTTTCGATTTTCATATATAGTGGTGTTATTGGAACCCTTTGTTGAGAATCTATCATTTCCCCATACCAATACATCTTTGATTATTTTCATTTTGGTTAGTGTGTATTTTCATGCACCTCTAAATGGGAAATCTTTTTATACCTACTATTGTTTGTTTTGGTAAATAAATAAGTAGGTAGATCCTTGTTTGCCAGCTGAATAGATTTATAAACGAGGTAAATAAAATCACAGACATACCAGATACGACCCCAGTGAATGAGACGAATCATAAAATTTAATTTTAGCATTTTATTTTAGTGTAAATTCATATTACTTTCCATTTTTATTCGTAGGTAGATTCTCCACAGTCTTTTAACGGCTTAATTTACATTTGATTATGCTTTTAATAATATAAAAAAATTAAAACATACTTTAAATACTGGGTAATAACAAAGTCTATAGTATATCATTCAAATTCATTTCCATCGTAAATCCAATCAGAATCAATAATAAACTATTTTTAAATCAGTTTACTGATAGGTTCTTTGCCCTTAAAAAAATCTTATACCTATTTCGTTCGGAGAAGACAAATTCATTCAATTATAAGTATTATTGAAATGAGTAACACAAGAATGCACTTTTCAACGTTGTTTTAGTCTCCTTTATTTTCTGTATCTTATTTTTGTTCTTGTATAAAATAACCTCACTCCATCGCTCTTTATCTGTTTCTACATTTAGTTATTTTAAAACATTACATCTAACATACTTAAGTTCCCAGTGAAGTTATTATACTGTTAAATTCCCAAGAAAACAATTTTGGTTTTAGACCTAAAAAGTTCTCATTTATCCAAGAAGGTTCTGAAAGTTATATTTTAAAATTCTATGACTCGCTAATGACCCAACACAATAACACAAAAGAATAACTATCTCATGACATAGTCTTTGTACATATTGAAACTGATTCTGAAGAATTTAGAGTAGGTACTTTTTGTCTAACTAACATAACCTATCTACTACCTTTATACTACTCATTTCTGCTTGCAGAACCAACCTTTTCTGTGCAATAATAATGTATATCTGCCAGTCAAGCAGTGCCTTTCTTCCAAATGTATGTGATATTAAGTATTGAGCTAATTTTTTAACCCACTTCAAAAAAAGGAGGTGGTTCTCAATTCGACTGTATTTTTTTTATGTTCGTAACCTCAGAACTTTGGACTGGGTGATCCGATTTCAATGATTCTTTTTTTAATCGAAAGCAAGTGCTTGTCATATGGTCCCACAAATTCGAACGATATCTGACAAGTAGTTTTTTAGTAACTTTGAAGTCGGTTATTTTTTCTTAGTAAAATTTAGTCGGTAAATAGCTGACATAGAGCAAACGAACCACCTGTGGTTGCCATCGCCCATGATGAACATTATTAACACCTAAGTCACCAATGCATTTGCCAGCGAAAATGGCAAGACGATATGACCGAAACATGTTATCAAGATCTAATTTCATGGTTGATTGTAGAAAGAAGAATGTAAATAGCCTGGAGGGTAAAAACCCTACTATCAGTACCTCTAACAAGAAAGATGTTTTGTCATAACCTCATACTATGCTGTTCAGCAGAGTGTTACATCACGAGCAGAAAAGGTTGGTATTTACTCACGGATGGATGGATCACATAACCTTAAATTACTGAAACATTGTAGGTGACTTACGTTGTAATGTAGCAAACACATAATGCTTTACCATCCAATATTTTTTCTCTGATTTCACTATTAAATTGAAATAAAAATTGTTATCTATACTAATATTATAAAGAGGAAAGATTTGATTGTTTGTTTGCATTGAATAGGCTCCGAAACTACTGAACCGATTTGAAAATTTTTTCACTCTTGGAAAGCTACACTAACCCCGGGTGACATATACTATATTATATTTTCAAAAAAAAAATAGGGATCCTTAATAAAACTCCAATAATGTAACCCAAGGTGTAAAAAAACAAGAAAACCGAAGCAAAGCGAGGGCGGTTACTCGTGTTAAAATAATCCAAATGAAATATTAAGTCACATTCTACTTGAGACTAAACTTACCCCCTTTGTAGCGCCGTAGAAAGTTTTCCTTACCAATCTTGCCCCAATATGACCCCAATATAACAATCTTCTCATTAATTCAATGCCGACTGGAGGAAGAGCACATTAAACTCGCCCGAACGTGAGCTTTATGGCGACGCTTTATTAATGAACGCTTTTAATTTATATTGCATCTTACATTACTCGAACTACGGTATAAAATGAATTTGTTGGAGCGATTTTGTTTATGGGGTTGAGGTTTATGGGAAATTTATGGTACTGTACACAGTGATGTTGTACATTGAATGATATTACAACCCTGCCCTATAAACAGGAGTTATTTTATATCATGATGTAGGTACGTCTGAGATAGACAGGTACAATATGATACAAAAGAAGGAAGATTTTTTATGCCGCCAAAATGATAAAATCAGGGCTCCATCGATAGTTCACCGGCAAAAGAGAGAGAGAAGACAGAAAGCACTGGCTCTTTAGGCTCCAGCCGTTTGGCGCTATTTTTCGTTGGCCATCTGGCGTAATACGGGAAGGCTCCGGCTCCAAGAAAGACACAGTGCCTCTTGTGTGCGACGCTGAAAGGACCTGGGACTTTTGAGGTCTTCCAGTCTCCTTACTTGCCGTGTCGGTCTTCAAGCGGGATTGGCTCTCGATCCCCTTCGGCGGCGCGGCCTTCTTAATCAGCCGTTCAAGCCGACTCAATGAAAAGGATGTCTTAGCCCCCGTGAGTTTAAGATAAGTCAAAGGCACCTAATTCCGCGGTATTTTCACTTTAACTAGAAGGAACAGTAAAATTTTTATCAAACCTCTCTGTAGAGCACCCCTTTGCTCATATAGACATGAACAGATATATTATTAATAAAATAATGTAAGTCGCTTGAAACCGCCGTTTTTCGTAATACCTACCTCGGAATTAGGTGTCATTTTTAAAACCCCGCGGAATTATGTGCCTTTACCTTAAGCTACAATAAACGTAATGTAATTATAACATACCCTAACAAATTCTTAGCCCCGACTCAAGCAAGTTAAGATGCTAAATAAATTAATCCCAAGGAAGATACATCCTTAGAAATTCATGAGGTAAAGTAAGAATCGACTATTATCAAGAAGATATGGCGCCGAATACATCTAGCGCAGCAATTTACCGCCCATCTTGTTCCTCTCTATTCCTTCACGAGGAGGCGGGTCTAACCACCTCAATTAGGTGTTAATGTAATGCCTGTCTACGTCTGTGGTTATCTCGTACGTTTCACCATGAAAAGCAATAATGATAATCCGGATAGGCGTCTGCTGTGGTCATTCTGGTATTCACTAATTCGAGCATGGCTTTGATCAACTGACCACTATTTGAGATTTAACCTTGAGCCTTTTTTGTAAATAGTCGTTACTACTTGCTACTTTTCCCAAAGGAATTTGATTTCCGGGAAAGATGAAGGATTATTACTGCCTCTCGGTTTTATAGCACAACATTGACAAAACTGCTCCACCCATAAAGATGGCGAGTACCCAATTATGGAAGACCCGACATGAAATAAAAATGGTGACAGTACTAAAATTAAGTATGTGGAAATATTCTATTATTAATATTACGCTGAAATTAGAAAAATTCTAAGGACGTAGAATTTTCTTTTTAGTTTTATACGTAATCAAGTTTTTTGTTTTTTTTAAGAATTTTTTTTACACTTTTAAGGTTCATTCATTGACTTATTTATTAATCAATTACAAAACGGTAAAATTCGCAATGTTGTCATTTCATAAGGGAGTTAATAAATTAGCGAAAATTGTTGTTTAAACAACTTTAAATCTTTATGTATCCTAGCCTGAACTGTTATTTAAAATAAAAAATGATGAAATGAACCTAAAAATAATTTTGAATACATTTATTTTTATACCCCTAACGATAGGTTTTGATAAAAAAAATTTGAAGACATTATGGCGCCAAAATCGGCCATAATTTTTTTTTTCAATTTTGATATACCCAGTGTCATTGTCACAATTAAGACAAATCTAACGGCACCTCTCAAGCGGAAATCGATCAAGCCGTTAGTCTACAGAGCGTGCCAAAGAAATATTACATGCATACGTACACTCGAAAAACATAACCCTCCTTCTGGCGCAGTCGGGTACAAATAACCGACTTTAAAATTAGGGATAAGTCAAAAATCAGTCGTCAGATCTCGCTCAAATTTAAAAGGGACCACATGACAAAAAATCGGTACACCCAGTAAAAAGTTATGAGGTGACACATAAATAACCCTTCCTTGGCAGTCGGGTAAAAATAATCAGTCGAATTGAGAACCTCCTCCTTTTTACCCGACTACGTCAGAAGGAGGGTTATGTTTTTTGAGTGTACGTATTTATTGAAGTCTGTTAAAAAGCCACTCATTCACTAATACCAGTCGACAAGCAGAGCAAACGGTCCTGGAACTCAAATGGTCAATCTTATCCTAAACCTTCAAGGACTATCGCCACAATTACCGAGTATTGGTACATTGGTGGCCTCGAGCCGTGATATTACCATGGTTATGTAAATTTGCGTTGCGCCAAAGGTTTGCTGTATTAAGCCAAATTGTGGAGCTTTATACTTCGTTCCGCTTTAATGAGGCTTCATTAAACGCTTCTGGGACTGGTGTGAAACGTAGAATTAAAAGCTTTTTTATGCAAGCAACACTTGTGAATTTCCAAGCAGTCGACCTGCAGGTAAATACCTACTCTACAATCATAAGTTGATATAGTTACCTATATAGAATGAACCTGATAATTATTTAATTGTAAGTTACGATTTTTTGAAGTGAAACTTCTATCGACATAATGAAGACATAAATACATTCTTCCTGGCTTTCCAAATCCTAAAGCCAATCATCCTATGATCCTAAATCAAATCCAATTCACTGCCGAAGAAAACAAAGTCAATGCACATACGAATGAGCATATAAACATTTTTAATAAAAAATAATTGCCTTTTCAAAGAAAATCTAAAATATTCGTTAGGGATATGAACTAAGGCGGGCAGGAGAACGCAAAACTTTTTTAATACCAGAATAATTTCGCCCGCAAAGCTCGCGAACCCGTAAGAAATTTGCTCTATTGAGTCAAGTGTGCTTATAGTGCAGCCTACCAGAAACTGGATCGCTGCAAAGTTGGCGCTCTGTACTAGATACCACGCTTGTCGAAATAGCCAATGATTACTATGCTATGGCTATTTTGCTACATGGCTACTTTACTTCAACAACAACAGCAACTTTTAGTTAACACAATCTACTTTAAAAATGAACGCCTTATGTTATTGTTATAACGAGTAAGACTAAGTGGTATTAGTTAGGAAACATTTTGTACTAAATAAATTTATATAAACATTTTACAGATTGTAACAATAATATTAAATCCACTGTGTTATTATAACTAGAAAATTAATCTGAATAAGATAGATTATGTGATGCTTTACTTTGTGGAGTCTCGAGGTATGTCGAAGACCTTCGAGCGTCTTAAAAATTTGTATTATGATTCTGTACTAAGGAAAGATTTTAATTTTAAATTAATTATTTGTTCATCCTTTAACTTTTTGTTTCTAAAATAAAATTTTAAAAATACTTCCAACGTAAAAAGATACACTGTAGTTTCCATTTTTATTACCAAACAACAGCGAACGAAAATTTTGCCGAATCGCGATCACAGAACGTTTGATACACGGCAAGAATTGTCCCGATAAACCGTTATTGAACGTGTTAAGTCCTTAATTGGATTTTCGATTAATTGGAAAGGGTGACCGTGGGAAAATTTCAAAATCCTCCTCGTATCATCGAATTCAGCTTACTTTACTAGTGTAGTTATTGGAGAAGCTTTGCAATTAATGATAAATTAGGGCTTTCGACATACGTCGATTTCGACATAATCAAAATGGCTTTAAAGTTGAACTGGTAAAGCAATCACTATTATTATAAGCTTCATTATAGTGACATACTGCACGACATGAGTCTCTCTACCTTTCGAAGAAGGTCTAAAATGCACTTAACCACCCTGACCCAGTCTGTTTTGGAGAAGATTTAAATCAAAATTATCAAAAGGAAATTGACATGACTTAAAGAATAGTATTCTACTCGTATCGATGATAAGTAGTACAGTCGTCTTAATATACTTCTGTGCTCCAGCACAGAAGCGTTCATTTGAAGGAAATTCTGCCAGTATCGGTAAAACACAATTACTTCCATTCTGTTTTTTTTATTAATTACTATTTTGATAATTAATATATTGTGAGATAACCATAATTAAAAACATTTATTTTGTAGGAGAGTAGAAAAGTAGTTAATTTAACACAAGAACCAGTCGCAATTAAACGACTAATTCTTCTATAAGCGCTACTGTGACCGGGGAAGACGTCCTATTATTTCTGTCGTGAGAAAATCTTTAGGAGATACTTTTAGCTAATTGCAATCATTTGTCATGTTGTAATGTGGTACACAAACAAGGCAGTCGAAGAATTAAACAGATAAAAGGTTATTTCGTAACAGTAAAATGGGAATTAATTAGTTTTAATTTTAATTATTTTAATGCGCTTAAACGCTTACACAATCATACTTACATAATATTTTTTTTCCTGTGAAGGTGGTAACAGCCGAGTACAAATATTTATCTGTCACATAAATATGTACCTATCTGGCCCGGGCGGGGAATCAAACCCGGGACCTTACTTCGCAGGTACGTTTGCTACCAACTAGGCTACAGAGTCGTCAGTACTGCAAGGCTATTCTGTTTTGTAACTCGACAGCGGAATCCGCAATGAGTGTCAAAATTCCTTGCCAAAATTGACACTCATCGCGGATTCCGCTGTCGAGTTACAAAACGGAATAGCCTTGCTGGTTATGGTATGCGTTTTTGGTCGTTAATTCTGGTGAATAATAAAAGAAGCAATGGCATTAGATCCCTTTTCCTCAAAAGTGGCTGGATTTATGGTTTGGGACAACCAGTTTATAACAAACTGGTTATTCGTTTTTATCTTTACCAGAAATATGTCTATGTTGTCATTTGAGTTTATAACGGTGACGACCAAAAGAATCTTCTATTTGTTTCCTAACAACACTGGGAAATAAAACGCAATTTATTTTAAAGTCTTAGAAAAAAATCTTAAAAATGGACTCTTTATCTATTTACGAAAGCATAATAATGTAGTTTCATGACACGAGACGCAAAGGTTCCTTACGTAGAAACCCGACCAAACGGAGACTCATTCATTAATATAATGACGTTGCAAATACCGTGAACGACAGAATGAGATGTACGGCAAAAACTATTCAGATGGGACGGAGTAATTTCATTTGGAAAGAACTGAAAGAAATTGCATAAATCGATTCTTGAGCGGTGGAGTCGCTAATAGCTGTACTTTAGGTTCCGTGAAAGCTATTCTAATGTTTGTTCTTTATTAAGAACGTAATTAAAAATATAAATTGCATTTTCATGAAGTAAAAATGTACAGTTTGTTACGCATGCTGCGAGCCAATATTATATTTTCTTTATAATACACGATGAGAAGATAATATTTTGAGTCTCAAAAATCACAATAACTTAACATGGTTCAATGTTAACTTATTGTAGTTTAACAAAACATTTTTCAAGCTTTAAAAACGAATCTCAATGGGCTTAGAGCTCTCAACAAGTTTTAACTCAGTTCAAGAAACCGGTACTGAAATCCGTAAATCTTTTGAAATGGTATCCGGATAACAATTTCAATTGAATGAGAAAATACAACCGGTTTGGGAACATATTATGACTTTAAAATCGAAAAACTGGGTTTTATGTCACAACTTGTCGTGACAGTTTGTCTTAACAAATAGAATTATTGGTGGATACAATGAAAATGACAGATCAGTGTTGACAGTGTGTATTATGCGCCATCTTCACAATATCTTCTAATTTTTGTATGGGAAAAGTGGAAAATCGACTTTATCAATGGACCGAATAATAGACATAATTGTATATAATGGGTTATTTTAGTGGTCTCAAACCACCTTCGGATTATTGCCTTTCAAATGAAACCATGCTGAGGCATATTGGTTGGATAGTTTCAGAGTCTATAAGGGACATCCGTACAAACATTTTTTGTGTTTTATATAGATGTAACAGCTGACTATAAATAGCTGACAAATGAGCAGACGATCCACCTCATGGTTCATTCAAGCATTTTTGTTTGGAATATTTTATTTTCAACACATTGTATTATGGTATGTAGTGACTTGGTACAAGATAGGTAAATATGTACTGCAAAAACAGCTTGCTGTTCGTCATATGCTTATCTTTACTGCTGAAAAATAAGAAAAAATAAATGCTCACACACTAACATGTTCAGTACAATCTGTTATATAACGATTCAATATTGTACAGAAAATGTGTTTTTATGGAGCGTTCTGTACAATATTTATTTACAGTAACAATTTTAGCAAATCCGCTATTGTAGTTAGATGAATATGTACCACTTTTGTATATTGTGGTATCTAGAAAGATGCGAAACAATTCAAAGCTATCTTTTATTTTATTTTCTATTCCGCGGGAAAATATCGATTTCCCGGAATGAAAAGCAATCCTCTATCCAGGTGTTGTCATTTAATATTTGAATCAATTCCGTTGTGTCCGTAATAAATTCAGTCATAGAAAGGCAAAAACTTCTAAAATATGTTTTTTCGTGTTTTTGATACCTACCTACAAAAGAGTTGTGATCTTGACTTCAACCCATTGATATCCACAGGACATGGTAAAAGGTCTAGAGAATAATGCACCACACTTCAACACCATACTTCATAACACACATCACACGGTTGTTTTATTGTTTAACTTAATGGAATATTTAAGATTGACCCAAGCCACCAGGTTATGAGCTTGGCTTCAACCCATTAATGGCCCACTACTGGGCACAGGTCTCTCCAGAGCATACTCCACCACGCTGCTCCAGTGTGGATTGGTGGAGGGGTTAGTGGCCAACCCGAGTGTCGGAAGTTTTCAAACCACCCGAGGGCCTCCGACATGGCTTAACGACTGTTATCTTATGATAACAACCGGGACTGACGGCTTTACGTGCCCTCTGAAGCACGGAAACGCTCAAGAAATTTTTGCCACTAGCGGTCACCCATCCAACTACCGACCGCGCCCGCTGTTGCTTAACTTTGTCGATCACATAGGATGGACGCAAGCCGCCAGGTTATGAGCGCTATCATTCAAATGAGCAGATATGATTAATGTCCTAATCGATTCCAAATCGTAAAAATCTTAGCTTGTTCAACAGCTATGACGACATTAAAAATGTATCACAACTAATCAAAAAAGTGACAAACTTCTTTGAATTCATTCAAAAATTGCGGCCAGAATTTAAGTTTTATTTTCGAAATATTTTCCGACTACAAACATCAAAAATAAATTAGCAATTTACCGCAATCGAATATCGAGCAAAAGCTTAATAAAACGCAATTCGTGTCGAGGTTAGTGCCTCTTGAACGCCAGGCTCAATCACGTGATATCGAATACATGCGAGCTATAATTTTATTACTCCTGCGCTCAGTATCCATCTTCTCTCCTGGGATATTATGCTGGGTAATTTATTTGAGTATCTTACGTTACCTTCATGAGGACTAATGTTCATGAATTATGGAATAAAGCCATTTCGTGCTCAACCTTTCTTAACCTGGAGTGCATTCTTGGTGTTGCATAATGTATCGTGTTTGAAATTGCTGAGGTTTATTTAGGTACTTGGAACTGGCAGTGATAGTAACGGAAAGGAGGCATGAGGCGGATTGTTGGTAGTTGGTACGTTTGGTGTCGTAAGTACTGTAGTTGAGAAGATTTTTTGAAGTTATACTTCATAAGGGGCGTTAAGGCTAACTCTGTTTAATTAAAAAGCTGATGATCTGTTACGGTATAAAGGTTCTACTACGTATACATATGTAATATGTAGTAGAATATATAATATGTATACAATTATATATTATATAAAACAAAGCCACAATACAGAAAAGACTAAAACAATCTAAACAAATCCCTTTTTAAGTTATGACGCATAAAATATTAAATTATATTTTAAAACTATAAAACAGCAGCCACTAACAATGCGTTCAGTAATGTGAGTGGCTTTTGTGTTGGAGACTACGCTCAATAGACTCATAGGAATTTGTTAGAGTACGATGTTTTATAGAAATGTGCTTTTTAGGTTAATACTGACGACTGTTAGTGACTTCCCACGAGTAAAAGAGCGTTAGCAATATTAGCTGTCATATTATGGTTATTAAAATATGAGCACCTTGAATAATTTTAACAGGTATTAAAATAATGTAGACTAGAGTATTCATTACCTGTATAAAGGCTTCTTCCTAAGTTAGTAAATTAACTAGGGCTGACAATGAAATAACTAGGGCTATCTTAGTTATATTGTAAGCTTTAACACCAAATTAAACAAGTATTTAATAATGTTTGTATTTCATTCTGCGTGAATTGCATTCAGACTTTTGACAAACTTTTGGCCTTATTTATTGATAGATTGATTAGAGATAAAAAGTGTATGGAGTAAACAAGAAAAAAAAATTGGCATATTATGTAATATTCAAAATAATGCCATTGGTCTTCTAAATCTGTTCAGGGATTTTCGGGTGATATAGCACTGATACAAATACGGTTGAATCTTCCAAAAATATATGTATTTTTTGTTTTCTATATCATTATTTGGCCTAGTCAGTGAAGAGAATATTGTATGACATTGACGTTACCGAATCAGCTACAAATAAGAGACAAGTCCTAACTTGAACCAGTGTAGCTGTCAGCTAGTTTTAAAGATACAAGTTCCCTGTTCGGTCAGTGATTGATTTACGGTGCTAGTTCGTGGTCGACCCTTTTGCGACCCAAACTTTTTGTTTGAGAGAGTGAGTAAATTTGATATAAGTGAACGAACTCGCGCAATTCGTCCATAACAACATTGGACCTTTGTCCGTTGACCAACATTGGATTGTTGTATGGCAACAAATACGAATCATAACATTGGCACTTCACTCAATTCATTAGTTGTTTAGTGCTGTGCTATGTTACAATAAAAACCGGGATATACCTTGATTACAGTGATGTAGAAGATATCTCAGTCAGTATGTGGTCATGCACAGACACATACACACACGTTTTCATTTATCACTAGTGGATACCCAGCGTGTTCCACTACGCTAAAAATATCTGATGACAATGACAGATCAGTGTTGTCAGTCTGTATCGTCATCTTCACATATTATTATCTTTAAATTTTGTATGTTAAAAGTAAAAAATCTACTTTATCAATGGAGCGAATGGTACAAACATTTTTTTGTGTTTTATGTATAGAAGATTTGCCTGAAGAGTTACTGATGTCCATAAGCGACGATGATCACTTACCATTAAGTGGCTTGTCTGCTCGTGTGTCGTCTACATACATAAAACAATAGAATGAATTGCCATACACACGCTTATAAACTTATAAACGTTTAAGCATTAAAGCAAAAATCTTTCAGTTACTATTTTAAAGCTATCTCGAGCGAGAAAATAACAGTAGGTATTTCTCGATCCGCACTACAAAAACGAAATGCTCTGCTCATGTTTCTGAAAATCAAAGTTAACGAATGTAGATTACAATCAGGGATTCCGACTGAGAGCCAACAGAAAATGTGAAATCCCGAAAATCGGTCTTCTCTCTAATTTGACACTTCACTAGTTTTTCACACTAGCGAGGTTTAAGGGTACGATAGATTTGCCAAAGCGTGCCGAGGGAAATTGGAAACATGGATTTCAATTCGAAACTTCCCGTTGTAACTTGTACCTTTTCTTTTTATTAATATGAAAGTAGCAAACAGCTGTGTAGTTTCACCGCCGTGGAAGTTAAGGGCTTTTAATAATTTGCACCAATATAGCTCTATTTGCACTCATATTAGAAGTCGTCTACAAAATTATTGCACTTAGAAACATGTGACTAACTTGGAAACAAACGAAGGAAATCAATATACATAAATGCATCTTGCTTGCACGAAGAGGATTCCTGTTAGTTTGTTAAATTATTATCACATTTCACATTAATTAACCACGACCTTTTAATTGAAACATAAAATGTTAAATCGTCACAAGTTTCATTGGAATATAATGTATTGAATTTTGCATGCTCCACAGAAATTTCGTTAGCAAATTGTATAATAATTCTTACGTTCGTTCTTGTAAGTAGAATAATTCAATTCAGTTATTAAGTGTAAAAATATAGATATACTATTTATGATATGGTTGCTTAAACTTATTATTATAATAGTTTTAGAGACTCTTCAATAATAATCATACAAATCGACCCACCTTAAAAGCTGCGAATATTTTTTCCGATTTACTTTCCGGTTTATGGTCATCTCTATTTAATTTGCACCCAAAACTGATCAACCATGAAACGTCAATTTGGTCTTAGATTTGTGGACAGACTTTACAGGAGACGCTTCAGAACATGCTTTCAAACAAACACTTCAAAAATATTTTGTTCCTGCATTCAGGAAGTTGGTAGTAATGAAGCATACCACAAAAATAGGTGTCGTAGACTTAATTCCCCTGGGTTAATTCACCCAGATTCATAAACGCTCATACACCCTCTCCAGGAATTCATGTTAACAATACATGATATGTTAATGTGTACTCAGGTGAAGAAACGAATCCAGAGCCCTTCATTCAACAACTATAAATATTTTCAGAGTTAAACTGGCTATACCCCAGTACCATTTCCTACAAGAGCATGAAAAAAACAAGCGGGTTGTTAAATCGTCCATTACAAAAACTGATAAAAACAACACAACAATAACAAAGGCTTTTGTCGTTTACATTAAAGATTAATTCAAAAAATCGTTTAAGAAAGTCGCACAAAAGAAAGTTAAACTAAATTTCCTGGCGCATCGTTTCTGTAAACAAAAACATCACGAACACAAAAGGGGTATCATTAATGAATCTCATCAATCAATCGTGCCGCAACATTTGTACTACGTAACAAAAAATTTCGTATTTTGTGATAGCCGAGCGAATGTAACTCCGCTTAGTTAAAAATGATTTTTTATGATAATAGCGATGGAACTTTGTTTTCGTGCTTTGGAGGGTACGTTTAGCTGTAATCTGTGTTTTGACAATTAGGCACGAACAGGACTTATCTAAACTAGAATCCCTAACTTCACAGACCTCTTGCAAACGAACAACAGCTAACTGGTATCAGAATACGATAATCCTTATTAACACCTAATACTAGGTAACACGATCTACTAACTGACGTCCTTCCTAACTACTAATTTCCTGAAACATCAATAAAATAAAACAATATCTATAAAATCTCACACTCATATTGCACTCGATGAATTTTCATGAATGTAATACAATAGAAACTGGTTAAATCAAGTAATGTACACAAACAGATTACTGGACAAAATGTGGCTTAAAAACTTTACACACCTTTAAGAACTCTTTGAAACTTCGCAAACTTTGAGGGTTTGCTTTTAACCAGTCGAGTCGAAGGAAAACTGATATCAAATAATCTCTAATTTGAGCACATAAGAGATAATATTATGTGCGTGCATAGGATTTACACCCAGATGTAGATAATATTTGGTTCTAGGCACGGACGTGAAAAAAAGACGGACGTAACCTCGTATAATCGAGAGTGAAGCATAGTAATGGCCGACCGCTTACCATGTGTGCGTAATTTTGTAATTTTTGATTCGCGATGTTGTCAATGTCAAAGCAGTATGGTGTCAATGTGTGCGTGTGTGTACTTGTACGAATAGAGAGTTGGTATTACTATGGGTGCTTCACTGAATTTGTTCTTGGGATTACGTCTGTCTTTTTTTAGGTCCGTGGTTCTAGGCTAGAACTTCTAGCACTAGGGTCTCTGTGCTGTGCTGCGGTCGGACGGACCAACGAAGAGATGTCTATGTTAAATCTAAAAGGATTGCGTTTTGACTACGGAACGTCGCGGTATTGATGTGTATGATGTGGTACTGAGTTAGTAGATACGTATGTTCACGGTTAATTAGTAATTACCACTAATCATCACGTGGCATGCCTCATCGCCTGTTAATAAAATTAAAACAAGTGATTTCACCTTTCGGATGTTCCACTAAATAATATTTTCGAAGACCAGTGATGCATTATTTTACTTTTTAAGTTGAGAACACATTTCATCTTAATAGAACGGGTGTGGTTTGGGCGTTGATTTAAGAGGATATTTATATAACAATACGAAGCAATATAGTTCACAAAAACCAAATTTGCAACTCCATTTATGAAACTCGTAGCTGGTAACGAAAGATCGATTGCCATATTGTTTCGGAACAAGTAACAGCATCTGGCAGTGCTCTTACCTCAAATCCTATTAAAGAGAACTAGACGTTGTGTAGTTACTGAAACGGTTGAATTTTGTTCGTGAGAAACCGTTGACCAAAGTGCAATATATTTGGCAGGGAAAGGAGTTTACTTGTATGATGAATATTGACGCAGACAAGGTGGAAATCGCGCTTTTCTTCGATACTTATCCAAATATGCATTTTCATATGAACATCTGCATCAATTATTCATCTTTATAAAAATCGATGTGAGCTAGTGTTGTACAAACGTCTTCGCATTTAAAATACGAAACAATGGCAGTCCGGGAGTGCCGATAGAAGAGAAAAATTGAATATTTTTAACCGACGAAAAAAAAGGAGGAGGTTCTCAATTCGACACGTATATTTTTTTTTTTTTTTTTTTATGTATGATCACGCAGAAATCGGCACAGGGTGGTCCGATTTGGATGATTCTTTTTTTATTGGATAGGGTATGTCCTGAAGTTGGTCCCATAATTTTTTGAAAATTTTATTCCCACCGTAAAGGTACGAAAATAGGGAATGATTGATTATTCACCCGTTTTTTACCCGGAATATTTACATGTTAACCCCAATAACTTTGTACTGGATGATCCGATTCCGATGATTCTTTTTTTATTGAATAGTGTACACCTTGAGGATAGTCTTGTTCAAATTTCGAATTTAAAATTTTACCCCTATAGGTACGAAAATAGGGGATGATTGATATTTCATCTACTACATTTTTACCTGGTAACCGAATCTATAATTCATAAAATCAATAATTTATTATTAATTATAAGTATTATAGCAACTAAAAATTAAAAAATAATTACTTTTTAACAAAAAATAAAACCAACGAAAAAAAAAACTGAAAAGCAAAAAATAAAATAAACCATTTAGTATTATAAATTAAGATCCAAAATTAACAGTAAATAAATAATTTTGAGGCGGTGCCAAACCAATGAAAAAACAAACGGCGAAAAGATGTGCGCCGCGCTGCTGCTGCCATGTGCATCGCATGCCGCTGCCCTCATAATATTATGAATTTTATGTAATTAATTTTGGTTGTTTGTTTGGCACGGTCTCAAAATTATTTATTTACTGTTAATTTTGGATCTTAATTTATAATACTAAATGGTTTATTTTATTTTTTGCTTTTCAGTTTTTTTTTTCGTTGGTTTTATTTTTTGTTAAAAAGTAATTATATTGTGCAGGAAATACTTTTAAATGAAGTGTTTTTGTTCAATATTATAAACTACTACTATAAAAATTATGTTACACTTTTTGGAACCAAGTTCCTTATTATTTAATGCGCTATTGTACATGAAAAATAATGCATATTTTTTAACATACAAAAATTGCAATCTATTGCATAAAACGTAAAACTTATATACAGAGGTGTCGGTTACGGTAACAGTGTCGCGAGTTCGATGGTTTTTCCCCATCTAAAAAATGCCCAACGTGCCTAAAGAAGTTCAATAATTATGAGCAAATGTCTCTTAGGTACTGGTTTTAAACGTTTTTGTCTAGTTTGCTCCCGTTTATGGCTTTGTTTCAAATCTTGTAAAAGCTTTTCTAACTTCTTATACCTCTCGTAAGTAATAAAAAATGTACAGCTTAACCTCACACATTACGAGAGTTTAATCTTGATTCACGAAGGTGACGATGGAATTATGAGGTGAAGAGTGGAAATCTTCAACGTTATTTATAACAAAACTCGGCCTAATTTGGTTGTCATCGTTAATAGTATCAGGCGTTACTTTGCGGAAATCCATTGTTATTAAGTTAGTATTAGTCTACTTTGCAACAATCCGCGTTTAACATGTATGATGGTATATACTTTAAAACATGCGTGGCACCTCCCTCCCTCCCACAACGGAAACATGCACTACAATAATTAAACGTATATACCAACATACATACCAGCACCAACACGTGTTTCGCCCCGAAACGGAGCATCATCAGGGTAAGTTGACTCTACGATGGTTAGTCGGAAAGTGAGCATCGTTCACTGAGCGTGGCGTATTTATACCCAACTCGCCCACTGATTATCTAATGATGTTGTAATAATTAGTAATTAGTAATTAATTAATTATTCAATCAATTAATCAATCGATTAATTAATTAATCAATCAATTAGTGATTCACGCCGGCAGGAACCGGGTCTGACGTAATCTGGTGATGTGTACTGTTGAAAATCCTCAGTAAAGGCGAGTTGGATACATTTATTTGTTCATTCAGCAGTGTAAAACTTGGATTATTATTATGTTTTATTATTTCTAACTGCTCAAGTATACTTAATTTAAAACCCTTATCAGATTTAACATCTAATAGAATCAGGTCACAGTTTAACTAGTAACCATACATATAATATATTACATAAATCTGATAAGGGTTTTAAATTAAGTATACTAGAGCAGTTAGAAATAATAAAACATAATAATAATCCAAGTTTTACACTGCTGAATGAACAAATAAATGTATCCAACTCGCCTTTACTGAGGATTTTCAACAGTACACATCACCAGATTACGTCAGACCCGGTTCCTGCCGGCGTGAATCACTAATTGATTGATTAATTAATTAATCGATTGATTAATTGATTGAATAATTAATTAATTACTAATTACTAATTATTACAACATCATTAGATAATCAGTGGGCGAGTTGGGTATAAATACGCCACGCTCAGTGAACGATGCTCACTTTCCGACTAACCATCGTAGAGTCAACTTACCCTGATGATGCTCCGTTTCGAGGCGAAACCCGTGTTGGTGCTGGTATGTATGTTGGTATATACGTTTAATTATTGTAGTGCATGTTTCCGTTGTGGGAGGGAGGGAGGTGCCACGCATGTTTTAAAGTATATACCATCATACATGTTAAACGCGGATTGTTGCAAAGTAGACTAATACTAACTTGGTTGTCATCGGCGAGTGCCATGAAGTACGTAGGTATACTTAGTTTCGGTGCAGTAGGTTAAGCTTACGGCAAGGCAACTCAAAACAATTAAGTTTTTTCACCCATTTGACTATAGCCATCAGCTTAAGTTGACATGTTTGACAAAATTTAACATTCCCATATTATTTTTATCTCCTAAACGGCCCTGAAACATTATAAACCGACATCAGTGTTTGTTCCAGCAGTCACACAAGAGGTAATTACGAATCACAATGCACTGAGGCGAAGCTCTCACAAATTTACGACTTCGAACCGAAATAAATTTGCTGAAACTCGAACCGCCTAAGGTTTTATTGATTCCTCACTTTATTGCCTCTTAAAATTACGCACAATCAGAGCATTTGATTTCTAACAGCAGTTAATATTGTTGTTTATCTCCTTGTTACGATTTTACTGTACCCATAGGCAATGTTTCTGAACTATTAATTTATCACAGTTTATTCTGAAGTGTAAGCTATTTCTTTCCGAAGCCTAATTGGCAATTTCACATACTAACACAGCAATCCCCACCCTATTAGTTCTTTTCTTATTAGAATAATAGAAATTCGTTAAAAACAGAGTATTACTAGTTAGTATCAGTTAATATTAATCGTTTCTGCTCGGTTTCCAAAGTTTTTCTCTAGATAGTAACTAACAATAAGTACAAAGTCTTCAAGTACCATATTTACTGTTCTACAATGAAGTGAATACAATAAGATTTCTTTTTGAATTTAAACTTTTATTGTTTCGTTGAGAACTCGGTTAGATACTGGAGATGAAAATCAGAACGACACCGTCATTTTTAAAAACCTCTTTAACCTCTTAAACATAAAATCTTCTTTTTGTTGTGCGGGTCTACAGTACCGTCTTCGATATAATTATCTTTTTCTTATTTTATAAGATACATTTCCAATTATAGCTGATTGGTTTATCCTGTTCTTATTTCCCATGAAATTTCAAAGCAGACTGCAGTCCCAGCTGCAGAGCAAGTATTGCGTCATCATAAATTTGCAGTACCTAACTTAGATGGAGTGTAGAACGAATCGATCATAGTATCCAAAGTCTATTTAGTAAACGATTAGATTTTGTCCAACTAGTACTTCTAATAACCAGTCGGCTTTTCCCTTCAACTTTAAACATTTCAATTTGGGTTTAAACGATTTTACTCGATCGTATTACCCACTAAAGCGGGATTCAAAGTGAACTTTAATGAAGTTAAAGTGACCGACCATTTTCTAAGTGGATGCTGGTAACAGAAGGATTACAGATTTTTCTTACTATCAGCCAAAGCTATCAGCATAAAAGTAGTCACTTAAATGAAGTAAATTTTCTTAATTATGGAATGTGTTTTTTTTGTCGGTTTTGATTTTGGACGATGCAGAAACAAAATTTGTAGGTTGTTCCACCATGGTTTCTGTTTCGAAACACTTTGTTTAAAAAAATTTTCAACTCTGGCAATTTTTTTGAACTAATGAACGTAATTTTTGAATCTAGAATAATCGTTTTCATTGAAATATAAATATATTATAATTTAAACTCCTTGTTCTTATTCTGGGAGGTATGAATAAAAGACTTAAAAATCTACATTTGAATTACTCGTATCTTTTTAAGAGAGATTTTATCAGTTACGACTTTGTAGTCATATCTACTTATGTACTGAAAAGTATTTTCAGAAAGTCAACATAATAAGGAGGCAAAATAGCTAGCGAAATGTGGCAAGTCTTTGAAGTTAGGAAATATGGTAAGAGGTACCGTATTAAGGTATTCCGGTACAATATAGAAGGATGCCTTTAAGGATGGAATAGAGAGTGCAATATAGTAAAAGCATTTTTATAGTTAAGGCAACTTAACATTTTCTGCTCTTTCAGAACCGAAGTGGATTAGGAATAAAATTTCTATACAGTACAGAGGTATAGAACATGCATAAACGTTTTAAAATAAAATATCAGTATTTGTAATATACGCTCGTTTCTTTTAGATTTAACGATTTTATCAATTCAATTTTAGGACGGAAACGTTTAGAAAGTGTAGCTACAGTCTAGCGACATTTTGTGGTTCAAATGCGCTAAATCACGACAGAATAAACAGAAATGCGACAGATGCTATGTGCGGTGCGTCAAGTGACAACGAGACGACAACCCGATTAGAAAAGTTCAGTAAACTGTCAGTGCAAACTATGTGTGCGTAATACATTGTGTGTGTTATTTTGTACTATCGTTGTGGTATAACTGTCGTAATGCTTTGTAACGCTGTCACTGGTGTGAACATACACTGTGGAGGGGGTAAAGGATGACTGTAGTGAAGTCTGAACAACTGATTGAGGTAAAGTGTAAAATTTACTAACTATATTTAGGCGTTGTGACCTAAACCCAGTGGTACAGTCGGCCGCAGAAGTAGCTTAACATTTTAGTACCTTGTCACATTACATTTCTTGAGTTTGTCATAGATGTTGCTAGGAAACCGTCGAAACAGTTACTATTACATAGTACTATAATGTTAAGCTACTTCTGCGGCCGACTGTACAGCACTGTAGGTAATGTCGATTTATTAGTTGATTACATTCCACATCGTTACAACAACGTTTATTTGAACAAGAAGCTGCGAACGGAATATATAAAGCAATTAATCGAATTTTACAATTAAGTCTAACAAACAGGGTGGTTGATCTAATTTACTACGGCACATTGTTACCTGCGAGACCCGCCGGCACATGAAATATATATAATAAATTAACAGGGTTTGTACGCCTGATTGTTAAACCTGTAGCCGTTGCAAACGAAATCTTGCTTAACGGGCCAATAAATACTTACAAAGGTCGGGTAACAATGCTTTTAAAGTTTAAATTCTTTCTTTTAAGATATAAATTTAGGTAGCCCTTTTCAGTGCAGATATTTAGACTGTTCATCAAGAAATAGGCAATTTATCTTAATCGTTTATTTTTTCAGTTGATTTGTAAGTGTAGATTGTCAAGTCAATGAATTCCGTAATATGAATGATTCCGTACGAGTCAGGCTGCATGGTAAAATAATAATAATAATAACATATAATAATAAATAGCTAATAATAATAAGCTAGTCAAATAGTAGACTCACAGATCCACAGGTTTCTTATAAGTTGGTAACGCGAGCGTCAGTGATCAGAGTTACATGCATGAGTATTGGTAGTGGGTAAGGACTTTATACATACATCATCTGGACGGCAAACTTTGAGGAGGTACCTGAAGATAGATTATATTAATTTAAAATTACGAGAAGCCTTTAGTAAAATACTCTTCCCCTGAATTTATCATGCAGAGTAAGCGTATTTAAAGATTTTACTAACATATTCTGCCTCGCATCTAAGAACGTAAATATTTAGGTAAGTCTTTGCACTCTGTTGAGCATAGAAAGCTTATTTAGGTTTTACATCATTATAAAATAGGATGACGATTTACCCAAAAAAACATAATATTTTTCTTCTCAGTTGTTCCTGCTCTGGTAGTCCTTGCAAGCAATCACGCATACACGTAGGTACCTACGTAAAATCTACCCTAGTTTTTGTCAGCTCATCTCGGACTACTGTAATGTTATTCTTTCTTTTTCTTCTCTCTTTCTTATATAAAAATTTTCACCCTTTTTACTTCAAAACTGACGAAGTTGCCATACTAACTTGGCTTCAACCCATTAATGGCCCACTACTGGGCACGGGTCTCTCCTCTTCAGGAGGCCTAGAGCATACTCCACCACGCTGCTCCAGTGCGGATTGGTGGAGGGGTTAGTGGCCAACCCGAGTGTCGGAAGTTTTGAACCGCCCGAGGGCCTCAGACATGGCTTAACGACTGTTATCTTATGATAACAACCGGGACCGACGGCTTTACGTGCCCTCCGAAGCACGGAAACGCTCAAGAAATTTTTGCCACTAGAGGACACGCTAGTGGCATACTAACTTGCACCCTCTTAATTAACCCTTTGGGCGATGATTTTCCAAAAAACGCATTACTGTTAAATTTTGTTTTTAATCTTGAGCTAATAGATAAATTTTCATATGTTTTAACTTCAAAAATGATGAAGTTGCGTACTAAGTTCCATCCCCTAAATTAACCCTTTAAGGGATGATTTTTCAAAAAAAATTGTTAAAATTAACTTTTGTTTATAACTATGAACTTACATAAAAATTTTCATGGTTAAAACAACTTTATAACTCTAAAACTGACGAAGTTGGTTTGTATGAAAGTGACTTCCAACCGCTATTTTTACCCGATAAGGGATCAATTTCCGAAAATCTGATAGCCTGTTACTCAAGGATAATGTAGCATTCTAATAGTGAAAGAATTTTTAAAATCGGTTCCGTAGTTTATTCGATACAAATATACAAAAATACAAAGCTTTCCTCTTTATATTATTAGTATAGATTACTAGCTGACCGGGCAAACGTTGTTCTGCCAAAAAAAATAGGGTTAGGGGGATGAAAAATAGATGTTGTCCGATTCTTTATCCTAGCCGATATTCACGCAAAGATTCACGAAAATCGGTCGAGCCGTTTCGGAGGAGTTCAACTTGAAAAAAGCGTGACACGAGATTTTTATATATTAGATTGTTTCTAAGACACCATTACATACCCACTTTCGAGCAAATAAATGAATTATTTGTATTTGGTACGGCTATCCGCCATGCCTTTGAGACTTGATCCAGTTGTAAACTCAAACTTGAAAAGCCTAGAATAGTAGATTCCTAGGTTAAGTCGAGAGTTAGATAGAAAGCTTTTTATTGTCTGCTGTTAAACTTTGATAAATGTTTAATCACATATTGCACACAAATTGTGACTGACTACGGCTTATAGAATTAAAATTTAAAATTATGATGACGATTGTACAAATAATCCAACAGGCCGTCTTATAATCTCTTTAGTTAAGTTTAATGACTTGCGGAATGAGAAATTAATTGGATTTTATGTTTGTACGTGACAAGATTGTGATGTTTTGTTTTTGATACTTTGCGTGAATCTTACAAATTTTTAAACGAAATTTATTTACAAAGTTTAACTATACCTTTGTAAATAAATTTCGACGTTTAGAATTAGACGTTTTTTCTTCACGTACTATTATAATAATAAATAGCGAAAATCGGTCTATTGTTTAAACTAGTATATCAGTATAGCAATAAATTACTGATAAATGATTCCAACTAACTAATAACGAATACGTAACATGTTATCTAGTTTTGTTTAGATAGCGCAGACGAGGGTGACTTGACGGGCCGACAGACGGTATCTTCCGATTACATTAGTGTTATCTGAAATCGATTCTGTCATGCGAATCTCTGGAATATTTCCTAACTTATACAGCAGGCATTACGGTTGTCACAATTAGTATAAGTATATAGATTTATATCTGTACCAATTGGCACTGGAGCAGCGTGGTTGAGTATGGTAGACCTTCTCATGAAAATGTCTTATTAAGAATAATATTATACAAACAATAATTATGATTAATAGTTAATAATTAATAATATTCCTAGTGTGAAGCGTAAACGTAATTATAATAATTAATATTTGCGTCTCCTACTATTATAATATCATAAATGTGTCAGTTTGCGAAAAGCTTAGGAGGTTTAGTTAGATGTTTGTCTTTTCATCACGCGTTAAGCGTAAAAATAACGACAACAACCATTATTATTATTATTATTGTATACTTACTGATTGAAATGTTCCCCTAGGATGATTGGGATCTTTATTTGTGTTGGTGATTTAGTGTGGGAAACTCTTGCACGGGTGATGTAGCTGGCGGAAACTAGTAATATTATAAAGAAAAATATTCCGTATATAAAGTAGGTAGGTACATGCCGTACATGTTATCCTAGACTACTACAGAAGCTCGCTGTCTGATGGTAAGTGGTTAAATCCATTGTGTTATATCAACGGCATGACCAATGTGTAGCCGGGCAAGTACTATTTTGCCAAACTTCAACAAAATGAGTATTTAAAATAATTTTTATTCCTTAATTTCTGATATACACTACCGTTATCGCTTGAATAGCAATATCAGCTTAATATTATTACGATCATCGGGTTTATGTAAAATATTATATAACACTATGAGTGTGCCAAATATCAAGTGGGTCGGATACGTGAAATTAAAACGTATATCGAATATGTAATCGAAATACCCTGACCAACCACAACAGAAACTGATTATTTTCTTTAACCTAAAAAGAATTATCCATAAACTAACTTATTGCACTAACGTCTAATATTGCATGGGTGTAAAGTTAGCGCCCAAGCACAGTGAGGGAGTAATTATAGTGCAATAAATAGACTGCATTGCATACGTCACACAAGTAGGTATGGTATATTATTTGATACAACAGTATAACTTAAACTCGCAATAATTAGAAGTGACGTTTTATCGTCCTTAACCTAGTCCTTTTTTGCTTCTTGAAAAGATTTGTGACTTAAGTTGTCTATTATTGCACGCTCTGATGTTAGGGAACTAACAACGTAGCGAGCTCTGTATTCAGGAACTCCTTTTAAAAATCACTGTTTTCTTTCACTTGCACTTCTAAAGCCCTTTTATAACATCCTTCACATTATAGTCCTATTTTTGTTTCAGGTCTCAAAATGTATAGGACTGTACGTTAAGCGAGCAATGATAGTAAATAATTGACGTCATTTTGTTAGAAGTTGAATGCTTTGATTAAGCGTAATTTCAAAAGGTAGTAAATACCTGAGGCGGTCTGTATTTTAAGCAGTTTATTTCAGTTCGAAGTTGTACATTTGAAACTTTGCTTAGAGCATTGTGACCTGTAGGCTGCAGCTAATTACTTTGACAACAGAAATGAACATGCCTGCCTTTTGAACATGAATGCCTTTAACATATATTTTTTTATGTTAGGTAGGTATAATATTAACGAAAAAGTACGTAATTCGTTAACAATGTAGTTCTTTATTTTGTTTTTGGTATCATTTTTAACTTGTTCATATTCAAATTCAAATTCAAATTCAAAATCATTTATTCATGTAGGTATCATTGATACACTTATGCACGTCATTTTTTTAATTTACCAGCTTTTCGGAAAGGTGCTTTGTCATGGAGGAGAAGAAAAGCCGAAAGAAACTCCTCAGCACATCTTTTAAAAATAAAATACATTGGTATATTTCTTACAAAGAAGTATCACTAGCCTGTACGGAACTGGTTGCAGATCTGGTCATTTCCATGCGTCTTTGTCATTTATGTACTCATCTACAGTATAGTAGCCTTTGCCTAAAAGTTGAGATTTTACATGTTTCTTAAATAATTCCACTGGCAAATCACGTATTAACTTTGGGATTTTATTATAGAACTGTACACCACGGCCCATAAAAGATCGCTTCACTTTAGAAAGACGGTAAGATGGCGTTACTAACTGGTGCATTTTTCTTGTTTGGCGATTAGTGATATCAAAATTTTGTTTATACGCGCTTATATTATTCCGTATAAAAACCACGTTACTATAGATATATTGTGAGGCTACTGTAAGTATACCTATTTCTTTGAACTTGTCACGCAAAGTTTCACGAGATCTAAGTTTATAAATAGCCCTAATAGCTCTTTTTTGTAGTATGAAAATTTGTTCTATACTGGCTGCTTTGCCCCACAGCAAGATGGCATATGACATAATACTGTGAAAATATGCAAAATAAACCATCCTAGCAGTTTCGACGTCAGTAAACTGCCTTATTTTCCTAACAGCATAAGCAGCCCTACCGAGTTTAGTCGCGAGATTTGTTATATGTGGGCCCCACTGAAGTTTACTATCTAAGGTCACCCCTAAAAAGACCGTGGATTCCTCCATGTGCAATATTTCATTATTCAGTCTGAGAGATTTGTTAACTTTTTTAACATTAGGTAGTACAAACTCTATACATTTAGTTTTTTTTGCATTTAAAAGCAAATTATTGATAGTGAACCAACGCGACACATGCGAAAGAGCACTATTTACGTCGTCAAAATTTACTTTATTCCTTTCACACTTAAATATTAATGATGTATCGTCAGCAAATAGTACAATATCCGCTTGGTTCTTTACATAATGTGGTAAATCGTTAATG